>PYUH01000009.1:1567404-1612672 GCA_016808085.1 Suaeda aralocaspica
TTTTTTTTTTTTTTTTTTTTTTTTTTTTTTTTTTTTTTTTTTTTTTTTTTGGTTTGGGAGACGTACTATATGTTTGTTTCTTTGATTTTGTATTCACTGTTTTTGTTTAAAGGAGAGATACCCTGCTTATGCTTCAAATGTAATAGTACATGTGGGTTTTGTAAAGAATTGCAACTTGTAAAATAGGAGAGATTATATAAATTTGATTTAAATTTTGTGAAAAATTTCGTTTTTGGTCATTTGACTTGAATCTAAATTTTAACTCATTTCAATTCGAATAAATAAATCTTATCCCTTTTAGATGTACCTAACAAAGTACTATCGGTTGTATAATATAATTTACCTAAAATATGGGTATTATTGTGTATTCGTGTAAGGAATTGCAGCTTTGGAAATGCTGAACCAAAAAATTAAACCATGCATGCATGAATGATTCTTATTGTGGACTGAATGAAATTTAACCACTTTGTATCCCTTACGCAGTTGTGGACTAGTGGTGTCAAGACTCAAGAGTCAACTGGCTGAAATCAAGTGAGACCAGAACCAATTGGGATGATCTAAAATTGAAGTGAATTGTCTATTGTCTATCTATTTGGTTATGATTTGAAATCAAATTGAATTGTTTTGAAAACACAACGTTACCCGAAATTGAATTAAAATGAAGTCAAAATTATCTTAAATAACCGAATTGAAATAATGAACCAAATCGTTTAATTTAAAGTAGAATTAAACTTTTTAACTGAAGTGACAGTGCTAGCATGCACATAGTAGTGGTGTCAAATTTTATTCTCCTAGTTGCAGTGTTGAGTCTTATGTCATTTGGTTATACTACTATATGTTAAGTGTGCTACATTAGTTTACAATTGTTAGATCTAATAATAGCTAGAGACCTAGAGTTTGATAGAAATAACTGAATTGAACAAACTAGAGCTGAATTAAAGTGAACTGATTAGAGCTGAAGTGAATTAAAATGAACTAAAATTAAGCTGAGTTCAATTCAGTTCCTAATCATTTCATTTCAGTTATTTTCAATTCAATTCAGTTTAATTTAGCTCAGCTTTAATCAATTCAATTCAGTTCTATTAATCTATTTTCAGTTAAAGTAAACAGATTTTAGTGTTGTGGCTTTGTTAGAGCCCAACGATTGGCCATTAAGACCCATATGGGGGCAGTGCCATTTTAATTTGCTTTGTACTATTTGTGATTCAATGCCAAAGAAAAATTAAAAATGTTTAGATGACCAAATAATTGTTGATTTCAAAGTCAACTACGTACTATGCCCATTGATTTTCTTTTGATCAACTTGAAAATAATTTTTGCATCGATTTGACTGTTTCATTCAAAATCTAGCTGGTTTGCATTAATAGAACAATCTATTTTGGATTCTTTATCTAATCAATTATTTAGTTTTTGTGTAGAACAGTGAGTGAAAGATGCAATTTTTAATTTATTCAATCAACATGACTAGTTGACTCTATTGTATTGACTATTGATTATAGTAAAATGCAGTAAATCAGTACTTATCACCCAAAACTCTAATAAAAATTTAAGAAATAAATAAACAAAACAAGTTAGAAGTACTACTAGATCTATACCTAAAAAAATCTTGGAGTTCGGAGTAGATTATCATCTGACTACATTATATTTTCGGGTCAAAAATACAAAAAAGAAAGAAAGGGAGTATATAGTAATTTTCTTAAACAATAAACTTGCTTGTGTAAATAACACTTCATTACTTCTTATATATATATATATATATATACATCATACATGTAACAAGATAAGATTATGATGATAATATGATATTGGTTAGCTAGGTTAATTATATTGCACAATATATATATATATAATCTCTACAGATTAATTACGTAAACACTAATGAATACTACCTTTTCATATCTTATCATAGTACTTGCATTACTAGCAAGTACATCGCCTAATTGGTTGCAACCACAAGCTAGTAAAACTGCAACTTCCAATTTTATGGTCTTGGCAACGCCAAAAGCAAATGAATTCCCACATGCAACACCATCATTTTATGGCAATAGCAAGTTGAGCGTAGTCTCAAGACGGAGGGACCGGAGGTGGTGGTGGTTTCCACCATCACCAGTAGCCGGTTCTCCTGTATATTACTCTCCTCCATCTAGATCACCGCCGCCATTTTACCCTTCGCCACCACCAGCTTCATCTACTCCATCACCTTATTAATGTACGTACTACATATGTGGTAGATTACTAGAGGGTGTTTCTTGTTTGTTTTACTTTTAAATTTTTTTTGGTTTCTTTGTCACATTTTGTACACCCGACCTGTTAGCACTTATCATGCTATGCGATATTATTTGGATCCATATTGACAATTTATCTAATTGCCCTTGATGTATGCAAAGTTGTGAAAATAAAAGTTTATTTACGTTCATTTTAACTTTTGTAAGCAAGCGACTATAATCGCTACAACCCAAACATAAATGGAGCACTTATCGTCAACAGACAACAGTAAAAATGTAAAATATGTTCGTTGCTTATTGTTATCTAATACAGTACTTGAAGGCCTGTTTATTTCTGCTCATTTAATTTCAATTCAGTTCAGCTCCAATCAGTTTAGTTCATCTTTAATCTGATAAGTTTATTATTTCCTTCTTTCATAAACAATTCATGTCATCTATTTTTAATTCAGTTCAGCTCCAATATTTCAGTTCAATTCAATTCAATATAATTTTTTTTTCCAGTATATATGAACTGACCCTCAAGGCCTCAATTGACCGTACCAATTCACCAATCGATTTAACAAATTTGATCATTTAATGCATTAGCCATCTTTATTCTATTTTTTTTTTAAATTTAGTATTTTTTTCCGAAAGGAAGTCCAAGTATATAGTTGATAATCAATTATTCTTTCTACTTCCTTTTATTGATATTATTCCTAGTTTATGAAACTCTAAAATCTTGACATATGTACGAAATACATGAAGTGACATAAGATCTCGTTTAATTCACCTCAAGCATCAATTCTAATTAATACTTAGGTTTAATCGTACAAAGTTAATACTCCGTAATTCTTAAGCAAGGAGCAGATAGGTGAAATTCATAATTTTTGCTTATATAAAATTAGAGATATTATTAAGAATAAATATAGTATCGATAATTAAAGTGTGAAAATGATAAGTGTGTACCAAGTTAAAAGAATAGAGGTTATTTTTACTGATCGGAATGTATGTAAGTGAAGGACAACAAAATTGAATAGTAGGAGGCTATTTTAGTAATATATAGGTGAAGCATACAATATAAATTCAAGAGTCACTAGATAGATTATCCAAGTCAAGTTTTACAAACACAAAAATTAATAGTGAAGTCATAAAATATTTAAAGGCACACAATATGCATTATTAAAGTTATAGCGTCAACTTTTCAACTCACAATGTATACTATTAAATTCAAGTTGTAACTCAATTAAATTCAACTTTTCCCTCTAACGATTAGATCCCACTGTCTTTTTCCTCCATCATCTCCTATATAAGTAGACAAGTAGTTAATTAATTAAGTACACTTCACCATCAAATTGTCTAAGCTTTAATATGAGCCATTCAAAATACCAAAAAAAAAAAAAAAAAAAAACAACGAACTAGCTAAATTGTAGATCAAAAACTGCATAAGCTACTTCAATTCTAAGCCATTGCACTAATGAAAGCGTTTTCCAATCTGATCATTGCATTTGCATTGATAACAAGTGCATCATCATGGTTGTCACAATGCATTGAAACTACCACTACTTCCAATAATGTTATGGAAATTGCAATATCTGAAACAACGTCGTATCATAGTAATAAGTACAAGCTGCATGAAGTTTCACACCGAAAGAGTAGAAGATGGCCGTGGAATCCACCATCGCCAATAGCCGGTCCTCGCCGGTCGCCTATTATCAAACCGCCACAACCACCGCCAAGCTCTTTCCCAAGTTGGCCACCAGCAACTACTACATTTCCTCCTCCACCACCTTGCAGCCATAATTGATAAGGTGTTTATGCAACTTTCAGGGTTTTTTTTTTCCCTGTTTTTTTTAATGTTGTTTTTTTTGGTTGGTTTGTTTGTCACATTTTGTAGTTGAACCTCTCAAAAAAAAAGTCAAAATCGTTATAAAGTACCACCTAAGAATCTAAGATCTTGATTTGCACCCTATGCAAGTATCACTTACAATTATTATCTGAATCGGATAAATTTGTGGGAGAGGAGCATAGATGTGGACAGCAAAATGGTTCAAATCTACGTGATCCATTGTTACTTGATTGACCAATAAAATCAATCTTACGTGGCGCTCTCTCAATGATGTATAATTATTTTACGCTAGTTAATCCCATGAGTCATGCTCAATTGCTCGGGATAATTTTAATTTTATATAAAAATTTTAGTATTGAAGTTTTAATACAAATACTCTGTATTTAAAAATTAAAATATTTTTATTATAATGAATATATTAATAATTTCAATACATCACAACTCCCTAAATTAATGAAAAGTAGTTCATTTAAGAGAGAAATTGTCCAAGTGGCAACCGTTTTTCAATTTTCAATAGGTAAATCGATTGGGGAGTGTTACACTAAAACATGAATATAAGCTGCAATATTCATAAAAAAAATTATAATGTTAAATTAGTTGATGGACATACCAGAATTGATAGCTACAAACAAAATTAATAGAAAAACACAATAGCTCCATATAGATTTGTATGCTATTGTTCATCATCATTGTAATAAATGATTATATTACTTTATTACGTAAACTCATGTGATTCAAATAACCATAATGTACTACAAATATTTTTTTTTTCTTTTTATGGAATGTAACATGTAACTTGCAAAGTCATAAACTATCTACAACAACGATATGTTTAACAAGCACGTTAAGTGGCAATGAAGTAAATAATTGCCGTTTTTGGGTTAGTATTTTTTACAAGTACAAATGGGTTTAATAAACTACTCCGTGTATGTATACATATTCTAACCCTTCCATAAGTAGTTGTTCCTTGAGCTTTCTAGTTTTCAGTCCGTGAAATAGATTGATCTCCACTGAAGCTAGCTAATGCCTAATTTTGTTATGATCTACTCATCTCCTCGTTTTATTTAGATGTAACATTTGACTTTTCACATATATTAAGTCATAACTTTGAGCGACAATATCTCTAAATATATAATTGTAAAAATTATAAAATGTATACAGTTGGAAAGTATATATTAAAACGAGTCCAACAAGATCTGATGTAACTATATTTTATCTTTTGTATCTATACCAATTAATAGTCAAAGTGTATTGGATGAATAGTGCCCAAATTCAATATATTGCCCAATAAATATGAAGGAAGTACTAATATCATTAAGGGATCAATTAAAGCAGAATCCATCATCATCTAATGTTCTCCACATTCCTTAATTATTTCTATCTTCTGTATTGTTTTTTCTTCGGTACCTAAAATTTTATATCCGGATTTAGCCAACTCTAAATTAGGCTAATTAACTTGTGGGTATCGTAAGCTCGTAGCTCATTGATTTGAAGTCGTTGATGAACAATCTAGCTACCCCGGTTGTGTCAATGGAAGATAAGATTAGCTACTTTAATACTTTTCCATGCAACTGAGAAATAAGTACGTACGTTAATCCTTTTTGATAATTTGGTTGAACTTAATTTTTTCGGAAAATTAATTATGACATTGAAGTTTTTCTGTATGTATATAATGATGCATGTATTTGACATTTCAATCGAAGTATTTGCATTGAATCTCCCTGTCATGTGTTCCTTCTGATTCTAAATGTTCTTTACGTCTGAAATTTAATGTATCAAGAGAGATGAATTTTAACATGAAATACATATAGGACTTAGATTTCCTAAAGAATGATCGACTACGTCTTCTATGACAAGCTGACAATACCAAGCTAAGGAAACAAGTACAACACAATCAAATTAATTATTAAAGGATTTACTAGAAATAATCGTGAAATTAATGTTATCAGCAGGAGTTGGAGTAAAGTTCAGAATTTATACCATATGATATAATGTACTTGAAATGAAAGATAATTGGGCTCAACGCTGAAATAGAAAGTAGAATTAGTTAAAATTAACTGAAACTAAGATAAGCTAAATTGTTGATCTAAATTGATAGTGCTATATAACGGTACAACTCTGTGGCATTTTACTAGAATGTCTTTCGATATACAAGCTTTAAAATATCATTGTTATAGAGTGAGAGCCTGTTTACTTCAGCTTAAAATCCGTTCAGGTCAATTCAGTTTAGTTTAGTTCGACTCCGTTCAATTCAACTCTTCCCTTATTTTGCTATTCATTAATCTTTTATAAAAAACTTTGAGCTCACCTCCAATCAGTTCAGCTCATTTCAGCTATTTTTAGTTGAAGTAAAAAGGCCGCGACACTTTTGTAATTTTTCATGGAGGTATCAATATCTTCTTGCCTTCTTGGTATTGTATTGTATATTACAAAAATAACACTTAATTTACCAATCAAGTGATTAATTTGCAAACCTCATTAGGAAATAGGAATTCCCCATATAAAAAGCCTATTATGCCCCAAAAAAAAAAAAAAAAAAAAAAACTTAAGTAAAAAGTGTGATTCCTTTCCTACCTCATTCTGACTGATGCATGTGAGCTTGAGAGAGACTAATTGAAATGAATATTTTCTTCTCTAAAAAATAAAAAAAAAATAAAAAAAAAATTCCATCCACCTGGTAGGACTCAGGACTAATTGAAGCAATTTTTCTCGAGAAGACTACAAAATTTAGAATTTTCTCAAAATTTTAACTCAAATTTTCTTTTTAGATTGTCACTTATTACTTGGTACTTGCATGTTATTTCAACATTCTCTTTGGTAAAGTCTTATTAAACGAGCGCTTGCCTTCTTACTATAAGGCTTTGTCTTTTGAACTTATTAATTTTATTTTTAATTTCATTTTAGTGATTCGGTTAGCATATTACATTCATTTCTATACATTTTATTTTCAGTAAATTTCAACGTTTCTATACATTTCATTCTACTACTCTTAAGAATAGTTTATGCTCTGCTCTGAATGTAACACTATGGACTTTGACAAAGCTAGGTTAGTCACTTATGCGTACCAAGGGCCAACAATCCCATGAACTAACACAAGTCCTACCGGCACATGCTAAGTTTGCTCCTAGCTAAACATACTTAACTATTAGCTTTCTAAAATAAATAACATAATCTTGTTAGTATCAGTAGTATATACAATATATTTAAAGCAACCATGAGTATGTGATATTATAAGTGGCGCTACTAATTAATTTGAATTATTGATCCAACATTAGGTAGTATACTATTCTTTCATATGAAAAGTCCCACTTCTTTTTCACTTTAAATAGACTTCTTCATACCACAATATTTGATATACTAGGGAAAACTAAGAGTGAGCTATCAATCACAAAAGTGTATTTAAGAATATAATTATGGGGAGCAAAGAAGTAATAAACCTACAAAATGTTAATGAGGATGCTGAGCTACTCAAAGCTCATGCTGAGGTTTACAACCACATGTTTGCTTATACAGATACTCTTGCCCTAAGATCTGCTATTGAGCTCCGCATTGCGGATATCATCCATACCCATGGCCAACCCATGACCATATCCGAAATATCCTCGAAACTCGAGTCCCCCTCCCCCAATGCTACGTGCCTTGCACGAATCATGCGAATGCTAGCCCATAAGAAAATCTTCACCGTTCAATATAATCAGTCATCATCATTAGGTGAACAACCATTATATGGGCTAACTAATACCTCTAGGTGGCTGTTACATGACCATGACCTAAGCCTTGCTCCTATGTTTTTGACCTTCACCCACCCTTGGATCATATCAGCATGGTATGAGATTACTCGTTCGATTAACGAGGGTGGAACCCCATTTGAGAAGGCATATGGGGAATCATTTTGGGAAAGGGCGTCTAAGGACTCCGAGTTTAATAACATGTTTAATGTTGGTATGGAAGCGGCTACTAAGCCTGCCTTAGATGCTGTTATTAAAGGGTATAAAGACGTGTTTAGCCAATTAAATGGTACTCTTGTCGATGTTGGGGGTGGTGTAGGAAGAACGATTGCAAAAATCGTTAAGGCTTACCCTCATATTAAGGGTATTAATTATGATTTACCTCATGTTGTTGCAAGTGCTCCACAACATCCTGGTGTTCAACATGTTGGAGGTGACATGTTTAAGGAGATCCCTATAGCTGATGCTATCATTATCAAGGTAAATACTAAATACATATATATGTTTATATGTAATATATATACTAATATTGTGCTACTTAATTATGGATGTACTAATATATAACTTCCACTTGTTTGATGACATTTCGCGCAGTCTGTGTTACATGACTGGGAAGACGAGGACTGCATAAAAATCTTGAAGAATTGTCAAAAAGCAGTGTCCAAGAGCAAAGGAAAAGTCATTATAGTGGATGTAATTCTTCGACTTCAACCTGATGGAAAAGGTTTGTTCGACGATGCTGTTATAGGTTGTGATCTTTGGTTGATGGCTGATTGTGTTGGTGGGAAAGAGAGGACTGAAACTGAATGGAAGAACTTATTGATCAAACAAGCCGGCTTTACTCACGTCAATATTATACCACTTCCTACTATTATGTCCTTGTCAATTATTGAGGCTTTGCCTTAGATTGAACTATCACTTTAATTTCTTAATTTTAGGTGTAATGTTGCTCCCTTTGTCCGTTGAACTTTGCATTATAAACCCATTTTCTGCAAGAGGTATTCGACTCTTGGACTTATAGTGCAAATATTATGGGACGGAGAGAGTACTAAATAAGACAAATAAAGAGTAGTTCTCAAAGTTGTGGCTTGTGAGTATGTCATCGACAAATAAAGAAAAATTCTCAAGGTTGTGGCTTGTGAGTATGTTATCGTATTATTCATATGCACGAGCATATCAGTATATGCATGCACTTCTAATGTATTCGATCTGTTAAAAATAAAAAACAAACTATCTACTAAATTAGTAGAATATTGGTGTATTATCAATTTAATTTCAATGTAATTGATTGTACTTGTATGTCTGATCTTGCTGCAACATGCATTGCACAAATCTTCAGGAACAAAATATCATATACTGTCTATCTATAACTATTCCAAAAGAGGAACAACTAGAACTACGTACACAGCTCGTGACAGTTTGATTTTACGTGTGTGTATATTTAGTCTATCTATATTAAATGTGTTGATATTGATAATATTAAAGTTTGTGATTTTTATTGTTATTTGATGTATTTTAGGGGAAATTTTAAATTTATCAATGATATAAATTTACCAAATTTGAAATTTATAACAATAAACACTCACATGTAAGAGCTATGTGCAAGAAATGTGAGGGTCCCATTACTTTTAATTATTTACTAACCCTATAATAGCTTAATATATTTCCCTAAATTTATCAATGTGATAAATTTAAATTAAAAACCTCTCGTATTTTAGTGGGAAGTGCATTTACCAAAAAAAAAAAAAAAAAAAAAGTGGTAATTGGCAAGTGCATGTGTTGGTTAAAGTGGGAAAAATAAAAGTGTAAAGTTTTATCAGGTAGAAAGTGTGTTGGTTTAAAGTGGTAATTAAGATTTAGAAAGATGTCAAAAAATGATAATGGCAATTGAGGTTGATTACAGAAAACAATAATGTTTATTAAAAGAAATTTAGCAAGTGTACGTAAAAGATAAAAGGAAACACTAAAAACAAAAAGGGTAAAGAATAAAATGGTCCGGATGGAAGGAGTACTAAATATATCACCCGTGCGACGACAAATAAAAATATATCACTTAATCCTTAATAGTATATGTATATGCGCGCGCGCACATATATATATACACACGAACCTATATACTACCTCCATTTCTTATTAATTGCAAGACCTGAGTATTAATTATTTGTGAGATATAAAAAATTCAAGTGTTGCAATTTATATAAAATGGAGGTAGTATGATATATAAACACATATATATATAAAAGTATAATCAATTATATAAAACCTAATCCCGTTGTTTTTTATATACAACTTTTAGAATATTTTAACACTCACAAAAATGCTCAAAAGTTGCATCTAATGGAGAGGTAGTTATTTTAAAATACAAATAATATACAAATTTTATTTTGAACTATTATCAAATTATACAAGTTTCTTCAACAATAACAATTATGTAGTAATTTTAAATTTGTAAATTGTGCATTGCACGGGTATTATACTAATATGATATAATAAGATAAAGTAAGATTGTAGTTTTTAAAAAAACAATAGTAAAAATTCTCTTGCCTTCTTTTCTTCCTTCAAAGTCCTTGAAAAACCCAAGCACTTAAAACAAAATAAACAAAAATCTCAATCAATAATGTTCAATCTTTTTTCCAAGAAATTCCATATAAATTAGCTAGTTTTAGGTACAACGCATAATTAAATTAAAATTGATTTGAATGCTCCATTGCTCTTGAATTTATTAATTAGAACACACCAATTTGATTTAGTGTGTAAAATTTGATGATTGACTTAATATTTTCACACTGCGTATATGATAAACATCTATTGTCAACGAAAAATCATCCCCTCTGTTGATGAGTAATGAAAGACACAACTACAAGTTTACAACAATGTAATTAATTATTTTATGTTCATACGGATTGCAAGTCAGTCATACTAGCAAGTCATCAAAGGCTTAATTAGCTTGACCACTTTTAGTCTTTCACAACGTGAAGTTGTTTATTTATTTATTTATTTTTTATTTTTTTGAGAACATTTTTTTAAAAAAAAAAAAACATAAACGTTTTAATTTCCCACCTGATTTGGACCAACCTTATTCTAAGATTTGTAACTACTTCTTAATTCATATTATATGTATAGTTTATTACATAATTACACCTACCACTACAACTTTATCTGTATATATATAACTGAACAACAAAGTCAACAACAAGCAAACAATATATCAACATATACAAAATGGAATTTAAGGCATATTTGCTTGCTTTTATTTTGGTAAATGGAACGTTATTTTTTTCACATACAACTGTTATTGAGGCTGCAAGATTTGGTGCTCTTGTTACAAGTGATTGTGCTGGTTTTTCCGAGAGATGTTTTACGGATGAACTACTACATGAGAAACCGCGAGTTGAGAGGACTCGACCTCCACCACCTCCTCCAATCCCATCGACTGGACCTATAGTCCTACAGAAGGGTTTGTATCAACCCTCCTCATCCCCTAATGTCGGTAGTCTCACTAGCTAACTTAATAATTTACGAACTAATTAAATTTTGAAGTCGTGTGTATTTTGCAAGTAGTATTGAAGAATCCATTTTTTTTTTTTTTTCTGAATAAATCATGGCAAATAGAAATGCCAAGTATATTGCTACTTTGCAATATGTATACCTATATGGCTACGTGTATCATTAAAGCACTTTTACTTTAATAAATATTTGGATATCTGAACTTATTTTTGTTGATCTGAACTTATTTTTGCTGAAATCATTAACAATTTATTAAGGATTGAAACTTATTTTTACTAAACTGCACTTATTTTTTGCTATGGACTAGTCATCATTTGAAAATTGTGTTTCGTTCAAATAGTTGTGGGATGAGTTATGAGTTCAATGATTAAAGTCCATACTTTTTGTGTTAGTTTTGCAAAATTAATTAAATCAATACACATACCTCAAACTCCAAGGTATGGGTTTTAGTAGGGGTGATCAAACTTAGTCTGGCTCGTGAGCCTGATCCCGTTCGAAAATTTGTGGGTTTTGGTCATTGCATTTCAGGCCCGCCTCAATTTTTTGAATTTTTGTACGGGCTTCGACGACCTAATTTAAAGAAAGATAGTTAAGATTTGGGTGCAGCTCAAAAAAAACCCGAAAAACGAGCCAAATTTACGATCAACATTTTCAGTTAAGCTTACTATAATCATGTCATAAGATAATTTAGTAGGTCATAGTTGTTATAATATATATGCTTGCTTAAAAGTCAAATAAATCAATGAAAAAAAATAGACAACATATATAATAGAATGTAAAGCATGTATATTTGGTTACATTTATTTGGTATGTAGAATAAGAAGAATATAAGTTCAACATGTAATGGATATACCCTCTACCTATAACACAAGATATGCTACAATCGAGGCATGATATTGTCACTCCTTCGTCACCATAAAATCATACATTAACAAACATCATGTCTCCACAGGATTATCAAGGCATGATATTGTCACTTCCTTGCCTCCATGAAATCATACATTAACAAACATAGTTGTTGTACTACATATATCAAGGCTAAGCTTTGAGTAATAGAGTATATATTGTTGTTTATTACTCAATTTTGTTGTTTCGAAACATATTTCTTAAACTACTTTTGTGTAAAAAAATTGGCTTAAATATAATTTTTCAATTTTAAAAGCTTTGTTTGTAAAAAAAATCCATTAATAAAAAATAAATTTAAAAAATTTTATATACAAAAATCCATTAATATAAAATAAATAATCAATCAGATAGGGATCAGATGGTATAAATGGGGATGCCCAATTTGTCGTAACCAGGCTTAGGCGGACACCCATCTCGCATATTATAAGCGATTAATGACCACTCATCATATCCCATTAGCTGCCTGAAGGATCATACTTTATTTAATCAATTGGCTTCTGCTTATAAACTATCTCACCAACCAAACCAACCTTATTTGACCGATGTGGGATTTAAACCTTGAATTTTTTTATCAGCAAATGTATGAGTATGATTGAACCCATTTTAAAGCTTCTTATATGGAGTATTATTAGTATTTAGTATTTATATTTTTTGACTCCATTAAATTAGGGTCCATTTTAATTATTTGGCCTCGAGCCCAACAATATTCAAGAGCAATTTGGCTATAAATTTGTAAAAATGGTTTTTCTTTTCTATTAAATAAAAGTCTCTATTTTTCCAAAAAAAAAAAAATGTTTTTAAATTACATCCAATTAATCAAATAATTTGGGGCAATGTTTATTATTATTGTTATTATTATTAGACGTTTGACATATAGAAATTTTGATGGATGTCCAAAGGAATTTTCACCGATACAAAAGAAGCTACTAAACTATCAAATAACAAAAGGATTTATAAACCTACTTATGCTTTCATGCATGAAGAAATTTGGGAGCTTTTAACCTTTTGATTTGATTTGTCTTGCCATGTTACATACTTATATGTATATCGTGTTAATAAGCGGTGTGACCTACCGCAGCAAAAGCAATACTATGCCACCATTTTCCTTTTTTTTTTTTTTTTTTTTTGTAAGTTCAACGCTTGTATGCGTGCTGATTTTTTCAGTGATTCATGACCGATTTCTCTTACCTTATCTTTTGAATTTGGTTCTTTGTATTCATGTAATCATGTACACTTGTATAGATTCATCTACTACCTTCGTTATACATTATTTGCAACTAATGTCTAATCGTTGCAAATAATGTCTAACAATAATAACCGACATGGGATTAGACATAAAGTAGAGAGAAAAAATGTCTAATTCATCGTTGCAAATAATGTGTAACGGAGGTAATATGTTTTTTACAACTAACACAATTAAATGGTTAATATTGTTTAATGAATTGAATTATGCTCCACAATTTGCAAACTTTTCTGAATTAAAAATGGCATGCTCAAGATGCCTTGACTTGACTGATGCAATATAAAATTCTTTTACTAGACGTATATAGATAACTGATACGGTCGTAAATGTTACTTAAGAAATACAGAGTACTGACTATTTGACTTCATATAGTATGTTCACAACTTCACAGTTCATACATACCAACCCAAATTCCCTATTACCCAACTTACTTCCATATATATAATGGGGATTGAGGCTTATAATGGGGATCTAATACGAAGTTAGTGTATATTATATTGTAAAAAATGAATATCTGACAGAATATATTGTAAAATAAAAGTTGGCACCAGCATGACGAACCCAGCCGGCCCGCATTTTGACAAGTACCCCAGCAATGTGATTATAATGAATGGAAATTTAAATAAGGTGACCAACCTATGTCGACTAGTTGGCTACACCGTACACATACAGCTACATGAATGGTCGCAATCTGTTATGAATGTTCGGCTAGACTCTAGAACTAACAGCAACCAACTATATACGTCCTATTCGTTAACAATTCAGCAAAATTGGAGTCTATCATTCAATGGTATTGATGAATTCCCTTACTCCATGATAATAGTTACTATTGATGTTGTAGTTCTATTGTCGGAATGCAGTTGCGTATAATAATTACGAAGTAGTACTATTTAGACTCAATTCATATTCACCTATTGTTCAAATTAAATTCTAAGCATAAGCAAAAAAATATATACGAGTATTATTTCTTTCATTCTACTACTATTTGTCTAGTACTTTTATCAACAATAGGTTATGGCTCATTGTTTCCTACTGATTACAAACAAGCACTTGAATCGGGTGTTTTATTAAAACCATTTGATCAATCTAACACAATAATGTCGAGCCATAGGTCTCTTAGATCAAGACCAGTCTCAGCAGCACCTTTTCCGAACCGGCCACGAAATTTTATCATCGAACGCCCTCCTCCACCACCACCACCATGTTGATCTTTTATTAATTAACCGTATGCTAGCTAATTAATTATTAAGCTTGTCTGAGCTTTGTATGTCCTGTACTAGACTCTATCTAACTTGTTCTTATTTATGTATAGTAGTAGTATTAATATGAATTTTGTTGCTTCAAGCTTGGAGTAAATATATTCATTAATTATTATTATTATTATTATTTTATTTTATTAAATTGCTAACTAGCTTTGGTGCCGGGCGTTGTCCCGAATCATTTAATTAATTTTCAATCTAAGACTTCTTTAATTTCTTTTGCCTTTTTCACCAAAATTTAAAATTTTATTATTATATTAATTAAATATAATTATGTAAAAAACAGAAATGTTAAGCGAACAAATAAGAGTATTATTTTGAGATATTTATAGTAGATTACCATGAAATATTTTACAATTGCAATAAAAATGTTTCAAACAATTGTGAATATAATGTTAGTTTATAGAATGTCAGTTTAATATGTTTGTTGATAAAAAAAAAATAATAAACTGAATATGTGTATTACACGTGAACATTAAATTTCCACGTTACTTTACTTACAATTAAACTCCCCTTACGGGGTGTTTGGCAAGTGGAAATGAGAATTCATGGAATAGAGGGTGAAAGTGAGAATGGGAATGAGAATAGATGAGTGGGAATAAAAGAAAAAATCTCAATCATCCCAAGTTTGGTATAGATAGGGAATAGATTTGAGAATAGATTAAAATAAATTATGTAATTACTCAAATACCTTCATAAATATTTCCCAACCTTCTTTTTCATTAATGACATTTTTGTCATTTTACTTCTATATTTCATTCCCTACCCCTCGGGGATCTTTGGCATGTGGCAATTTGGGATGAGAGTGGGATTTTAAATCCCAATTGAAAAGAAATCTCGTGTTTGGTTTATGTGAGTAGGATTATAAATGAGAATAAGAATGTGAATAAAATGGCTTGTATTTCCACCCATTTATTAGCTAGGGGGTAGGTAATAGAGGAGAGAATAGAAAATAGAGGTGAATTGACCAAATTGCCATTAATGAAAAAAGTGGTGAAAGACTTATTTAAAGTAACATATTTTATAAGTTCCCACCCATAAAATCCCATTCTCATTCCTATTCCCATCCTCTTATAATCCCCAAACTCTCATTTCCACATGTCAAACGTCCCGCTAATACTCAACCCCCCCCCCCCCAAAAAAAAAATGATGATAATAATAATAATAATAATAATAATAATAATAATAATAATAATAATAATACTCTCTCCGTTCCTTGAAAATCATACCAGTTATTATTCATACGCTTCCCAATGCATGTTTTATAACGTTTACACATTTAGTTACACATGTATAAAATTGTAACAATTGAATATTAATAATGTACTTATTAACACGAATCAAAAAATACCCCACATGACTATATTTTTCTTATACATCAATAGTTATTTACAAGAATCCCTTCATTTGTGAATAGTTAAAAAAACACAACTGGCATGATCTTCAAAGAACGGATGGAGTATATTGAAATGGAGGGAATCTAGGTTGCACGGGTTCAAAAACGGGGACGGGGACGAAAAACGGCAAAATCAAAATTTCTAAAAACGGGGACGGCAAGGAATCGGCAATTAAAAAATCACAAAATAATTTAAAATACAATAGTCTTTAATATTTTAATGTAACAGTAACATAATAGTCAATTCATAAAACGTTAAAGTACAACATTATCATTAATCGATTTGTGGTCGTCGTGTTCTCCCTCAAACTCGTCATTGTTCGTTCAAACTTCACCTGGAATTCAGTCCAAGTCGTTGTCGCCTAACAATTTTTATTTGATGATTTGATGAATGTCGAGTGAAAGAAAAGCAAATAATGAATGTTGAGGGAAGAAGTCAGATTAAAAGAGATAAATGTTGAGTGAACAATTAGAGAGAATTGAAAGAGACAAGAGGAATAAAAAATTCAGTGAAGTAAAAGGAATGAAAGATATGGAGAATTGAAGAGGACTAGAGGAGTAACTGAGTAAGAAGGTCGGTGAAGTACTTTGTCAAACAATAAACCCTAGACTTTGGTTTTGAGTGGAATTTTAATAATGTTGGGCCTTGGGCTCTTATTTGCATTTGGACTTTTGTTTTAAAAAGGCTGGGGACTTCTATGTTGTATCTAAGCCGACCCCGAAACGTCCCCAAAGTAGCACACCCGTCCCCGCCCAATTGATGTCGACCCCGAAACGTCCCCAAAGTAGTACACCCGTCCCCGTCCAATTGGTGCCGACCCCGGGACGTTTTTCAGTCGTCCCCGCACCGTCCCCGTCCCCGAAACGACCACAGTACGGATTCGCCAAGTTTTCAAAGGTACCCGTGCTTCATAGGAGGGAATAACCCACCTAAAAATCCCACTCTCATTCTTCCCCTTTGCTTCAATTCCCACTCTCCAAACATGGGAATAAGAGGTATTCGAATTATTACTCTCATTCCCACCCCTTATTTTCACCTACCAAACACACCCAGCCTTGTTGTCCTAATAAGTTAATTATATACTGCATTTGTCTTTTTCACATTTCTTAGGACACAACTTAGAAACCTAAATCTTTGAGTTTGGTATAATAAAAAATTATATTTTGAAAAATATACATTAAGACAAATCAAACAACATTTCATATAAATATATTTTTCATTACGCATTACAGATCGAAGTAAGTCAAAGTTACAATATAAATATTATAAGCAACTAAATAAGTCGGAGGGAGTACTAAAATATTTCATTATTCACGGATTACATGATTTTTCATCCAACCAACTCAAATAAATACTTGAGTAGGTATATTCGGCACATAATGTCCAATATAAAGACTAGAGAAGCCTTAGCTTGTTTGTGTGATTTGTCCATCATTCATCAAAATTCATCCGCCTCTTAGTTGTTATATTTTGATCATGTTATTAGGAATCATAGTTTTGTAAAGTGTAAACTTTGTGCAGAAATTTTAAGATATGGACTTTGACCACAAGCAACAAGGCAAACAAGATGAGTCTGCGTTGATGAAAGCTGCTAAGGATTCAGGATTGTTGCAAAGTGAGGAATTGTACCAAGTTAGTCTCGGTTATTATTCACTTACGACTATATTTACTATAGTACTCCATAGTCCGTACTATATCTCTTTCTTTTCTTTGATTAATGAAGTGGTACTTTTATTTTATTTCCCCTTAGTATTTCGAAGTATTTTTTTATATAAAATAAGGTCATATAGATAAGATATTTCAACCATCGACTAATTAAAGAGTCGATTTCATGATCCCTAATTCACGAGTTATTATTATTATTTAAACAAAAATTGTATTTGATGCAGTATCTTCTACAAACAAGTGTATATCCACGAGAGGCAGCTAGTCTTAAGGAACTGAGGGATGCAACTAAAAATCATCCAAAGTAATGTTTTCTTACCCTTTTTCTTTGACATTAATACTCTATATTAAAAGGTGAAGGGGACGATTACAATAGTAATATTAAAACTTGAATGAATATAGCATACAATTGGTGTACAATAAAATTACTGTACAACGATAAATTTGAGCTAGTTTTTTTTTTTTGGCAACTAGAATTAAATTTTTAGTAACTTTAAAATCATTGAAAACTTGAACAAATAAATTTTATGTATGGCATAATAAGCTATATTTATTCATTAAAATTGGGCTTTTAGCATTAGAATATAAGAAAGTGCATAGTAACTTGAGCTAATTTTAAGGTAACCAGAACTCGAAAAAGTGTAACTCAAACTCAACAAAGTATAACTTGAGCTAATTTTATAATAACTATAACACAAAAAGTGTAACTTTAAACTCGTTGTACAATAATTACGGTACACCAGATTTATATAAAACTCTGACTTACGACTTTACAAATAATGTTTTTACTTAAAACCATTACACCATATAATTGTATTAATTATTATAGTTACTACTACGTAACTTCACTCTTAAAATATTATATTGCTACTTGTGTCACTCCACTCTATAATTTTCACTTTTACTACATGATTGATCATTTTAATTAAATTTTTATTGCCATTTTCTTTTAAATTTCTAGATCATGATAATTTTACAATGACCTTAGACATCAACTGGGTCAATAGCTAGTTTCTTTAGTAAACAAAAACAAAGAGTATGTTTGTGTAATTTTTACCTTTTGAAATTTTTTTAAAATTATTTCAGCTTGCAACAAAAATAAAATGTTATGAAAATTTTACTTGTAAATTAGCTAAATCAAAATAAATTAAATCCACAACAAACCGTCATTATTCTCAAACCAATTGAAATAGAAAGATAACCACTGCACGCACGTACAGTTTAATATGTGTTTTTAGACGGTATTATTATTTTTCCTTGTATATGAATGAATCATAAAAACCATGTCTTTTTACGAATGAGGGTGTGGTTAGATATTTGAAAAGGTGGCTGCTTATCGTCCACAAAATCTCTATCTTAACTAATAGGCCAAAACCTCATTGGTTTTCAACTTCAATTTGTGTTTATTTTCTTTAAATTTGCTCTCCATATACAGGTCGTTCATGGCTGGTGCACCACTTGCAGGACAATTGATTTCATTCATATTGAAGAAGGAAAATGCTAAAAAGACAATTGAAGTTGGAGTTTTTACGGGATATTCACTCTTGCTAACTGCTCTCTCAATCCCACAAAACGGAAAGGTGAGGACATGTAGACTAGTACGTACTATGATACCTAGCTTGCAAGTAGGTCCTACATATATATATATAGGGTGAGGATCCATAAAAACCTTCTTTATATGAAAACTACTGAACACTAGCTGAGATCAAGTAGAGCATAGAAGCTATTAAATTAAAGCAATAAGACAAAGAATGTAAGGTAGTGACTACTGACTAGTGAGTGATAAGTACGTACTTAAATTGACTATTAACTAATTCAATTATAGGTCCATTACTCTCCATGGATTAGTTGATACATTTCCTTGAGCTAGGCATGTATAACATGTAGATCCAGTTTTGTTACGGAGTATGTTTTAATAAATATGTTAAGAATTCAAATAACTGAAGTATAAAAAAATTACTCTTATGTGTATAAGATTTTTGTTTCTAGTTAAATGTGTAAGCCATTCTCCAATGGAGTTTGAGCTGATGTGAAATTGAAACAATATATATACTGCTTCCATCATGAATTAGTTGCAACAAAGATCAATAGTGAGGTATAAAATAATGAATTGTTACAACAAATTTGTAGCGAAAATAGAATAGAAGAAAAATGTTGTGGCCTTCAAGGGAGAGCTTAGAAAAGTATGTAAAGGATAGAAAAATGGAGGGATTAAAAAAGATTTTAAATTTTCACCTTTTAATTAAGATATTCCCCGTGAAAAGTTTTTGCTTTATTGTACTATGTAATAATTATCTTTAACTAAAGTTGTTCACTACCTGACAAAACTCCACCTCAACTCAACTTAAAATTTAAAAAAGTAAACGTCCCCAGTATAATGTTGTAAACTTTGGCCGAATGAGGTTAGTAGATGTAGGGAAGCTCAACACCATATATGTAACTATGGAAGGGTTTATGTTTGTATATACGCAGATTAAGGCGCTGGTTTTTTAAACTTCTATTCAGTTTAGTTTGGTTTTGTTTCAGTTTAATTCAATGATTTTTGATCGAATCAACATATTATATTAATTTTTTTTCATTTCATTAATGTTTAGCTCACTTGAACAAATCCTAACCGTTAGGATTCCTAATATGTGAAAAATATGCAATGCAGATTACTGCAATTGATGTTGATAAGAAGGCCTATGATGAATATGGCTTGCCATACATTAAAAAAGCGGGTGTTGAAGACAAGATCACCTTTGTGGAATCCAACGCTGTGTTAGCTCTTGATAATATTTTGCAAAATGTGAGTGTATCATCCTATAAAGTTTCTTTAATTTCAATTCATAAGTTTTTTATAGACTACAAGTATTGTATTAGTTCTAACTTCTAATTTACCGACAATTCATATTAGAAAATTGATACATCTATCTAGTTGATGGAATCATTTTACTACACAACTAGACATTAGAAGTTACTATATACGGAGTAATAAATAAAAAACGTGTATTATCATGCATGTATTAAATGTGGATAAATATATATATTGTATTATTATACATCAAATTTGGATCACTTAATTATTAATACCTCGAACTTAGTTTTACTTCAAATTAGTGGAACTTTATTTAGAAAAAGCAATATTTCACCTCAAAATTAAGCTTTATTTGTCTAGAACAAATATTTTACTTGCTCTGCCATTAGGGATGCCCTTTATGTTGATAGCTAGCTTTTATTGATTAATTACGTTATTAACGAGTGATAAATATGCCTATAATACAAATAGGTTGATAGCTAGCTTTTGTCATTTCAAAAAACAAATGAACATTGTTTTTGTTTTTGTTTTTGTTTTTGGTTGTATGTACCTTTTTGTACTAAGGAAATTGCCTTGACGTATTGCTTGGTGAATACATACAGGAAGTTTGGACTTTGCTTTTGTGGATGCAGACAAGCCTAACTACAGAAATTACCATGAAAGGTTGCTAAAACTCATCAAGGTTGGTGGTGTGATTGCTTATGACAACACTCTTTGGGGTGGCACAGTGGCGATGCCAGAATCACAAGTCCCAGGTTACATGATGAGGAGTCGAGGCCCTTTGATCCTCGAGTTGATATTGCTCATCTTCCTCTTGGCCGGTGATGGAATCACTTTCTGTAGGCGCTTGTCTTGATTTATTTTCCTTCATGATGCTCTTCTCGAGCGCGCAAGACTTGCCTTCTTTGTCCGACATCTTTCCTGTACTGAGTATAATATCACCTTCTTAAGAAGTCTTCTATGTTATCCTTTAGGTTGCAACAGGCCTCGGTTGTATGTCCATAATTACCATGAAAGATGCACCACTCTTTTTGGATATTGCCACACTTTATCCTGTTTGTGTAGGCTATTCAGTGGAGTGTAGCCCACATACATGATTGGTTTAGGCTTAATGCTAAATATTCCAACCTCTTTTTTGTCAGGCCGTTTTAATTTAGGAAGTCCTTTCTAGAATGCCCCAAGTTGGCATATCTACAGAAGTCTCTTTGGTCAGTTCTCTAATCTGGTACTTTTACGTACCCGAGTATGTTTGTAAGTAAATTCTCTGAATTCTTCACAGGTTCCTAACACCTCAGTTAGAGATATGATCGAACGTTTTGTTGGAATGGTCCATCCTTCAACCCACTCATTAATTAATTAAGGCCAAGATGGCAACTTAGGGATGAAACGAGCTGAGTTATAAACTCTCGTAATGTTTCTCCTTCTCTTTGTTGCAACTCCAATTAACTCTCCTTCTTATTACTAACAAAGTCTGTCAGAAAATGAGTTGTCTGCTCCTGCCAACTTGTAATTGACCCTACTCGGTATCGATTTGAACCAACTTTGAGCAATTCCGCTTAGAAAAACCTTACATCATACCGAGTTGGTTGTGGTGTACAGCATCATATGCCCTTCGTAGGATGACAAATACTCCTCTAGGTCTGTGGTCCCGTTATAGTAGCATGTTGGCATCTTCATCTTTTCCATTGGTTCCAATAATATTGTCGGGTGAAGCTCTGGGTACCACATGGGTGGCTGTGTGTTAGGGACTAAGACCGGCTTCTTAGATTCATCATATTGATCTGGGTTTCTAACCCACACGTTAGCCAACACCTTTGAACCTCCTTCACCGCTGCTTGTCGTCTGAGGGCATTTGTGTGAGTTTTTATTTGTGCAAAATCCCATTCGTCCTCTTCATAATCTTCCTAGCTAGTCGAAGTCGTTTGGTTTATCTTCATCTACTTGATGAAGTGACCACATACGACGTACCGGAGACAATGCCTTTGACGCCTTCCTCTTCCCCTTGGAGGAGGTCGCTTTAGAAAGCACTTGCAACACCTCCGCTGCACTAGCAAGTTGTGCTGGTGTAAACCTGGTCGGCATCATCAAAGTTGTCTTCGTGTATGTCCTCCACCACTACCTCATTTAGAGTTAGCCGGCGCCCAGTCCTGCCTGTCAAGGCTAAATTTAACACTTTTTGTGTCATACACTCATACTTTACAATTTTACATGGATAAGTTGAAACAGTTATACACCCTAGTGTATATTTATAGATACGCACCCTTATTTTTTTTGCGAATAAAACAATAGGTCAACTTTATAGAACAACAAGAGCAAATTAATTTATTCTAAAACGGATAAAATATCAGGTTTATTTTATAAAACAACAAGTGTATAAAACAAGAGGCAAATTTTATAAAACAACAAGAGAATATCCATCAATTTTGAAACAGATAAAACATTAAGTTTATATTATAGAACAACAAGCGAATTAAAACAAGAGGTGAATTTTATAAAACAACAGAGAATACCATCAATCTTGAATTAATTAAATATTAATTTTGTATTATTAAGCAACAAACGGATAAAACAAGAGGCGATTTTTATATAACAACAAGAGGATATTTATATGAAACGAATAAAACACTAGGTTCGTTTTATAGAACAAGTGAACAACAAGAGGATAAAACAATAGGCAAAATATATAAAACAACAAGGGATAATTATCAATTTTGAAACTGATAAAACATCAAATTTATTATAGAAAACAACAACCGGATAAAACAATAGATAAATTTCATAAAACAACAAAAGGAGATCTAGCAATGTTTTATATTACCTCTGTTCCCTATTAGTTGAAACACTTGAATATTAAGGTAGCAAATAAAATGACATATTGTTTTATTCAGGAAAAAAAAATGTATACCGGTATATCTCCATATATACACCCGGTTGCACGGTCCTCGAACTGTCCATAAATGATACTTTAGCCATGCCTTACTTTGGGCCGACCCGCCCAAATACCATTATAAACCTCAATATGAAGGAATATTTTGGGTGTTTTCTTGTTTGCAAATCTATTCTAATCGGCTAAAACCCTAAACCCCTCTGCGTCACTCACATTCAACTCTCCCTAAGCACAGAACTGGTGACCCCTTCAATATTACAGGTAAAAAATTCACACTTTCATTTTCTTTAATCCTTATTGTATAATTCTTGTGTAATCATCTTCTTCATATCAAATCATATTCTTCATAGCTTATTATATCTAATTTACACTCTACTATAACTTTTTTTTTATGATTAAATTTCATTCACCCAATATATGTATGTTAACTCAAAAACAAGGAATATAAAATTGGGGTTTTTTTCCTTTTTTGTAAATTTTGTTTTCAGAAAGAAAAAAAAAAGATTGATTTTGGTTTAAGTTAGTAGAAGCACATATCGAAGGCTTACTAGTGATAAAAAATTACAGCTTGTTGAGCTCAAAAGATGTGCTATATTAAAATAATTTTTCATCATTTTGATTGTGTTATCTTCTATATTTATAGTTGATTTATGTTAGAGTGATGAACATTTGAATTATGATTTTGAATATTTAATTGAAACAATATTTAAAAGAAGATGATTTTTTTTTTTTTTTGGTGTTGGATATACTGAGAAATTAAGAATTTGGATTCTATATTAATTACTGTAATCATGTTCATTTTTAAATTGATGCTTAAAAACCCAATTTTCTGAAAAGGGTGTTGTTGGTTTCAATTGATATCAAGTTTACCCTTTTGTTGTTGATAATTTAGAGGCTGAAATTTGATTTTGGTGGTTTGATTTATAATTCTTATTGCCCAAAAGTTTGAAACTTTGGTGAATGTTTTTGACAATGGCATCTATTTGTGCTAATTTTGTTGGTTTTAGTGTCAATTACCCGATTGTTTATCAATTACCATTTTATCTGATTGGTAGCAAGATATCCATTTGGAAGCAGATGTGTCTGCTTGTGTGATAACTTTGATATTCGCCTTTCGAATTGTTTTTGAAGGCTTCTTATTGATTGGTTTTCTGTTGCTTGTTTAAGGCTTGTACATTTCAGGTGATGTTGCCATATTGGTGTGTTGAGTTTACTTGTGCGCTTTTCTTTTCATCGCTATTTGAATTTGTTAACTCTTGAAACCCTTGATTTGAATTCAGTTGAAACACTTTGTACTACAAGATGTCGAAGCCAAATCCCAAGGTATTCTTTGACATATTGATTGGGAAGTCGAAGGCTGGTCGTGTTGTTATGGAGCTTTTTGCTGATGTTACTCCCAAAACTGCTGACAACTTCCGAGCTTTGTGCACGGGGGAGAAAGGAATTGGAAAACTTGGGAAGCCACTCCATTATAAAGGCTCGGGGTTCCATCGTATCATCCCAAATTTCATGTGCCAAGGTGGGGATTTCAGCAGGGGTAATGGAACCGGAGGAGAATCTATCTATGGGGCGAAGTTTGATGATGAGAACTTTAAGTTGAAGCATACAGGACCCGGCATCCTCTCTATGGCTAATGCTGGAAAAAATACTAATGGCTCACAGTTCTTTATTTGCACCGCGAAGACACCATGGCTGGATGGAAAGCATGTGGTTTTCGGCAAAGTAGTCGATGGTTATAGTGTGGTTGAACAGATGGAGAAAGTAGGTTCTGAAAGTGGGCAGACTTCTGCACCTGTGGTGATTGAAGACTGTGGTGAGCTTGCTGATAACTGATCAGAAGACTTGAAAAGAACATGAGAATATATGTCAGGCCATCCCGGGTTCAAAACAATTGGTAGTGAATAGTGATAGCTTTTATATTGAAGTTGTATCTTTCTACTTCTATGGCTTTGTGTCTAGGCTTAATAAGTAATTGTTATGTGAAAGTAACTAGAGATGATAATAATAGAATTTTGGGAATTGCTTTATTTTATGTGCTTCAGGTTACATTGTCATTCATTTGATGTGCGTTGTGAATCTTCTGACTTTTGATGGGTGAAAAAATAACTCTTCTGATCTTCTCCTCTATGTGATTAGGCTTCCATTTAATCAGCCTCATATCAACTTTTGCTTAGCTTTCCAATAACAAGTCATTTGTACTTGTTATTTCGAATTAAGTTATATGTAATATTTTACTTGAAGGCTTATAATCAGCCAGTAAACGTGTCTTTTAANTTTAATATCAGTAAAATTTCAGGAATTTTTTTTTTTTTTTTTTTTTTTTGTGGTAAAAGGAGCAGGAAGTTACGAAATAATTACAGCCCTAGAACTAGAAACATAAAGGGAATGGGGTTTAAGGTACATTTTCGTGAAAGTAGCTTGAGTTGACAGTACCGTTACGACTCCTAAGCACTGAGCTAAGATCCCTCAAATAGAAAGGCAAAACACAAGGGGGGGACTATCCAAAAAGATAACAGAGTTTGAAGGAGGGACATTCGACTTTGCATCTTTAGCTAAACAATCGGCTGCAATATTACTCTTCAAGAATTTAATCTGAATCATATATAATGTTTCTAATATCACTGTTAGTAATTGAAGGAGCATTAATCTGATGAACAACCTGCGCATTATCAGAGCATATCACTACTCTATCCCACCCATTTCAAGAATTTTGTCATTCTTCCCTAAATGAGTGTTGACTTCTGATTAAAGAAGAAAAATACTGAATGCTGATTATTTTGGCTCCTCTATACAGTCTATTGCTGTTTGTTACGACTTATGTGATGTTTGAACTTGAGTATCTAAATCTATTATATGATGACGACATAACCTAAGATCAGCAATATGCAAGCATTGTTTCACGACTTTCATCAAACCAGCTCCATTTCAGCATTATGCAGTCGAAGTAAGATGTCATGTGAACTTTTATGAATTGAGTGTTTTTTCAAAAGCCAAAGACTTACAGTGTCTGACTGTCTGTGATCACTTGATCAGCCAATATATGTTTTGGCTTGCATTTGATCAACTCATTTGAATTATAACAGCAAATCATAGAGATCAGAAAGAAATGCCTGAAATCATAAATATAACAATGTTTTGCTTGTTCGAATATCGAAACATTACAGCAATTTGATCTTTGTTCTAGCTATTGAAAGAAACTCCTCTGCAAAAGTAGACTACACAAATTCATTCCATTTCTGTGTAGAAGAACATGTCAAGTATACATTTAAACAAAAATTACAAGCTCACTACTTGAGCAACATTAATTAGCATCATACAACCAGATTAATAAAACTATGGTCTCTTTTCCGATCTACATAATGTCTAAATTCACCCAAAAAAAAAAAGTCATCACTCACCACCCTTGTAAAACCTTCAACAATCAATCCCAATCTTCATCACTCAACTGATCATCAACCTCGTGTTTCGGTGGCCGAACCACAATTACAACAGCCCCTAAACTCTCAGTCACCATCATTTCTTTCAACTTCCAACCTTTCTCCACCTTGAACCCTTCATCCCCACCGCCATCCCCCATCCCGGTCACCAAATAATAGCCATCATCAGCCTCAACCTCCTTCCTACTCCTATCTAACACCACCAAAATCGGTTCATTCACATATGTCCTATTCACCCTCCAAGGTAACACCATGGCATTCCTAAACGCAACCGCCACTCCTCCATACCCCATCCCAGCAATGGGAGCCCACCTTGGGAGCACCACCCACCGGTCCCACCCCTTCTCGGCCACCACAGTCCCAAACTCCCCTTCGCTCCTAATCTCCATTGGCACCCCTTCTACCCCATTCTTCGCCTCTGACACAGGCAACACCACGACACTCGTCGCCTCGGCCACCTCCCCCATCTGCAACCTCACCACTGGAACCTTCACAGCAGCCTCCTTCTCCTCCGCCACCTTCCTCTCCTTCTTCCCCTCAAGCTCCTCCCTTATCCTCTCCCTCGCCCTATCCGTCTCCGCCGCCTCCAACGCCATCGTCAACGCAGCATTCCTCTTATCCACATCAGTCATAAACTCCCGCGAAAGCCTAAAATTCCAAAAAGCCCAACAATCCCCAGGCTTAGTATAATCAAAACACCCCCACCCAAGCTCCTCCTTTCGCGCGGGGAAATCCTTAATTGCGCGCGCAACTTCCCTAGACTTCTCCCCATCCAACTTATTCCTCACAATGTAGTTCGCTGTCGCCACACGCTGCGATACCGACACGAGCCTAATCTCATACAACAACTCCGACCCACTATTCTCAAAGTAATGTAAAGTCTCGGGCTCAATATCGGGGGACTCCGCAATGGAGCTCCTGACTTGAGCCGCGACTACAAGACGATTCTGCTCTACCCCGGAAATGCCAGTAAGCTCCTCGATCATTGGAGGAGTGAAACCGTCTCGGAACAGGGTAGAGATAAGAGGAGCGTACTCGTACCATGTTCCCAGACGGTTAGCGAGGACTTCAATGATGGAGGAGGTGTCGAGGGAGTTGTATTTTTTAGGGAGTGGACTTGGGGGTGGACGGAAAGGTTGGTAGAGGTTTTGGCGTTGTGGGGAGGAGCCGCCTTTTGGGATGATGAGGTTGGGGACTGGTGGTGGTGAGGAGGATGAGGCGGTGATTGTGGTTTTGCGATGGGAGGAGAGAGAAGGTGGCAAGGGGAGTTTCGAGGAGAGAGAAAACATGGTGGTCGAATTGGAGGGAGATAAGATGGACCTTATCTTTAGTTGTCAAGAAGTAGCTCACCACTTACATTGATGATTAATTTGTAACTTTTATTTACAACACGATACTCTCGGGTGAATTAGTTGTAAACTTATTTGTAGCAGCTTAATAATATCGATAACACTTTGTCCGTAACAACTTTATCATTATCGATAAACTTGTAGTGTACCGTGTACATCCTCCATTTTGTGGACATAAAAAGACCAAATGATAACCAATAAATATTCATGCTAAGTGGAAGTGATGAAGTAATGTTTGGTTACAACTCAAGTTGTAACATAGTAGTGCTACAATAACTACCTGTCAAATTATGCCAACAACAAACATCAATTTTCCTCCTCCTTTATCTCCACTCACAATCCAAACACACCATCAATCATTCAAACTCAACTTCCAAAACCCACAACAATCAAATTATTATGATCAAATCACCCTTAATGAAACAAAGCAAATTCATGGTCACTTGCTCAAAACCAATTTTCAAAATGTCCAAATTCAACCAAATTTTCAATTACATTCAACCCCAATTGCCCGCTATAATTACCTCATTTCATCATACAACAAGAATAACCAACCAGAGTGTGCATTAAAAGTATATGCTCAAATGAGACTAATGGACAGTGAAATTGATAGTTTTATCGTTTCGTCGATTTTAAAATCTTGTGCACAGATTGGTTGGGTGTTTACAGGAAGGGAGATTCATGGGTTTGCAGTGAAGAATAAATTGAATCATGATGTTTATGTAGGAAATGGTTTGATTCAGTTGTATGTTGAGTGTCGTGAGTCGTTGAGTTCTGCACGTATAGCGTTTAATAGAATGCCTGAAAGAGATGTTGTTTCGTGGAATACATTGATTAAGGGGTGTGTTAAGCACAAGATGTTTGGTGAAGCACTAAGAATGATCAACGAAATGCGAGTTAGCTTAGTGAAGCCTACTGAGAGTACTATGATTAGCATGGTAAATCTTCTACCGAAGGTTGGAAAGAAGATATTGATAAAGCCTATGTTCGCGTATGTGATCAAGAACAGCGGTATGGATCAGTTGGGTGCTAATCTGACTACTTCTCTTATTAACATGCTTGCTACGGGTGGAGATATAGGTGCTGCGCGCTCCCTCTTTGATCGGTTGACAGCAAAGAGTATTTATTCTTATACAGCCATGATCGCGGGCTATATTCATTGCAATGCTTTGGATGATGGTGCAGAACTTTTTCGGCAGATGATAGGTGATGGGATTTTGCCAAACGAGATCACTCTGCTGAGTTTAATCACAGAATGTGGGATAGTTGAGGCTTTACAATTGGGAAAACAGCTACATGCTTGTGTTCTTAGAAATGGGTTTGATATGTCTCTGTCACTAGCTACTTCTCTGGTGGACATGTATGGAAAATGTTGCGAAAATAACAAGGCTCAAGCAATATTTGACGAAATGGAGAATAGAGACGTTACAGCTTGGACTGCTCTCATTTCAGCTTATACACGAGGAAATTGTATTGAGAAGGCACTTGCTCTTCTTGCATCAATGAGAGAAAACGGGGTAAGGCCTAACCAAGTAACAATGGTTAGCCTTGTATCGTTGTGTGCAGAATCAGGTGCACTCGACATGGGAAGGTGGATCCACACATACATAGAGAAAAACAGGATTGAAACTGATGTAGTACTCAATACTGCTCTAATTGATATGTATGCAAAATGTGGGGATATAAACACGGCCTATGGGCTTTTCAGTGAAGCTACAGTTAGAGATTTATGCATGTGGAACTGTATGATCATGGGGTTTGGTATGCATGGCTTTGCTGAGGAAGCTTTGGATCTCTTTGTTAAGATGGATAACTCGCTAATTAAACCTAATGATATCACATTTATCGGAGTGCTTAATGCTTGTAGCCATGCCGGAATGATATCCAAAGGAAAGAAGGTTTTTGAAAGCATGAGCTATAAGTATGGTCTGTTACCAAAGGTTGAACACTATGGTTGCATGGTGGATCTTCTAGGAAGAGCAGGCCTCCTTCATGAAGCATATGAAATGATACAAAGCATGCCAATGAAACCTAATACAATTGTTTGGGGTTCTTTGCTTGCTGCCTGCAAGGTTCATAAGAACCTGGATTTGGGAGAATTGGCTGCGAAAATGCTGCTTGAAATGAATCCTGAAAGTTGTGGTCATATTGTTCTCATGTCGAATATTTATGCAACAGATAACAGATGGAAGGATGTGGAGAGCATTAGGGTAGCTATGAAGAACAGGGGGATGAAGAAGGAACCGGGATATAGTTGTATCGAGGTAAATGGGTTAATTCATGAATTTACAACAAGAGTTCAGGCACACCCAGAATACGAAGAGATTGATGGTATGCTAGATGAGATGACCAACAAACTGAAGGTGAGTGGCTACAAGCCAGATACTTCAGTAGTATTACTGAACAAAGATGAAAAAGAAAAGGAGCAGTCACTGAAATATCACAGTGAGAAAATTGCCATGGCTTTTGGGCTCATTAGAACATCTCCGGGTACTCCTATAAGGATTGTGAAGAATCTTAGGGTTTGTGATGATTGTCATAATGCTACAAAACTCCTGTCTAAGATCTATCAGAGAAACATCATAGTTAGTGACCGCAATCGATTCCACCATTTCTCAGAAGGATCTTGCTCTTGTGGTGACTATTGGTAGTGTGTAAAAATGTTTATGACATTAATGTGAATAGAACCTAAAATGTAACATAACAAATAGAATAAGTACAGTATATACAGTTGCACCGTACAACTCTCTTTGCACTCTCAATGGAAATTATAATCGCCATCTCCCCGGTTAGCTAGTACAGATTACAGACTTTGAAATAATAAAACCAATCAACCAAGCCACTGCTGACACTGTCGTTCCCCAGTACCCCCAACAGCACGACGAATGCTGATCTTTTCATTTGAATACTTCTCCTGCAGAGATTCGAAAGCAGTCACATCAAGCTTACCGGTTACTGACTTCCCATGTTTTCGACGATTATGCTGCTCCTGGATTGAAACCCACAATTTCTCTATGGCATCCCTTTGTTTAGAGGTGAACCTTGATACATTGTCATAGGCATGTTTCACCAATATGTCAATGACAGTTTGACACCTGCAATTAGATGTTCGATGTTGTGAGTAGTGAACACCAAAATCACAAATGAAGCAAAACTGCACAATTATAGATTTATAGTAGGAGGTCTAAGAACAAACCATGGGAGTTTATAGCGCTTTGAAGCTATCTCCAAGCAAGTAATTAAGGCTTCTCTTTTTAGCCTAAGAAACCGCATTGTCTCGTCTTCTTCTTCCTTCCCTTTGCTCTCTTTAGCTTTCTCATCTTTTTTTGATTTACTTGGGATAAGAGCATCAAGCCCAAAAGGATCATCTTCTACAGTAGTGTCCTCAGTAGAATGATCAGAAGAAATCACATCTTGGGTAGACTGAACCACTCTGCTTGCCATTTGAAGTGCTGCAGCTTCTTCAGCATCGTCTTTCTTGGTTGCAACAGGAAGATTTGATATCAAATCTTTGACCCGTCCAGCAGCCTTTGAAAACTGCATGACCCCAATTGAGGAAAATTACCAACAATTTATTTAGCAAAAATGCATCACAGGCTGACGAAAGTGGATAGGAAAATAAAATGCAACTGTGAAGCTTTGTATTGACCCAGGAAAGGGGAAAAAAAATAAATAAGAACAAACTGAATAGGAACTACCGTACGAAAATTTAAATGCAGGCTATCAGCCATAAAATTTTAAACCATGTATTCTCCATGGAATCTTCAAATTAATGAAGTTGCTAATTTCTTAAACTACCTCTAATAGATGAAACAACTCCAACTTAATGTTTACGGCAAAAGAATAAAACCTGAATCAAATATTTAATGAGTATCTAGTAATTTTAGTAGACTATCAAGTATCAAAGCTTACAACAGAAAAAACATAGACCTAATTACTCCGTACATTTCAATTGCAACGCTTTCCTATTTTGGATGTTTAGCAATAGTTGCACGTCTTGCAACATTCGCATTTTGGATTTGTAGTCTCTCTCCTGCCTCCGCCCAATTTTGGCAATAGTTGCATGTCTTGCAACATTCCCATTTTGGCTTTGTGGTCTCTCTCTCTCATGCCTTCCACACACAACCCCCCCCCCCCTCTCTCCCACACACACGCCAAACCACCACCACATGAAACAAGTTTTGAGGCTCTTTGAACCACCAAAACTTTAAGATGCCATGGCAAAGATCATGATACTTTCGGTTTGGATGGACTTCGCCGTTCTTTCCCTTTGGCCCAGCTTATAAGTTGATCAATGGTCTGCCCCTGCCAACTGCCAAGTGGGCCAACTCCTTTCCACTGACTGACAGTTAATTTGGTCTATAATCTAATAATGACAACTTTGGTTTCAAATTTTTTGAACCAAACATTACAAACTGACATACTTCCTTCACCTACCTTTACTTGCCTTTCAAATCCCTTCTACTATCAGATTGTTAAACATAGTGTGTGTTAGCAAAAATGCTTACCACAAAGCTGTCATCAGTATATAGGTCATTTGTCTCTACAGCTCGGATAGTCCACGCAATTAACTGATTCTTCTGCTTCTTATTGAGCAACTGCAGAGAAGCAACACAAGTGTCACTTTTAGATGAAAATATTACGAAATTGAGAAGCAGCAATAACATCAATACAATTAACTGCAGTTAAATGTATGAGAACTGGTTTCATACGTCTTTTGCATCTTGTGCAACAGAGAATAATGCATGATAATCTGATCGCACAGAAGCATCATTACAAGAAGTAGGTGAGAGCATTGCAGCTTCCAGTATGGCAAAGAAGCTATCAGCAGTTTCAGGTTTGACACTTCCAGCCTGAATCAACTGTATAGCCAACTTTGAAGCTTTACTAAATTTAGCAGTGTTCCCAATATGGGAGGCTATCTTCTGCATGGCCTCTACAATTTGTGATACAGATGCATCCGTAGTGGTTTTAAACCTCAACTTCTTTTCAGATCCACTGTCTAACAAGCAACATAGATTCAGTACCTTAATATTTGTCTCATACGTTATAACATGTGTAAAATTACATTTCTCAAAAATACAGGAAATGTCTTGAAGGATAAGTGCAAATAAATAAAGAAAGTAGGCAACAAGTGAAATTTGACAAAGTTCTCAAAATAAACATCCAATACTATAACAATATCCAGCAGTCTAGCAAGCACTGTTTGTGTCAATACATGTTTGCAATATACGGGAGCATCACCTGTGTGGCTGTGTAAATGACAGACTAATAAGGAAACAATTAATATCTTGCAGCACCATGAAACTTCTAAAAATTTTAATAAGACAGACAAAACTAAGCTCAAACCTAAATTGTTGAGAATTTGGGGTCGACTCCTCTGAGGTGACTACTTGCCAAGGATGGGGTAGAGACCGGGATGAAATGTAATCGTGCCCTAAGGTTTAATAGGGATATTGAGGATGGCTTAGTAGGCAGACGGGGACAGCTCAGGTAGACAGGGACGACTGCTGGTTCCCATGCATGTCCTGGGAAGTTATTGGGGATTATATTCCCAGAAAAGAAATGAAATTAAAACACTTAACAGGCTCTTCGGGCTCCATTATCGGCTTCTTTTTCCCTTCAACCTCTACTCTCTTTACAGGTCAACTACAACGTCACCAGGTCTAATATTGGTGGCTATTTCTCTCCTCTCTCCTTCAGTCTCCTTCTTCCTTTCAGTTTTCAATATCTCCTTTTGCCATCCTCTTAATAGTTTACTCTTGAATTGGTAATTCTGCAAGACTCTCACTTACTAAGCCATGGTAAGAAAACCGGTAGGTCATAATTGCCTTCATGTATTGTTGTAGACTTCAAACTAAAATTGTTTCCCTTTATGGTATTAATTTCTGATTTTCTATATGTCTATCCCCATACCCATGTTTTGGAGATTTGACCTTGTTATACTCATAAGTGTCACTATATGTCATAGTGCTACCTAGGCGCAAATATGGCAGTCAGAGTTCTCAAGTCACCAACCAACTGTTCCGGTGTTATAAGTACAAAGTACAACAAGCTACAATTTTCACTATCACAAGACATCTGTTTCTGAAAATTGAAATCCCTACTCCATAAAGTTTACGTGCAAGAATTCGGAAATGTACACTCAAAATTCACATTCTCAGACCATAAATTTGATGCCAAGCCCTACTCCGTAAAGTATTTGCTGAAGAAGTTCTGAATTCTATCATTCAACTACACATCTTTAGGCCAAAAATTAATCCCTGCCCCTACTCCGTAAAGTTCCCGTGCATAATTCAGAATTATATCACTCAAATTCATATTTCCAGACCATAAACTATTTATTTAAACATTGCTCATAGTTCCTTACTTTCATACCCTAAAGTTCCTAAAACCTATGTAAAAAAAAAAACCTATAACTATTTATTTAATCCGAATTCGGTGAAAACCCTAATCACCTAACCTAATCTATACGGCTACACCCCAATCAACCACAAATCAAAACCCCAAATCATCAAATTTCAATCTTTCCCTCTTAAAAAAAAACTCAATCTTTAACCCCAATTCTTACAACCCAAAAACCCTAAAATTCTCAAATCCCTAAATCGTCAAAAACTGTAATCCATCAAATGCCAATGTTTCCCTCCAAAATAATTCAATCTTCAACCCAGCTTCTCACTACCCTAAAATCCCCAAATCCCCAAAATTTTCACAAACAAACATAACCCTAAACAATAATCAATCAAAATAACTCAAAACAACAATCAGAATGCAACATAATCAAGCTACAACAAAAATTAATTAAAGCAACAAAACCTAATTTATCAAAAAGGGGGGCAAAAATTACCTTCAGAGGGAGTGAATTCAGGAGGTTTAGGACGCTTTAGGGAACTTCTTAGGGCGCTTTTAAGAGGAGGAGGTGGAAGTGAAACTAGGGTTTCTTCTTCCATTGTTTTGGGATCATTGAATTTGAGAGATTTATGAGGGTGATGAAGTTGAAGGTGTTCTTGGGGTTGAGTTGAAGAAGGTGAGGTGTATGAAGGTGGTGGTAAGTCGCCGAATAAATCTCCCGCCATTTTTAGCTGTGATCTGTGTAACAGAGGTGATTGTTGATTTGTTGCAGTAGAGGTGCTTAAGCTATAGAAATGACATTATGTTGGGAGTGATTAGTGAGCCGGCGAGGCAGCGACCTGCCGATGTTGATAAATGGGTTGTGTTGTGTCGTGTTTTGTGCCAAAATTTCGAACTTAGTTAATTGGTAATCGGTTAAAACAAGTCAATTGTAGGTTCTAGGACTTACTCTAGGTTGCACAAAAACGAATATCGGTATGGGTATGGATACAAAATGTATATGGGAAAATGCCATTGAAAAAAAATAAAAAAATATATTTGCGAAAGAAAACAATAAGAAAATATATAAATTTCGATATAATTTCAATTGAACATAAACACAAATATCTAGTTTGATGATGATATTACGGTTATTAAACATAATGATTTATTGAAAACCTGAAAGCAATAAAAGTTAAAGTAGGAGAAACCGCTTAAAAGTTATGAGGTAGTGAAGTGAGACTAATTAATTATGTTAAAATGGGTACGTGTGTCTAACGTATGTCGGTGTCATATCGATGTCGGATACGGGGTACGGTAGGTTAGAGGTGTGTCCGTGCAACCCAGCACTATTACCCGTGTGTCAATAATGTTTGGTTTGTTAAGGATTTTTTAAAAAAAAAATTATGGGCCCTGTTTGGCAAATAGAGTTTAGCTGTTACGGTTTAGAGTTTGTTGTTAGGGTTTTACTTTTTGTTTCGAGCATTTAATTATTGATTTGAATAGTTGATTTTGTAAAGGTGTTTAGTAACATTTAGTTGATTGCTTGGAGTTTTGTACTTTTTTGTAAAGTAAAATGACATTTATGTACATTTGGTTTTTTTGAATGTTTTTTGTTAGACTTAATTATTTGGCCAAAACTGCATTAAATTTCCTTCACTCCAAAACTCTAATGAAATCCACATCCCCTTAACCTTTTCATCTCTTTGAACCTTTTTTCTCACCAAACACCAAAATTAGAGTTTTGATCGGGTCAAAATTCTATCCAAAACTCTCTTTCCCCTCAAAACCTCTCTCCACCAAATACCCCATGATTCACTTATTGTGTAAGTCAACAATTGAATTCGTTTTAGTTCAATTTAATCAAATCACGCTCCTAATAAATTATCAATTTAAATTCACTTTACCCACCACCACCCCTAGAGTAACAAGTACCGACCAAACGAGGGTAGTTAATCCCCTTTTTCCTACAACTTTATTTTACAATAGCTATTTTATCGGTCAACAATTGAATTCGTTTTAGTTCAACTCAATAATTCACACTCTTGATAAGTTATCAATTTAATTTCACTTTACCTACCACCACCCATAGGGTAACAAGTACCTCCCTAATGACGATAGTTTTTTCCCTTCTTCCTACTCTTGTTTCCTTGTAAATACCTTCATAGTTTGACTTTTTTTAACACCTTAACACATTACCTCAATCCAAGTATGTCCTTAATCTAACAAAGCTCTTGATAATTCATCAATTATGATGATTTATGATTCATTACGATTAGCTTTAATTAGTTCAATCGATTGCACGACTATTTAAGTCTAAAGAGGAGGGTCAATGAATGACAAAAAATTAAGGGAGTGACGAGCAACTGATAACTTACTTCGATCAATTTAATAATACATAATATAGTAAATTTGAATAGAAGATTTCAATAACTCCATTAAAAAATTTATTTAGTCATATTATTGACTACCACAACTTACAAAAGAGAGATAATTTCTTATGTTATAGATTTAGATTGAAATATCCACATAACTCTTTCATTTATTTTTTTAAATATGCACCATTTATTTGGAAGCAACTTTTTTGATTTTTTTTGTGGCTAAAATGAATTAGTTTTTGAGAAATATTGGGTGTGTTCGGCAAGAGCTTTTGGGGTAGCTTTTAGCTTTTGGACCTAGTCAAAAAGCTACCCTAAAAAATTATTGCTGTTTGGTGAGGTAGCTTTTGGAGTAGCTTTTAAAAATAGATAGCTTTTGAACTAGCTTTTCTGGAAAGATAAAAAATATAGCTTTCAGGAAAAAAAAAGTAGCGTTCAACCTGAGATTTTATTTTTTAATTTTAATTTTTGGTAAATAATTATTTTTTTTAATTTTTTTGACTTGGTATTTTTTTTATTTTTTTATTTTGGCAAATAATAATTTTATTTTTATAGCTCTAACAACTACTTTTGCCAAACACTCATATTATTAACAGCTAGTTTGACAGCTAAACTTTAACAACTACAATTTGACAGCTCACAGCTACTCAAAAGCCGAAAGCTACTCAAAAGCTAACAGCTAACAGCTACAGCTAGTTTTGCCGAACATACCCATTTTTTTCAAAAATTTTTATGAAATTGACCTTTTATTTTTTAATAATTATTCAAAAATATATTTTTATTATTCAATAATAATTTTTAAAAGGTAGTTGTTGATGTTTTGATATATTTTTTTTCAACACGTTATGAATTTTTTTTCCTAGTTTATTGTTAGTATTAAATTATTTCTCACCCTTCTTATCGGTAATAAAACCATTTGAATATAATATATAAAAGGAAAAATTCATAATTATAATCCTAACTATGGACGTTCACCTAATAAAAGATCGAACTTGATTAATCCAAAAATGGACGCAACTTTCATGTCCATTTTCCAATTTTGGACCCTCTTAAATTTTAACCTGTAAAATCAAGTAAATTTTGCTAATTATCCGGTTTTTGCTTAAGCAGGACCACCCGAAACCACCACCACAACCATCCCTTCCACCCGAAACCTCCAAATGTTAAGAAAAAACCGGATAATTAACAAGATTTACTTGATTTTACAAGTTAAAATTTAGGAGGGTCCAAAATTGGAAAATGAGCATGAAAGTTGGGTCTAATTTTGAATTAATCAAAGTTCGGTCTTTTATTAAGTGAACGCCTATAGTTGGGATTATATTTATAAATTTTTCCTATATAAAATGGTAACCTAATCTAGGTGTTTGGTAATAGGATAAAATGGTAAATGGGTAGGGATAGCCGGGTAGAAATTAGAGGAGAGAGAGTTGAAGAATGATTTGTTTGTTTATGGGAATAAGGATAAAGTGAGGTATAGGTTAACAATACCGTTAACTGTTGAAAATCATACGTAGGGGTGCCGTATAAGAGTAGGAATATTTTTGTGTGATGAAATTACAATTTTGTTATTAGTGAAAGACGAGGAAGGTGGATAGTGAAAAGGGTTTACTAAGACTACTTTGGTACTTAAATTATTTGTCTCCATCTTATTTCCATAGTCTATCAGATAAACTACAACATTAATCTTATTATTTTTCACTCACCAATCCACTATCATTATCACTTTCACCAATTTTTCTTATCCATATCACTTGTACCAAATGTCTTGTCATTTGAAGATGAAGTTATAAAGCCAATTGAACAACAAACAAATTAAGAGGCCAACCAAAGAACTTGACATCTGATATTCGAATGGTTTATTTTAAAGTATGAATTGGCGAACAATATTCGAATATATGGATCCAATTTCCGATCTCAATTTTTTTTTTTTTGGGATTAAATATCCTAAAAATTTGATTGATTTTCACATGGCTAGATGATTTTTCTTGACCTAAATTAATGAATCAATAAGTGTAAAAACTTAATAGAGAATACTCCATTCGTTCCAATATCTTTGAGATAATTTTTTTGTCTCAAAATCTTTGCCTCATTTCCTTATTTGGTAACATTTTTTCTCCTTAACTTATCTAACCTACCCCATATAATTTATTTTTCTATCAAAACATTGGTTTGTGTGCAAAGGTGAATATGTCAAAAAAATATGAGATTTAATTGTGATCGAGTAAAGTATATAGCCCCTACAAATAAACATTAAATGTTTTGCTCAAAATGAAAATTATTTGATTAGTTATGCACCAACCGATATGAAGCAGATATTCTCACCAAGGTCCTGACTGTGAACCAGCACCAGAAGCTGCTCTCCAAGCTGGGAGTTCAGTCACCTCCTTCACTCTCAAATGTTACATGTTGCTAAAAGATTTCTATTTTAATCTCCTAGCATTTTCCATTTACTTATGCATTAACCTGATAACCCCACTATTTTTTTATGAAACTCATAGTATATTAACTTTTCAATTACATGATAAAACTAACTTATATCTCTTCAAGTGTGGGACACACTATCCATAAATGACACTCTCCCCGTTACCTTTTGTTTAATACGTTTTGACTTACACATATGCTAATGCACTTGTTTGACGTCAAATATCTTTTGTTACTCCATCGGTCTTTTTTAGTTGCTACATTGGAGTTTTTGACACTATTCATAGTGTAAATTTGACTCCCTTCGTTTATTAATGCGTAATAAAAAACATAGTCATATTAGATCTTGATTGATTTGTTTCGACATATATTTTCCAAATATTTAATTTTTATAATTTTTTAATATACTAAACTTAAGATATTAATTTTAAAAGTTGGGGTCTTTGGAGATGTGAAAAAGAGAATGTAGCAAGTACAAAAATGGAGATAGTATATGTATGTAAAAATTATAATAAGTGGATAATAATAATGTATTAAATTAAACAAGACTCCATATAATTATATTACGTTTTATATATTAAAAATAATTAAAAAAAATATCTTATAAATAATGTCACGATACTAATTAAACGTATCAAATAAAAAGAACGAGATAAGTAATTCATAGCCGTAGTTGAGATTTGGGATAACTCCACCTATGTTCCTTTCATTAGTGAACATCAAAAGTCAAAATCTCACTCTTACAAATTCACAAGCCAAGTAAACACTTTTTATTATTGGTACTTTACCCACCTTAAACAAAAGACAAAATATATTCTCCTAAAAAAAATCGCTTAAAAGTTTTATCTCAACAAAATTAACCCAAATCCAATAGCCCATTATTAAAAAAAAAAAAAAAACTTTTATAAACCCCTCAACCCCAAATAATAATAAAAAAAAAACCGACACAATTTTACTTGTAATATTTTTTATAATAAACCCTAAATAAAAAAACCATTTTAAAGAATTTTTTTTATTATTCAATTTCTTCCCAAAAATAATAATTATTTTTATTTTTGTTAATAAAAAAATATCTCTCTAATGGAACCCAATGAAAGTGGGTTAACCTCTTTCTACCACCCACATCATCCACAACACCCACAACATGAAACTTCCTTAAGTGGGCCACGACCACCTCAACAGCCTCCCACCACCACTACTACCACCACAACCACCAACAATTCTCCGGCGACCAACGGAATTTCCGACGCTTCTAATTCCCTTTCCTATCCTCAATCTGTCGCCGGAAAAGCGCCGGAACCTCAGCGTCGAAAACGTGGGAGACCACGAAAGTATGGAACCCCTGAAGCTGCTGCCGCCGCTAAACGTGCTGCGGGCCCCATTAAACGGAAAGAACAACAACATAATCAAAATCAAAATCAACATCATCATCATCAATTTGTTCATGGGTCTTCTTCTCATTCTTCTTCTGCTTCTTCTAAGAAGTCTAATTTTGCTTCTGTTGGTAAGTGGGGTTTCGATTTTGATTGAATTTTTGTGTTTTGATTATGATTTTGTGTTCTTGGTTTTGTGGGTTTCTTTAATTTTGTTGAAAGTTTTGATTTTGATTGAATTTTTGGTTTTGATTATGATATTTGTGTTCTGGGTTTTCTTCAATCTTCTTGAATGTTTTGATTTTGGTTATTAATTTTTGTGTTTTGTGGGTTTCTTTACTTGATTGAAGTTTTGATTTTGATTGAATTTTTGGTTTTGATTTTTGGGGATCGACTGAATTTGGTTTTTGTGGCTTGTTTGTGAAGTGGGGTTTATCTAGTATTAGGGGATTTTTAATTAGGGTTTAATTGTTTATTGATTAGTGAACATTATGATATGATGATGAGGGAAAGCTTTATTATTCAATTAATGCGTAATCTTTTTGTTGAAGACTGAAGTTGCAGTGGGTTTTCTTATTAAAAAAGAAAAAGAATGTCTGTTTTTTGTAGACAGTTTTTCTCTATGTGAAGCAAAATTGATTATAGGGTTGAAGTGTTAGGAGTTTTTTTTAAAGAGGGTTTTTTGGGTTAATTGAGACGTGTGATACTTTAGTTATTCTTTATAAATTGTTAAAGAAATTCAACATCTGTTTAAATTGGATTGTATAGATTGGATTCATTGGTCATGAGAAATGGTTTTTGTTCCATGGTGTAATTTCTTGTGCGGCAGTTAATACTGTCAATGCTTAGTGTTCTAAGAATTGTACTTGTTTGTTGCAGGTGGGCAGGGTTTCACGCCACATGTCATCAATGTAGCTGCTGGAGAGGTATGAGTTTTTGCCGGCATTGTGCTTGGATTTCAGTTATTGAATTCATGTCATTTAAGAGTTTCTACATTGCGACTTTTAGTTGGAATGTGCTTTCAATTTAATTTTAGATGTTGTTATCTGGTTAGGGACTTAGTATTGTTCTTTTGTTCAAGAGCTTCATGGCTAGCAAGAGTTTGGAGATGGAAGAATAGAGTTTCACTCATGTGAGCATTTTTGTATATTCTGATTACGTGCTAGTGGTAGATTGTGCGTTGTAGAAAGTTTGGAGCTTGAAGTTAGAAAAGGCAGTGATAAATTGATAATAGGATGACTCTTCTACCTCTTATTTTAGTTTGACTGTCGTAGTGTCATCTATTTTTGTGGATCCATAGTCATATTGTTAAAGATGTTGCTTTCAATATCATAAGTGAGTATAATTTGATTATACTCTTTTATCTTTATGCAGTGAAATTTGTTGGGATAGTAGGGAAGTTGCTGTGGTGGGAAAACCTGGTGAATATAATCAGCATCCTTGCTTTTATTTATTTTTGACAGAATTTGGTGGTATCTTTATGCTTTGCTTGGAGAGCTTCCTTTTAAATACTTTCAGTTGTGAGTCATCAATCAATGATCAATTACAAGTACAATTTTGGGTGCTTTCTTACTGTAGTATCGTTTCTGGCTCATACGCTCTGTATCGTCTTAGGTCACTACATCATCGTTTGACTCTATTTTGGTACTAATAGGTTTGGGATTCTAACTTTGTCCCCAAAGCTTCTACTTAGCACCCATACTCTTGTCTCATCAACCAACACCCACCCATAACAAGTTAATAGCTTTGGATGTACGCATTTTTTTGTCAAAAAATATTGCTATCCTTCTACCCTGCCATTTCTTTGCTCAGTAAAATTTAGTTAGCAACCTTTCTCAATCAATTTAAGGCTCTAAGCCTTTGCTACATGAACCAAAAATTACGTCTAACTTTATTTTCTCCCTTTAACTAGAAAATTATGCTTCTTGAATTGCTGTGCTTCATGTCTTTATTTTTCTCGTTCTTGATTCAAAAGTGCATATTTTAATTGTGCCCCTAAAAGAAATGTTTAAGATCCAGGAGAATGAGAGTATTTGAAGGATTTTTATGACTTGTAAAACTTTATATAAATGATACATGGTACTAGAATTCTGAGGTCCTTAAATTTTGTGGTCTTTTAAAAGTGCAAAGGATGAATTTTTGATAAATCAACTTTAGTGAAATACCACTGTCAATTTTCTAAAGATACCCAATCATTCCTGTTCTATGATATATGTTTTTTCTTTATTCATTTGAAGCAATGTGTAGATGGAATGAGTGGTGACTATGATGAAGTAGATCTGAGGATAGTTTGTGAGTTGTGATTTCAACTGTTATTGAAAGAATAATTTTTGGTTAAGTCTGGATAACTGGATAATATTGTGATTATCATTTTATTACTCTGAACTCTGAAGTCTGTCTGGAAATGTTTGTTTTGCTCTCTGGACTTGTTTGGCAATAAATTTCAAGCAGGTTTTAGAGTTTTGACCAAAGGTGCAAAATGTTGTCCACTGTAGTGGTGGTTTTTGTGGAGGTTGAGGTAGTGATTTTAAAAGGCTTAAATGGTAGTTCTTAATCAAAATGTAGGTTTTGCCTGTTGAAGCCTGGAGGTTGGAAATAGTTTGTTATTTTGCTCTTTTACTGCTCCAAGAGCTAGAATTTTTGAATACTGTTTGTTTAAAATATTCGGCAGGTGATCTCAATAGGTGCTACTGCAATTAATTTTGCTGAGCATGCTCCGTGTTAAGAAATACTAACTGTTTTTTTTTTTATTGTTTTATTCTTTTTTATTTTTTCCTATTTTAATATATATGTTCGAACTTCCCCAGAATACTACCTTGTAATTGAATGAAAATGTAAAAAATCCTTTTCACATTGAAAACCTTTGTGCCACACTGCTACCCATCTTGGTAGTTGATATGTGAGCGTTTGCATTTTCTTCAACTATGCTGTCATTTTTATTACTTCGTACTTTTTTTATAGAATCCTGCTTCTATTTTAAAGTTGTTTCTATTGTCTTATTCTTTCATAGACTTTACCTCCCAAAAAGCATAGCAATTACAAAACACCTTCAGCCTTCTGGGCTCCAACTATCATTAGCAAATCAGGTGGTAAAGCTTTCCCCAGTGAAGTGTCTTAAGTCCCAGGATAAGGAAATGGTATTCCACTCCTCATATTAATAGTAGCACTCCCTTTGTGAGAGTGAAATTTCATGTGTTCTACTAACAATGAGGAATGCCAATATTAATCCTGGGAGTGCCAATATGAGCTTCCAGTCTTAGACCCTTATTGCTGATATAAGGGCTGTGCTGCCTCGGTATGACTTAGTAAAATATGTATTATTTTTGTAGTTAGTTTCAAGGGATGGAGAACTTCTTCCAGATCAGCCAAAATATTAAATTTAGTATTAGTTATAGAATTTAATTTGTGCTATGGTAGTTTTGAATTTACTGTTCTAAAGGTCCCGGTGTAAACTTTGCTTGAATTACTTAGTTTGGCTTTGGTGTGTAAGGTTCTTGGCTTGATTGTGTTGCTGAATATGCTTTACTGGGTTAATGGTAGGATTTTATTTTTTGTAAAGAAGCAATTGTCCATTAGTGGATAGATTCATGACCTTTCTAAAGAAGTACGAGTCAGTTGACTTTTATACTAGATTCTATCAAGGACTTTATCTGTGTTTGTGCAAATTTCTTAGTTTTATGGAGCAAAACTTTGAGTTGGTTAGTTATATCGATCCTCCTATAGCTGGTGCCATACTCTAGAAAGAAAAGCATGTGTTTATACTTTCAAGGTTACATATTTAACTGGAGTGATCCTTAAATTCAGTTTATTTGTTTCTGCGTTCCCTCCCAGAAGTCAATTTTTTTGGTCCATATTCATTGAATGGGTTTGAAAGTGGATGTTGTTTGTTTTTTCAGATACTGAGACTACTTTTGCACCTTTTTATGAATGAGTAACTTAAGTTCACCTGTTTGTATTATTTCCATGTTTGGTGAGGTTCTTGTACTTTTATCCCAAAAATTTAAATTAACAAGGAAAATGGGGCTGTTGGGCTAGACTTCTATTTATTCTGTAACTTTTTTGATGGAAATTTCTGCAATTTTATTTCAAATAGTCCTGACCCCTCGTGAAGTTGGAAGACTTGAGATTTTGTTAGTAGAATCAAAATGTGAATGATTCAGTAGAATCAGAATGTGAATAATTCAATAAGGCACCAATTTTATTAGTTTTCCTTATTAGACTAATGTCAATTAGAAACTTAGAATGCAATTGTCTCTATGAGAGTATGAGATTTTGGATTTTTGGGAGTCATTTTCCTGTTGCAACACAGCACAAACATTTTGTAATTTTTGGACTCATCTAAGTTTGTGAACATTAAATATTAGCTGATTTTTAGAAGTAGTTCTACAAGAGTGTTTGGTTTGCTAGCTGATATGGGTTTGAAATGAAGAGCAAAGTCAAGATGATTTGGAGTTGGAATTTGATTATTTACCATTTGTAGAACACAACTTTTATTCTGATACCTAGATGCTTTGGTATGAGCCACCCCCCCCCCCCCCCCC
>PYUH01000009.1:1614729-1643751 GCA_016808085.1 Suaeda aralocaspica
GCCCCCCCCCCCCCCCCCCCTACAGTTTTCAACACACTACCTTGCATGTTTGAGATTTTATTTTTATTTTTTTTAATAATTATTATAAAAAAAAAAATGGGTATAATTATTAGTCATTTTAAGCTTGGATCTAATTTAGTATTATTTAAACTAAATGCTCCCACAGAAGTTGTTCTTTTTATAATTAGATTTTGGAATGTACTGGTGGATAACAAGCTCAAATTTCTGTCATCGATCCCAATGATTTAAGCCCTACTGTATGTGTATGTTTTTGTTTTAAGTTGAATGATTATGATTGATCCATCTTAATGATTTGGTTTATCTTTTACCATAGGATGTGGGGCAGAAAATTATGTTATTCATGCAGCAAACAAAACGAGAGTTATGCATCTTGTCAGCTTCTGGTTCTATCTCTAGTGCATCTCTTCGACAGCCAGCCATATCTGGAGGCAATATGACCTATCAGGTAGTGTGATCTGTTTATCCTTTTATAGTTTTATCGTGACCATTATTAAGCCTTTTGAAGTACAAAATAAGAGTAGTCTTTTGAACAATCAAATCGGACTGACCTGACTCAGACATTCAATAACTCTTGCCTGCTCGTTATTTCTTTTATCAAATGGAATGGTTTATGTAGTTCATCCATTTGTTCAAGAGGAACTTGTTCCTTAATGGAAACTTCCTTTTGTTTCGGATGGGCAGTTAGCTAAGAGTTAAGCCACAATGGTAGCAGATGGTGGTCCTTCCAAATGCAGGCTGAACTTTATGGAAACCTTAAACCTTACTACCCACGTCCCACAGCTGACTGCCTGCTTAGCTCTAGGTGAGGTAATTGTATAGAGGAGTAGTTGAGGTCCTTAGAGGCATAGTAGATACTTGTGTTGTTAGAGGTTTTTTTGGGTGCCTATTGATCTATGATTTTTTGTAGTTATGTATCTTTACTATATCTGTTTTGAATGTTTACACTTTCCATTATCATCCGTATCATTACACTTTCCATTATCATCTGTTTCATAATGTTGGCTATAGTTTTTATTTGTGTTCTGACAATATTTTTTTTTCTTCCTTTACCCTTTTTGCACTGTATTGCCTTGTATAAATCATACATTCTACTCTCGCTCCCAGTCTTCCCTACTTTATCTTATATTCTTATTTAAACCCCTCATACAACCCGCTTTCTCCTCCTTTTCTTACACTAACCCTGCATTCCAGCTCTACAAATGCTATTTTTTTTCCCTTTTGCTTTAGTTAGTATATATATATATATATTTAATTTGATGTTAGTATAATGCAGATTTATGTATATTTAACTTTTTATGAGACATATCTGTAGAAATACTGATGTTTGAAATTGCTGACATGTTTCGTGTGTTATGTGTTGCATGGGATAGCTGACGACGCTCCCTGTGCTATTTCAGGGATTTTATGACATCATTTCGCTTACTGGATCTTACGTACGCTCGGATCTTGGCGGGAAGGCTGGGGGTCTTAGTGCATGTTTATCCTCTACAGATGGAGTGATTGTGGGAGGTGGCATAGGAGGTCCTCTAATTGCTGCAGGCCCAGTGGAGGTATCTTTTATACTAGGAAACCTTTTTTTTTTTTTGGTACTACCTGTGCTTTTATGGAACAGGAGCTGTATTCTTTTCCAATGAAGTGGGAAAAATCTGAAGATCATATCACCATACTAATCTTATGTTTGTTTGGCTGGTTGTTGCCTTTCATAGGTTATTGTTGCTACCTTTTTCATGGACCACAAGAAAGACACTAGTGTTGGTTTCAAAGGGGATGCTTCTGCTAGTACAACCATGCCCTCACCAGTTTCAGCGTCAACTACAGTTTACAGACCTGTTGTTGAATCTTCAGGGGGGTTCACAATGGCCACTGGGGGTGATGATCATCAGAATATGGATAGAAATCCTTTCATGATGCAATCTCAGTGGAGAAGTGGAATAAACTATGATTTGGCAGGTAACTTTTCTATAACCATTAAGACTTTCAGTCGAACAATTGAGAATTTATATTTTCTGTATAAGAAATGCTGATTTATTTTTGTGTCGGATTTTCAACTCTCCAACTTGCTTATGGACACTTGTACTTCTTATGAACCAAAAACATCGAAATTGATATTGCAATAAGGGAAATTCTGATGATACTTTTGTGGTTTAATGGAACAGTAAAAATACCCCTTCAACTCTTTATTGTGCTAAATTTCATAATATACCTTAAGTCAGCAGGGATATACTTTACTTATTTACTGTATTTCTGATATTGTAGGAATTTTCAATTTTCCATTGTATATTTAAGTTCGACATGTACTGTACTAGGTTGTGTATGAAATGAATTTCCAAGTTGAGTGAAGTGGATGCAATTTGTAGACATATACTATGCTAGGTTTACAATATTGCTGAGACTGAAATTTTTTTGTTGTCTGCAGGAAATACTGGTCACAGTTCACATGATTCGCCTGAGAACGGAGAGTATGAGCAATTGCCGGACTAGAGTTCACTTTAATTGGTTGCCCTTTATTTTTATTCACAGGCCTTTTCCATGTTCATGAGTTGGTTTTTTTTTTTTTTTAATTTTTTTTTTTAAATTAGGTGAAATTAGTTATATAATATAACTTCTATTCATATGACTCTTCATTTAGATACATGTACAGGTGACTAACAATCTTTTCACTCTTTTCTTACTTGTCTTCTTCAGCAGCTTGTGCTGTCCTAGCTTTGGCCTTACATTACTAGTGATTGTGTTCAGCCATTAATATTCCATGCGTGTGCATTTATTAGCATATAAGCAGGATGATGACCCCCTTTATATATTTTTTGAGAGATATTTTTTTTCTACATATGCAATAATTTTGTCATGAAACTATTTGCAATATTTGACAGTAATTTTTATTGGGAAAAGCTTTTTATGAGCGGCGAAATTCTTTTGTGCTTGAAATTTACCTTAAAGTGTTGCAAATTTGTATCAATTGAAACATCCCATATGAAGAATTAAAGACTGATGTAATTAATTTGGAACAGAAGAAGTATGTAGATCATACCATGATTGGCCATGTTTTAGTGGATTGTCTAGCCAATTTTTAGTTTCTCTTTGTAATTGTCATATTTTAGTTGTTTACGGAGTACAATTTTAGGAGATGCATACATGTTTTGCTCTAATGGAACTATGGAAGAGCAAATTTGAATGGAGGTAGCAAATCCAAAATGGTGAAAATGCCATTTGTGTCATAATGCTAAAGGTGGTTAAAGGTGTGTTATCTTCAACTTATGGGAGACATTCCAAATGCTAAGTTTTAAAATTATTGTGATATGTTTATTGGGTACCCTGGTGTAGGAATATGCCTTGAATCGATTTTAGAATCCAATTATAGTGGTCTTCTTAAGCGCTGAATCAGTTGGGGTCAATTGGGGTCTAGCACAACGCACCTTAGTCCGTATATCATATTTTAGGCTATGATTACCTATTTGAGCCTATTTTACCGTATACTTACAAATATCATACAGATTTTATTGAAATATCATGTTTTTGGAGTATTATGTATACTCCTTATTTTGTAACATGATTGACAAAACAACATACGAGTAGCACATAGATAATGAAAACTTCTACACAATTAATGACGGTACTTTGATTCACCACATTGTTATGATAGGTCAATAGGGATATCATTAGGGAAGGGAGAATAGGAATTTACTATTCCTATCTCTGTCCTTGTGTTATCGTAAGTAAAGCCATTTTTTCTCATTAAAAAAGAAATAAAAAGTGAAACAAAATATGGTTGACACTTGGGCTAAATTTAGGTTAATTATATGAAAAATCTCGCATTACATGAGTATGTTGTAATTGGTTAGACTATACATTATTTCATTTTGATGCATATGCATGTAGAATTGACAAGAGACACAACACGACACGATTTAATGTCATTTTTAAATTAACAAAGTGATACAATATATATATTTATTGGGATAAAGTTAAGAGAACACATAAATAACCATATAACAAAGACAATTAAGAGCAAAATAACCGACTCTCAGATCATTAAGGGTCCCAAGCATCGTTATTGCATATTGAATAGTCCTTATTGAAGTAAACAACAATTTTAACTTGAATTGCAAATATGCCCACAAATAATCCTCACTATACACATCGTTACTAACATGCCTCCATAAAATACACCATCCAAACATCCACTCATGAGTCATGAACTCATCCAACGTCCACTCCTAGTTGGGGCCTGTTTACTTCAGCTTAAAATCCGTTTAGTTTAATTCAGTTCAACTCTTCTCTTATTTTGCTATTCATTAATCCTAACTTTCAAGTTTCAATTCAGTTAGTTCAGCCCCAATTAATTCAGTTTAAATGCTCTTTTAGATGGAGTAAATAGGCCCTTAGTCGATAGACATGTATAATGTAGGCGTCCACTCCTCGGTATTAATTTGCGAAACATCACTAGTACGACGACCCATAAATTTTTATTCTTTTGTAATGTGTCTAGGTTCGGTTCATGTAGATCTTAGTGGGCCCCTGTGACCTGCTGCTAGTCTGCCTTTCACCGCTTTCTCAGTTTCTCTCCCTCATTTCCTTCCTTCAAAAATTTCAAACCAACTTGTAGATTTTTTTATTTTTGTTGCATCACTTTTTATTTTATTCATATAAAACATAAAATTTGCCATCTAAAAGCATACCCAGAAAAATTGAATACTCAAAATCTTGTTTTCTCACTCTATTTTACTGATTCTGAGTTATTCATCCTCTAAAAAAGTAATCTTTTTGATTATTTTAGTTTGATTGGTCTGTTAATTACAGTTATTTTGATGAATTTGAAAGTGGGTATTTCATTTTGAGTGAAGATTTCATTGAAAGTTGTGATTTTTATGGTGTTTTTGCTCAGAAGAAATTTCTCAGGTTAGTTGAAATCAGTGAATATTTCAGCAGATTTTCAAGATTTGATTTTTGGTTCTTTTTATCTTCTGGGGTTATTTGATTAATTGAGGAAGTGTCAAAGAAGCTTTATTTGTGATTTGAACCCTTTTCCATGTAGCAGTGATTTGATCATATGAATTAGGGATTTTATGGTTTCAATATGTGTTAATTTAGTAGAGATTTTGTTGGTATGGTTAATATCAATCAAATATTGGACCAAAGTGGATTTTGCATAAGTAGATTTACAGCAGGCAGGTATCTGTCTGTTGCTGAAATCTGTGATTTCCCAATTAATTTCTATGCTTATGATTCAAGTTTTGCCTTGGAAACTGTAGTAGAGGGTTTATGATAATTGCTTTGATTCTGTTGCAATGTTGAGAGTAGTAGCTATTGGATTGTTGGTTTGCACTGTATTACTGGCAGTATTCTCAATTGGGAATTCACAGTGTAATTGTGATGATGAGGGGTTTTGGAGTGTTAATATCATTATGGAATGTCAAAAAGTGAGCGATTTCTTGATCGCCTTTGCGTATTTCTCTATACCCATTGAGCTAATTTACTTCATTAGCTGCGCGAATCTTCCATTCAAATGGGTTCTTGTCGAATTCATTGCTTTCATTGTCCTTTGTGGAATGACCCATTTGCTCAATGGGTGGACTTACTATGGTCCTCACTCATTCCAGCTCATGATGTCACTTACAATATTCAAGTTCTTGACTGCTTTGGTTTCGTGTGCCACTGCTATCACCCTCTTAACTCTGATTCCACTCTTACTGAAATTGAAAGTTAGGGAGGTGTTTTTGACACAAAATGTCAAGGAATTAGACCAAGAAGTTGGGATAATGAAGAGAAAGAAGGAGGCTAGTTGGCATGTTAGAATGCTTACTCGAGAAATAAGAAAATCACTTAATAAGCTTACTATATTGGATACGACTTTGGTTGAACTTTCCCATATTTTGGACCTCCAGAATTGTGCTGTTTGGATGCCAAATAGCAATAAAACTGCTATGAAATTGACTCATGAGCTGAAGTCTAGCCATGCTAATGTATTTCCTAGGGATAGAAACATCCCAATGGATGATCGGGATGTTCAGGAGGTTCGTGCCAGTGAAGGAGTGAGGATTTTGAGACCAGATTCTGTACTGGGGAGGGAAAGCAGGGGTGGTTTAGAACAGGCTGGTTCTGTGGCTGCAATTCGGATGCCTCTGCTGAATGTCTCAAATTTTAAAGGCGGGACTCCTGAGTATATCCAGACATCTTATGCCATTCTAGTTTTGGTTCTTTCAAGCTCCAATGACAGGGTGTGGAACCCTCATGAGCTAGAGATGGTGGAAGTGGTTGCTGATCAAGTGGCTGTGGCCCTTTCTCATGCTAATGTTCTTGAAGAGTCTCAGCTGATGCAAAATCAACTGAAGGAACGGAATCGTGTCTTGCAGCAGGCGAAGAAGGACGCAATCATGGCAAATCAAGCAAGAGATTCATTCCAGCAGGTTATGAGCCGTGGAATGAGGAAACCGATGCACTCAATTCTTGGCCTTCTTTCAATGTTTGAAGATAATATGGATTGTGAGCAAAGGATTCTGGTTGACACCATGTTGAGAACTGGCAATGTTATCTCGACTCTAATAAATGATGTGACAGATATACCTGCAAAAGACAATGGAAGGTTCCCGTTAGAGATGAGGCCTTTCAACCTGCATTCTATGATTAAGGAAGCTTCTTGCTTGGCAAAATGTTTATTTGTCTATCAAGGATACAGTTTTTCTCCTGATGTCCAGAGCAGTTTGCCTGCCCAGGTGATTGGTGATGAGAGAAGATCTTTTCAGGTCTTGTTACACATGGTTGGACACCTGCTGCATATATCTAACAAAGGAGGTTATGTCATGTTCCGGGTTTCTGAGGAAAAGGGCAGTGAGGGAAAGAATGATAAGTGGGGGATGTGGAAATCAGCTATTGCTGATGATTTCGTCAAAATAAGGTTTGAATTTGACATAAGTGGAGGTTATCCTTCAGATGGTGTTAGGAGAACTCAAAGTGATGGAAATAAGGAAGTGTTGAGTTTCAACATGTGCAAAAGGCTTGCTCAGGTCAGTGCTTCAGAATTTCTTTATTTTAGCTGGATTTATTTGCAGTATACATACCTATGCTTAGTAACAATCTTCTCAAGTGAATTTCTGCATGATTGTCTCGTAGGATGCTTCTAAGTTCATAAGCAACATAGATGGTTATCTACTGTTAATTATCAATGGCCTACGTAGTGTAGGCCTATCAAAGTCATGATGTAACAGGATGATGTGATACATGTGTCGGTAGTCTCTACAAAAGAACATATCATTCTTTTTTCTTAGTTTGTTTGGTGGCATTTCTATTCAGCTCATCTGAGTTTTTATTGCTGCCTTCTCATTATGGTAATACTTTATTGCGTGCTTTTACAATTAATGTTTTCCTTGAGTTATGATGAAATCAATTATATAAATTATCAAGGTAACTGGCCATAACTTGGTCATGGAATAAAAACTTAGCATCCATGGATGTACCTCAATTAGACAATTTTGAAAGCTCCTTTCCACTTATGTGAGCCTTATTCACATCCGTTTAAATAATAGATCCTACATCCAGAATATTGAAATTCCTTCCATCCAAATTGACCGAGCTTATCTTTCCATTCCTTGTCCTAGTAAATTTACACTCCAAATATTATGTCTTCTACTCAACTTGTAATCACGCAATTCCCATAATTTTTGCTAGTGTCAACTTACTTCCCACTCCTTTCATCTTAGCTATCAACGCAATTTAACGTGCAAACTACTTGCACCAAGTATATTGTTTTAAATTGAACTTGGCAATCTGTTCATAACTATGGTCATGGAAAGGGCCTAGTGTAGAACCTTGATGTATACAAGTGTGATAGAGAACTCTTATGTTTTCGAAGCACTAGTTTGCCACTTTGTTGCTAATTTCCTTATTCTGTTCTAAATAATGTCAATAATTTCCTTAGGAATGCCTTTCCTTGTTAAAGCCCACCAAAGTATTCCATTAGTACCTTATCATAAGCCTTCTCCAAAATTAAAATAAGAAAACATTATTATTGATTTTTCCACCTTTAAGTGTTCTTTCTTGTAATAGTTCCTTCTTTTGATGAACTAAGCAGACGTGGCAAATCGGCCGGTCAAATGGGTTTCGGTCGGTAAGTTTATGTTTTCAGCTTGTGTTTTTGGTCTTTCCAGGTCGGTCTTTTTTTTTGGTAACGGGTCAACATGTCATGATGATGACGCGAAGTTTTCGGTACCAGGTCGATCGGTCGGTCAAGGATTTTCTTACCGCCTTTTATTTTTTCCATTTTTTTTTTGAGAAACTTGTATCAACATTTTGAACGCAAGATTACTTAATATTAGTGTTTATAATAGTTGTATATAAATTTTACATACTTACCGACCAAAACCCATTCGACCGGTAATATATATTAAATAAATGCATGAAAAGAAATAAGAAATTTAGAGAATACTTAGAATTATTAATAAAATAGCATCAAAATGATAGAAAAAACAGGTCATCGGTTGGACGGGTCTTGACCTGACCTTACCCGCTTTTAAAATGGTGTTTCAGTTTCGGTCAAAATCGGGTTTCAGGTCTGAATTTCTTGATCATGACCCAATTTTTTTGGATCGGGTTTGTTTTTACCTGTTTTAGAAATAAGTAATTAAGTATAATTTAACTTATAATAGTGTGTCTTCTAATTGGTATTTGATTTGTAGTTACTTCCAGTTTAAATGTAGAGCTGTAGAGCATGTAAAACATGACATTATTTTACTTTCTAATCAACTGATTTTTTTTTTTTTTTTGTTAAAATATGATCATTATGTCTCATTTTCTCATCTCTCTCCTGGTTCCATATGTACTTCCCATGTTTTAATGCTGAGTGTCCAAGATCATGAACTTTTTCTTGTTTTATTATTTAGTTGGCATATTGTTTCCAAGGCTTGTTCCAATAAACACTGACTCTTTCTGCTGCTATTCTGGAAATGTTGAGTAGTTCTGATTTGTTTGATGCTCAATATAAGGGAAGTCACTTAGCATCTCCAACCCCATTTCTGAACCAAGCATCATTTTTAACATCACTGATTTACTAAGGGACTGGGTTTAATAGTAGTCGCTGGCCTTTCAATCCACCAAAGTCATTGAAACCTTTCATTATCAAGCCAATAAAACTGAGGAAGGCATAACTTATTTGTACCCAAAGATGTTGCTTTCTTACCCCCTGAGAATCTTTGTCCAACTTCTTATAAGCCCAACTTAAGCAATTTAAGCCTTTTCCAACAAAATGTATGGAATTGAGGGAATTTTCAATGGGAGAAAGATGGAATTTTGTGGGATTAATATGATGATGAGGGTCTCTTTCCAGTAGTGGTGGAGGGATTTTTTTGTAGGTGGTGGGAGAAATGGGATTGGTGATCTTGAGAGAGGGCTAAGAGTGGAGGAAGATCTTAGGTCACATGAAAGGAGGGAAAAGTAGTAATGGGGGGTGGGCAACTTAACTATTCCGGTCCACGGTGCACTCAGACATATTGGAAGACAAATTTTAAAGGGTAGATTATTCCTAATTAATCAAAAAGCAGGGGCTGTTTTGAGATCGCTTAAAGGTGGGTTTATTAACATTTTAATTTTCTTTAAATGATCTAATTACAATAGCTATTGCAAATACTTGCCCCAAGCATGTTGCGTGGAGAGAGCGCAGATCGGAGAGTGTGAGGGTGTTTGAAGGTTAATTAGATGATTGGTGTTTTGAATCAAGGTCGTTAATGTTGAAGGGTGGCTTAGGTTTTGTCAGCGATTTATCTGATTTTAAGAATGATACTCCTACTTATTGTTTTTTAGAATATTGGGTTGGTCTTGCTGAGTTGAAGTGAGCTGATAACTGATAACAAGTAGTAGTTAGCAGGTAGCTGATAACCAGTAATTTGCTAATCAGTTACTAGTAATATCTTTTGGAAGAAGTTATTTAAACAGTTTGGGAGTAGCAATTAGTACTAAATAGTAAACAGTAAAAGTAAACAGCATAAAGTAAACACTAAACAATGTACAATGTACAACATACATGAAACGTGAAATATCAACATGAACATGAAACATGGCCAGGGAAAGGTAAGAAGCATCCATGGGGTCGCCATCATTTGCCATCACTCAGGCTGTGACCAATTCCATTAGACTTCAATGAACTCCCACTAATAACTTCACCATAGTTTATTTGTGCATGTGTTCTCAAATGGTTAATTTATTTAACAGTTATCGGATGTTGCACGCCACCCTTTGTTTTAAAAATTGTGATTATCTGATGGATAGAGATTTAAAGCAAAGACAGGCCCATAGCTGTTTTAGAAACTATGTTTTTATCTTCATTGCAACTTTATCCATGAAACGACTTTTCTTTCTGATTGAAAAAAAAAAAAAAGAATTGTCATCTTTTAAGTTGCTTGTCAGAGTCTTTTTAAAAAAGCCACTATTCACTTATTGTCAATAATATATTAAGCTGAGGTAGAAGGGGGGAGTCCTCTAGCACTTACAATGTTGGTGCAATGTTACTTGGGATGCGTTATGTTGCCACACATAAATGGGTAATGGAAGATTAGGGACATAATTTGCTTCCTACTTCTGTCCGACTAGTTAGCTAGTGTATTGGTGCACCTTAATGCATGTAACACACCGGACTAGTTAACATTGTGGTTTCATGTGTGTACTCATCTTACATGTCACTTGTGCACTGTAAGATGTCTTAACACATGTAGTAAGTTAAGTTAGCAAGTGTCAATAGTAATAAGGTGCACACATGTTAACACACAGGACTAGTTAACATTGTGGTTTCATGAAAGGTGATCGAAATTGAAACATTGATAAGGCAAGAAGTGATAGGTTTTTTTTTGCTTAAGATGCTGTTTAGATGTCACTGTAATAACAATAGTAATTCTAAGGAGCGTTTCACAATAAGACAAACTGCCAAACCAATCAGGTATGCAAGTTTACAAAACTCTAAGATGTAGAGCTTCTTAGGTAGCTGTAGTCTAGAACTTTCTAGTTTTCTAGGACTTTGAGAAGTACCAACTCTTTTCCATGTCAATCAATTGACCATGTAATGCACTGAAACAGCTGACCAAGTGACCATGTTGGGCCATAGTGTGTGCTGTTGGCTTCTTTCATAGGCAGGTCTAACTTTGAGTCCTGAAAAATTTTTTTGGTTAAAAGGTTACGAAAAGAAAGGCAGGAGTTGATCTTTGAGTTAGGCTTGGGGTATTCAGTATTCACATTCACCAGCCAAGGCGCTGAGCCTACATGAATCAATATCTAGAAACTGCATTTGCTCAGCTTGACTTATTTCACAAAGCAACAGGTTTAGTTATGTAATAGGTTTAAATAAGTTTAATGCCATGGTGATGATGTAAATTAATAAAGAAAAATGAATGTTTAGGGATGGAATTGCATTAGTATGGCCATAACGCATAAGCATGAGACTTTCCCTGTAAAATTGGGAAGTTGCATATAAAGCATTCTCACTATCACCCAAGGTTGCACAAAAACGAATACCGGTACGGGTACAGACACAAAACGGGTACGAGAAAACGCCATTAAAAAAATTGAGGATACGGGTACGTGAACGAAAACTATAAGAAAATATATAAATTTCTACATAATTTCAATAGAATATAGAGGTAAATATCAAATTTGGTGATGATAATATGATTATTAAACATAATAACTACCAAAAACCTAAAAGACATAAACAATAAAGCGGGAAAAATAACTCAAAAGCTATGGGATACTCGAATGAGCCTAATCAGTAACGTCAATGTGAGTACACGTGTCCAACGTATTTCGGTGTCGTGTTGGTGTCGGACACGGGGTACGGCAGGTTGGAGGTGTGTCCATGCAACCTAGCTATCACCTATTAGACCAGAGTTATTAATTTGCTTATTTTGGCCTTATCAGTTACCAACTTTTAACTTCTTTTATCTATTCACAGATGATGCAGGGTGACATTTGGATATCTCGAAGCTCATATGGAATGCCACAGAACATGACTCTTCTTCTTCGGTTTCAACAGCTAAAGTATCTTCCTGAAGGAAACTTGTTAACGTCAGAGCACACATCTCCGATCACTCAATTCAGAGGCTGGAAAATCTTGATTGCTGATGATGATAATGTGAATCGGACGGTGACAAAGAGACTGCTGGAGAAATTAGGCTGTGAAGTGTCTTCCTGTTCTTCAGGTTATGAATGCCTAAGTGCCGTGGCACCATCACCGAACAGTTTCAGGGTTGTGATACTTGACCTTCACATGCCAGAAATGGATGGCTTTGAAGTCACAAAGCGAATCCGAAAATTGTATAGTCGTAGTGGTCCACTTATTATAGCCCTAACCGCGAGTGCAGAGGAAAATATATGGGAAAAATGCCTGCAGACTGGGATAAATGGTCTGATACGGAAACCTGTTGTGGTACAGGGAATAATTGAAGAGCTTCGGAGGTTACTCAGGTAATCGAATGAAAATGTCTCAAGAAATTAGGGATTTTGGAACATAGGCAGGTTAATGGTTAATGTTATGATACGATTTTCCCCTCAATCTGGGGTATGTAATGCCCATTACAGCATTAGAATGTCAGGCACCTGGTTTGCTAACTGTAACTGATGTTGAGTGTAAAATGACTGACGAGCCGTAATAATGTTCAATGTGAACTATACATGTTATATATAGCAATCAGCAAGAACCAAAATCATTACAAAACATGCAATTATAGCAATGTTATTATGGGTTTTTATTATTTATCAATAAACAGAATTATGGTATTTATTGTGTATTGCAGCAAAATTGAACTCTCTTGTTTATCTTTTGATGATGTAAATGATCCTATAGATACAAATAGGTTCTCCGTTCTTGCTTTTGCTGCGCATCAGTGAATCATCTTCCTCTGCCCTCTGCTTGCTTGAAGGCTAGCTCTGCCATTTTTTGGGGCGTAGTTCTGTTGTGCAGGTTGGATCACACCTGCCCCACCCCTGCTTATTTGGTGCCGCTTATGCTCTTTATGTTTTTCTTGAATTAGAGAGACAAATTTTTGGAATCACGTACCCAACAATGTTAACTGTCTAGGCAAAGCTTTCGAGTGCTATTGTTGCTTATTTGAGTTTACCTGTTTGGATACGTTGTGAATGCATCAAAGATTGTCTCCTCTAATATGATTATCCTCATTATCTCAAAAGCTATGCCGAGTTGATATGTTATTTTATACAACTTTAGCTCAACATGTCACACTACGAAAAACCCCAAGGACTTCAGGTCATGCCACATTCAACAAAATTTTCTTGACCGATACAATACAAACGGCTACACAAGCAAAAAAAAAAGAAAAAAAAAATCAAAATTAAGGTTTTAACTCGCCAAAATATTATTCAACAATAGATAAATGCTCCATTGCTGGTGTAATCACGTCCTACTAACTACTAAGGCCGAAAAATATTTTCTTGACCAACTGAACACAATCGGCTACACAAGAAATTAAAACAAAATCGAAATTAAGGTTTTAACTCAACAAAATATTACTCGATAATATATATATATATGCTCGCATATTGACGTCCTACTAACACCAGAATATATTGCACATTCCAAACATTTCCAATTTGACGATGAGTGATAAAGCAAATTCAACTTCAGCAGATGAATATCACTCCAAAGACTTTGAATGGGAAGACTTAAGACAAGAAATTGAGAATGACTCTTCTCTCTCCTACCATTTCTCTTCCTTTTCTTCGTCATCTTCATTATTGTCATCTTTTGCAGATTCTAAAGCATGGTCCCACTTTCACTCTCGTCATTCCACTGGTAAATTCTTCAAGGTAAAAAATAAACTTATTCCTAATTTTCATCAATTCCCCAGTTTTTGTTTTTTAATTTGTTTTCGCGACAATTTAGTTGATTTTATTGCAAAGTTTGAAAATTTAGCAAAATTATTATATGGGTATTGTTGAATTGTTTCTTGGGGTTGTTAATTGTTTTGTTATTGCTTTTATTAATGTTTTTTTTTTTTTTTTTGGATTAAATTGTTGTTAGGAAAATTTTATAATTGATTTGAAACCTCCTTTTGAATGAAGTATAACAGTTGCCCACTTGCCCACATTGTGATTTTTGTGATATTGAGGATAAATTGCCTTCTTTTTGTGTTTGAAATGGGAGTTTATGGATGATGTTAGTGTTAGGTCATAAACAAATGTTATTTAGATGAAGAAATTTCCTCTATTGTTTGATCAATTGTCTTTTCTTGTAGTTTGATTTGATTTGTATAGGAAGAAGTTGTGATATTTTTGATAATATGGGAATTTTTTGAGTGTATTCAGGAAAGAAGGTATTTACTGAAGGAATTTCCGGAACTACTTTCGAGTGATGACTACTGTAAAGTGTTGGAGGTGGGATGTGGTAATGGAAGTACAGTTCTTCCAATATTGCGGTAGTTAAAGCTCCTATTCTTCATTTGCACTTCAATATCCTATGTGTTCATTTGTGAAAGTTTTCATGGCTGTGAAGCACTGGCACATATTGTGCTACATGTTCTATGTGCACGTGAGTGCGCTCGAGAGAGAGAGTGTGTGTATGTGGGGAAAAGGGGGAGGGGGTGGGTGGCTGGGTGGGTGTATGAGTGTGTGAGGTATTCAACATGTTTAATGTGCATTGATGTATGATGGGTAATGATTCAAATGGTTTTGGTAACATTAGTTTCGGTGTCCATAAGGTGTTCCTAGTGTTTGGAGATAACTAGGTAAGGTGAGGGAGACATGACTGTCATGATGTCATCCTATTTTATCTTTTCCGATGTGGATGTTATTGATGTTGTTCAGTGTTTACCGACTTTTTTGATGAGATTCTTGATTTGGTAAAAAACAACTTTTTATTGCTCATACTTCCAATTCTGTCTTTGTGAATTCATGGCCTCACTTCCTAGTGCATTGTATAATTTCCCTTCCTAAAAGAGCTCGTTTTTAAAAGTTCTTGCATTGATTTGAACACTTTCTCTTAAATTTAGTACTTTTGAACACGTCAATCCCATTAGACAGCCTATAACTTTATATGGTAACTGGATAGCCTTATCATTTTTGAAAAGATTTTAGATGATTTTTGCATGCATATGAAATATTATACCTTTTTTTCCTGCGGGGGGAAAAACATTTAGCTGTGTTTAAAAATAGAACCACGAAACACATCTAACGAAGCTTCAGCTTTGCCCTAAAGTTAAAATGGAAGCCAGGAGGGAATACAAAGTCTATGCTGGCTCAACAGCAAAATAGTTTTTGATAATCAATCTCATTGGACAATATTACTCAAATGATGGCCAATATTCTTCTATCAAAAAATCAATTTTGCTGTCACCCTTTGGCTGATTTTGCAACTTTCTTTTTTTCTTCTTTCAACCAAAATTCCAACATATTCTTCAATTTCTATTGTTGAACTTTAGGACAATACAACCTTTCTCATGCCCACACTTACCGGGAAGTTTGCTACAAGAACTAAGAGACCTTTTGAGTGTTATTGACTACATTTGGGAGATAAGAATTACATATTGTTGTCATTTCAACCATGCAATGTCGCTGGTAAATCTTGTGCTCTGTGGAGATTAAATTAAACATATTAGTACTTGCTATAAAGTTCGTCAACTTTGAGAAGTTCTTTCCCTCTCTTTTTGAGTATATATTCCCTGATCATAATATCATAGATATATCACATTTTTTGAGGATTTTGTATTTATAATGCTCAAATTGCTCTAAAGTTGTAGGCTTCCATATATAGATCTAGAATTTTGTTAATGCTGTAGAACTGCACAAGAATTAGTCTGACCTCGCTTTTCTCTTTTTCATGCATTCTGCTCTTTCCCTAACTCTTAATGAGGATGCTTTTACTCAAGTGGAAAGTTTATCTGTCAAGTCCCTTCTAATCTGATATCTTATTACTCCGTATTTGACTTGATTTTGCCTTATACTTTCCTAGATAGTCAGTATCACTCTTAACTCGATCTTTTTTTTTTTATATTTATATTTTTTTTAATTTGTAGGGCAACGAACAGGATCAGTGTTTATGCTTGTGATTGTAGTGTTGAGGCGCTTGAGAGGGCTAAGCAGAATTTGATATATGCTAATATAGAATGTGTGACAGAGCGTTTTTGTTCTTTCACCTGTGATTTCTCTACAACTCAATTTCCAATGTGGTTGGCATGCAAGTCATGTCGGAACAAGCAGGCTGAAAAGTTGCTACATTGTGACTCTGGTAAAAATATTTGGTTAGATCTCTATTAAATCTCTCATATATCATATATGATCCAAAAAGGTTCTCTAGTGGGTTGGCTAAAGGCATTTCCTTATTTTTGGTATTACAGAAGGCAACGAGAATGAAGGCTCATTGATTAACTCACCTTCCACCAAGGATAGTAGCTGCTGCCTTGGTGGGGTGGATTTTGTCACATTGGTATGTAATTTTTCAGACCAACTTGTATATGAAGCATTTACATTACATTTCTTCATCTATTGGCTTCTTACCATTTTGGTCAAGTTTATTAGTTTTCTAATCTTACCCTGCCATTTTATATGATTTCAGTATAAGGACGATCATTTTTATGAGTTTAATTTTCTTGTGACTTGTAGCACTTACTTAAGGAGCTCAATAGCTAGACTTTGGATGCAGTTCTTGTGCCTTTTTATTAGTTGATGATCTTTGAAAGGGGAGATTATCTATAGTCTAAGGGTCATCTTCAAGTTGGATTTTGAGTTTTCTTGTGATAGAGTGTCTTGATGCTTTTGCACGGGGTTTTGAAACAGAGGAGTCAAAGATTTTCGACCAAGGTGAAGTTGATGGATCTAATATCTTTTATTCACTCCATGCTTTTAGGTTCTAGTTAGCTGGTTATTTTGGCCCTCATGTCTTCATGAGTGTGAGGTAGAAGATCCTCTGTCTTCTATATTGTTAGATTTGGTAATTGATTTTTCAAGTTTTGTTAACCTTATTAGGGAAAGATTAGTGATATACCTGCTTTTGGTAGGTAGCTAGGATCCTAGAAATTTGTCTCCCTTGCCATTTATGGATGACACATGTCTCACATCAACGCCTTTTTTTATTCTCTGTGTTCATTTTGTTTAGAATTCAGGTTATTCTAAGTTCTAGCTATTCACTGAGTTGATTCTGATAGCATTGGTGGTTCTAGTGTGATTCCATGAAACCTGTGCTCTTTAGTGCCCTGTATAGAGTTCTCTTAAACTGTTCAGGTAAAGTAGTTGGTCAGGTTGATTTTGGGTTTGGATTGTTTTTTATTTAGGTTAACACCAGTGTTACTGTAATTTTGGTTTAGGGCCATGAGCCAAAATAAAAATTGTTAGAAGAATTTATAGTGTTCATTTTCAAGTAATACTGTTGAAAATGCATTATTTAAATAGCATACGTATATGATTTTTATAATAATGAAAAAAAAAAAAGAGGAAGGATAAGACCTAAGCAAACATGGATGGGGTTCTTGAGGGTGGTTGTTGAGGATACGAGGTTGCTAGTGTTTGAGGAGAATTTGCAAATGACTTTGCAATCCTCTTATTGATTCATGTCTAACCGATCCAGAATTGTTTTGGGATTAAGGCTTTGTTGTTGATGTTGAAAGTTCATTATTGCAAAACAACTTCAATTGTCGAAAGATGCATTTATCTATACTGATACCACTTGAAATTATTTGTGGAGGTGAGGATAGGGATGGGAGGAAGAGGACTAAAACCCCCTTAATACCAGTAAAGGTGGGGCAAGTATTACACTGGTATTTCTCTAGTCATGTGATTTTGAAAGTCTATTTAATCGTGACTTATTTTCATCACATGCCAAACAGGGGATGGGGACATGTTTCATGAATTTTCTGTTCCATTACCTTCAACTAATTTGCATAAACTCGTTCTACAAACTAAAACTTTATAAGCCCCATAAGGCTTTGGATGGATCATCTTCCTTTCCCTCCTAAATTAATATCAAAAATACTGTCCAGCATTTTCATGCTGGTTATAATATCGGCCCACAATCATTATGCCAGTATTTTCAAGATTAATTATTTTGTAAAGTGGAGAAACCAGATGGCTAACTCCTAAATGTGTCTCTTTGCTCTTTAAAATCCTACGTCATGCTCAAATTCCTTTGGGGGCTTTCAAAACTTAAAATACTGAAAATAATGGAAGAAAGTATCATTTTTCCTTTTCAGCAGGCATTAGGCGTGAAAGTGATTAGGTCCTATCACAAGGAGAAAGGACTAGCCGGTCATCCTGTACATAATATTATGCTTTGAGCCCTTGAACAGTGTCAACTCAGATGCTAAAGTGGTGGTTGCTTAAAGTAATGGGTAATTTATATCAATCAATTCAAGCTATTGTCCCATTTTCGATCTCCTTTCTAGATAGATTGGAAAAGAATAGCAGAATGCTTGATCTGCGCAAAAAAAATTGTATTTTTCCCATTTTTAACGAAATGCAGGATTCAAATGATCAAAAGAGTAAATATGATATGAGTAAAATCATCTATGTCTTCAAATTCCTTATTCTTGTATGATGTTCAACAAGCAATTGCGCAACAACACAGAACTTCATCTGAGTTTCCATGTCTGTGTTCAATTTTTAGATAAATGGTCACATATCTGCTAGAAGGGATGGCTGCATTTGGTTTATTCTTGAGGAAACAAATGGTATTCAATGGGTAGTAAAGCTTCTGGGGGTAATTGCTTTCTAGGAAGACCTTGTGTCCCATTCTTTTATTTCGATCCCAGCAGAAGTGGGAGATGTTTTGATGCAATGGTAAATAAGTAAGTAATGAGTTTAATGGCTTTTATTTTTAAGAGCATGATGCTTTCCGATATCAGTATTCAGTAGAAATAACATCTGTCTCTAGTCCTAGAATGATGTCAATTTCTTAAATATGCTAACTTGAGTGTCTACCTGTCATTACCGTGAGGGATATAACTCGATTTTTTGTAATATATCATAAACCTTGAGGGAACTCTATAAGGTACCCTTGTGTGAATGCTGCTATGTTAATAGGATCAAAAATCTCAATATTTTATCAGAAGAAAACCCCCCTCCCCCTTCCTTCCCTTTCTGTAATCTCTTGGCCATTAGCTCCCTTTCATTCATTACCACCAACCCAAGTCTATGGCAATCACTGCATGACAACCCCAGCAAACCCATTCTCTGATCTCCGACAACAGCCCTCGCCAACCCATTCTTTAAGTCCTGACAACCACTCTTGTCAACTGAAAGCCTATATTCTTGATCTCGAGCTAAACCATCGAATGCAGATCTTATTGTCTGATTGAAGTTGATTGTGTCAGTTACGAAAATTTTCACTTATGTAGCCTACCTTATGTATGCAAGAAAACTTCATTGTTGTCATCATTTGACACCAAGCTTATGCTTGACAGTATCTTGTAATCAGATTTTGTTGACTAGATTACAAATAGTTAGCCAAAGCTTCCTTAAGGATCTCATAATAGATAGGACAATTTGTAGTTGCTGTAAAAAGTATTTGCATGATCTGTGTACACTTGGAGCCCTTCCTTCATTACTAGTCATAGATGGCATTCAGGCTCGCAGCATGTTGCTTCAAGCTGTAATCTTCTTGAATCTGAAGTAGTTTTTTATCACCTTTGTATTCAATAATGTCCATGATGAATTTATGCTTCTTATGTGATTGATCAAATTTAAAGTGTCATTTTTATATTATTTTGTTTGACCGTTTCTTGAATAGGTGTTTACACTATCTGCTGTTCCACCTGAGAAGATGATGACAGCAGTCATGGAGTGCTTCTCTGTGTTAAAGCCTGGAGGCCTGCTCCTTTTCAGGGACTATGGTATTGCTTTTAATCTTTAGAGTTCCATATTTACATATTGCTTATTAAAGTACCTTTTTAAGATTTCTTTCTTGTTATTTTGCTTCGTTTTGTTTTTAAAATACAAATAATGATGGTGTGCAGGGCTTTATGACATGACTATGCTTAGGTTTGAGCCAGGGAAAAGAGTGGGTTTTAGGCATTATCTACGTGCTGATGGAACATTTTCTTACTTCTTTGATTTGGACGGTTCTAGGGAGCTTTTTGTTGGCGCTGGCTTTGTTGAGGTAACATGGTTTTGCATGAGATTTATAGTATGCTTCCAGCAGTATTATAGATGCATAGATTTGTGTTAAATTAGGAAGATAGATACAAAAAAAAAATCATTTTTGTTCTGAATATTGGTTGGTAATACTTGTATAATAGAACTGTAGATCTTTCTGTCCCTGCCTTTCTAGTTCTTTTCCTCTTTCTATTTTCGACTAGACATTTGCACACATGTTTTGCAGCTTGAGCTAGATTATTGCTGTGTCAAGTCAGTGAATCGGCAGAAACGAAAGAGCATGAAAAGAGTATGGGTTCATGGGAAGTTTCAGAAGCCCTTGTGATTTGCATGCTACTCCTGTTCTAAGGTAATTTGGAAAAATGATACTTTTTTCTGCTAAACTACCAGTCTGAATCTCTAACCAATTTTATATCGAATTATGCAATGTATTCAAGCTCAATTGGTTCATTAGTCTTGGCTGTCATGTTTGAATGTTTCAAAGTTATTTGTTACAATCAAAAGTGTATTTGGTCAGGTGTTTCTTTGAACAAATCTGCATGGGTTTGATATTTACTGCTATCTTCTAAAGTTGGATTGAAAAAAGAACTTCAGGAGGATGCAACAACAATGATGGGATACCATTTGTCGCTCCAAACGATTCAAGGTGTTTGATGTCTAAATTAATTTTGAAATTATAATTTAACTTTGCTACAACATTTTGTTCACCAATATTTTGTAAGATGAGACAAGCTAACGATACATGATGGCATGATGCTATCTATCGCTTTCTTTTATAGTCTTCCTAGTACAATGTAAATATTCTCAGCTTCAGTAAGTGCTTGACTTTATGCTTTAAATCAGTGTTACAATTTCCTTGCTCTGGAGTCTTGAGGCTAGTCACCATTTTAAGATCATGTTACCATTTTCTGTATAAAGTAAGATGCATGCATGAAAGTGTATTTTGTGAGCTGATAAACATATTTGCCACTTTACAGGAGATGAAACTGCAAGCACACTTCTTCGGTAAGATTTGATATCCAATAAACTGTCAAGTGGATCATTTCTTATTTCTTTTATGTCTTCAATTTTGTTTTTTTGTTTTTGCCAATGATGGACAGCGGTGCTTTTTTATACTCCATCTAAACCGGTTATATTAGATTCGTCTAGATGTGTAGATTTTCAGAATTAATTTCTTATACACTTTTCTTAGAATTTCTTAAAAATTGTGTTAAATTAAAGTGTAAACAACCTTATCATATAGAACATACTCCGTAGTACACACAACTATGATAATAAAAGTTGTAACAATACTTCCTGAATATCGTTTCATCTACTAGTGAACGATCAACCTAGTAACCTACTACTAATACACATTTATAAATAACGAAATCCACCTTAGCAACTTAAATATTATTATTTTCTATCTCTAGCGGGTCATCTATCCATTAGGTATATGAATTCATTTTGGCCTTTTGATCATACATCTAGTTAATTGGGCCAATATGTTGTAACGAAGTTTCTTTTGTGCCGTCAAAAGTAACATTTGTGTTAAAAAAGTGAGACTAAAAAACATAATGCGCTTCATACTCGAGGTGCACAAGTAATTTGACCTTTAATAACCCAATGAAAAAGGTATATATCCTAACAAAACATGATTAGTGAACTTATCTTTCAATTATGCCTAACTAAGAACCAATGAGCCGCCCACTGTTAGCGAACATGTTAATAGCCAACGTGCTATGCAAAATGCTAATGATCTACACATTAATCAAGCAATTAGCAGAAAGGTTAGTAATATGATATTTTTGGACGGTAATCATTCATGATTATGTGATTGCCTTGAGCCCTACATCCTAGCTATCACAATCGTTGAAGTATAGAAAATCCCATATGGCCAAATCAGTCATATTCCTAAGTCCTAACCTTTGAGTGTAGGGTAAGATCTCATAATCCAACAGTACTGTCCTTAATGTCACAAGTGGAACCTATGACGATTTACCTCTAAGTTTTGCATAGCTACTATGAAGAGAGGACCTTTTAACTTAAAGGTCGTGGGTTTGAATCTTTTGGGGCTAAGATTTCTATCAACTTTCCCGATCACAAAGTATCTAAGTCGCTATAAAGAACTTGTAATGCCGGGTATTCGGTCCCAAATTGGTTTATCTTGTTACCCATACACTAGTTAATAAGTTCAAAATATATGAAACTGGAAGCAAAAGTATTGATCCCAATCGAGGCTCATGTTCTTTTGGATTGAAATGTAATAGAACTGAACTGAAGTGAGCTGAACTGAACTAAAGTGTACAAAAATGAAGTAGTTATTATAATAGAGATGAATTGCACTGAGCTGAATAGAGTTGAATCGAACTGAATTGAAGTGCCAAAAATTTCAGTCCAAAAGAATAGGGCTCGATTCTTCAAATTCATACCTAGAGCCGGTCTTGGCAAGATCAGGTCCAGATTGTAGTACATACTTAAAAAATTTATATTATATGACATAAGTTTAATTTGTTTTAAATCGTAGTATATAGTTTAAGTTTATTTTGAAGTTTATTACGGAGTAAGGCTCTGTTCTCCTCAACTTATTTTTGCTTATCTGAACTTATTTTTGCTAAATTGAACTTATTTTTGCTAAAAGCATTAACAATTTATTAAGGATTGAATCTGACTTTTCTGAACTAAACTTATTTTTGCTGAAAACAAGTAAAAATAAGACAAGGAGAACAGGGCCCAAGTTAAATGAAAAACTTGCATAGGAAAATAAGGGAAAAAGTTAAGGCAAAATGACATATTTAATAATAATATGATATTATGATATAAAGTTTATTTTGCATGTTTTAGTTTAGTGTATAGTTAAGGTTCATTAGTATGTGCTTAATAAGTTAAAAACTTGCATAAAAAGCTAAAGAAAAATGTTTAGGGGGGAAATTTTATATGAGAAATTCACATCTAACCTGAGATGGATTTACTGATTATTATTTTAGTTATTAGTATATATTTTATACTACATGTCTACATATATCGGACGAAAGTGAAAGGTGACTCAAGTGGTTAAAGCTCTCCTTCTGATTCTATGATATCCTGAGATCGATTTGTTATTGCTTGAGTAACATTCATGGGAAATTGTTAAATATAATAATAAATAATAAAAAAAAAACTATGCCTTGAAAAAATAACTTCTTAGGCCAAGCCAAATACTTGTTTTTTGTACCACAACGTAACTAACGTTGTATGCTTTGCATATGTTTTAGCGTTACAAGTTTTTGGTAGTTTCCAACATTGTAACTAAATGTCAATTCATAACTTCTTTCTCATCTCAAATTTTGACTGACTGACTACCTATTAGCTAGTGTTCATTGGTTCTGGCGTTCTGCTATGAACTGATAACGTCTCGCATTCATGCGGTCATGCCCCAAATCTTGCATTTTATACTTTACGGTTAACGGGTTGAATGTAATTAAGTAATTAAAAACGTAAATTTTGTTGATGATTTAGGGGTGCAATTTATAGGTATTACTAAACAAATAGGAGTTTTCACATCAACATACCTTCGTGTAACGTTTCACAAAAGTCCGTCATACACTCCTTTATTATTTCTTATTTTTCTGTTATTAAATCTTTACACATGAATTGAGATAAATGCACGCAATGACACAACACATTTCCTTATGATTCTAAAATTTGAAATAAGCTAATAGCGGCTAATGAATTTCAAATCCATAATTTCTTATCTCGTACTCTAGTTAACTATGTCACATATTAATTTAATGTATTCTAATAATCATGAGTGGAAAGACTTGTCATTTTATCAAATAATTGTGTTATAAAATAATTACCCTTCCAATATACCTATCATGAGTAAATAATTGGTTTATTATCATACTTCCAACACTATCTTCTTCTTTTTTTGTGAGATTATCCAACACTATATATTTTTGATATTCAACTAATGAGATGATTTAATTTTGCTCATAGTTTTTAATCAATAGTTACATATAAAGGCCAAAGCATGACTTCACTCAAGCCAATAATTAGTTATTTTTAAATGAATATATTTGCACCAAAAAATAAAATAAAATGAATATATATATATATTAACAATTTTCTTTAATTAATTTCTATACAAACAACATTGCATCGATCTTTGACATATGAAAGAGAGAAAGCTTGAGGGTGACCCGCCAATCAAATTAATTGGGGGAAATTTATAAAACAAGAGAACATTGCCCCTTGCAAAGCCTCTAAGGACAAATGAGTCAATAAAATATTATTACATGCAATGAATTAAGTAGTTGATGGTGATGACGAGGTAAAGTGTTACAATGACGTGGGGTACGTAGTAGGTTTATTTTAATTTATTTACTAATTAGTCGCCATTTTTGAAGGTCTCTTAAACTTAATAGTAGTCATTTTTACTGAGTTTGTTTTACTTTTTTAAGGCTCTTATCTATCTTATCTTATATTTATTTATTTTTAGTAAAATAATTTCAGTCCTGTATAAAAATAAGTTTATATATATAAATAAAAATTGGTTTTAATTTTTAATAAATTGTTAATGATTTTAGCAAATAAGAGTGCATATCAATAAAAATAAGTTAAGTATTGATCTGCAAAAATAAGTTGAGAAGAATAAGGGCTTAAGTTTTAACGTAATTTCTCTTATCTTTTTGGTTATTGTTCGACCTTTTGGTTTAGTAAGCTCAAGATATAAAAATATGCAAATTTGGGGATTGAAATAATTAAGAAAAAGTTTGTAGTTTTTGTTCGATTTTGTGGTATGGCAAAAATTTGAAGAAGGTTCTTACATTAGTTCAATTATTTATATTTAATTGATATAAAGTATGTAATTAAAAAAGTTTTGATTTTCTTAAAAAAATTAAAATATTATTTTTAATATTAATATTTTTATTTTTGAAAAAAATATATAAGATATATTCTTTAAATAATATTTAAGTTCTAAGTGGCTTCATTATTAATTTAACAAGAAATTATCAATTGTCAATTAATTATGATGCCTTTGACCGTCGCTAAAATCTTTGATAGTCATTTCTCAAACGCAACTACCTAAGAAATTCCTTCGAATGTGAGGCTTAAGTTGAGAAATAATACATGGTAATGAAGGTTAGAGTTTATAGGATTAGTTTATTCTAACCTTATAAAGCTAAAGCTTTTGCTTTAGAAAGATGAGAGCTGATAGCTCAACATAACCGGGGGACACTCTTACTTAATTAATATGCATGCCTAAAAATATGATGTTATATTAAAAGTAATATGGAACAAAGGAAGTAAAGTTGCATATTTTGCCAATCACACGGCGGATATGCACAAACTACATGTGACTTACACGTGGGCAAAAACTAATGAGCATGATCAGAAATGTATGTTTGCGATGAAAATTAGAGAACCTCTTATTATGATTGCTATTGTGAAGATCATGGTAAATTTGTATCTATGGATCAATATATATAATTCTAATTACTCAACTCAATATATTTCCCAAATTCCATTTTCTAACAAGTATGCAATTTGATCATTGATTAATTGAGAATTTGTAATGAGAATATAATGTACTACACATCCACAACCGTACTAGGTGAAGAATAATGGATCAAGTACAACTTAAGGAGATACATAAAGCTTATTTTAATTCTATTGCAATCTATTTTGAGATCCCCAATCTTAATTTGTCTATAACTAAGGATTATATAGTATTGTATATATATATATCTTAATCATTCACATTACATTGTCTTAAAAAAAGGAATCTTTATTGCTCAAAATTTTTGTAAATAGAAAAATGCAAAGAATTAAGGCATCTATATGCATGAGTTTACCATGGATCATGAGGTCGTAAACATACAACATTTATTAACACATTGACAAATGCATGAGTTTTTTATATGCATCAATTTTGTAAATTAATCATAGCTTGACCTGAATAGAGTATCCTATAATTGCCCATATCCAAATCCCAAGGAAATTTTATGAGTACAAGTTAATAAATTTAGTTTATATGATATAAATATATGCCCAAATCATTATTTACAATTTATGGGTTAGTATAGTACCATAAGTAACCACCACTAATTAAACAACTACAAGTGGAAATTCTTGTGTTAAGCCATATGTTCTCCGTTTATAGTTATATCATTTTGCTTTTCACACTTGCGAAAAAAAAAACATTTTGGATCATTATTTTAAGTGAAACATTAATTATTATTAGTATTCTCTCCGTTGCTTTTTGTTTGTTACATTTGAAATTTTAACACTATTTATAAAATAGAAGGAGTTTTTAAATTACTTTCAATATATAAAGTATATATAATACAGTCATATAGGGTATTCAATGAGTATGTTATAAATATCTAATTATTATAATTTTTACATATGGAGTATATATAACAAGAGATATTTAAGGTCAAACAAGTGCATTGGCAGTATCGTCCTTGTGGTTTCTTTGCATAAAGAAAAGTGCATTAGCATATGTGCATTAGCATATGTAACAAAAGGGAACGAATAGAGTAATATTATTTTTATAAAACATTGAATATGCTTTATAAAACGAATTTGAACTTGTCTTATTCAATAATTATTGAAATTGAGTTTAAGAGAACAAATACATTATTATAATAAGCATAGTTGTTACATCTAACATCAAATCTGTTCTTGTGTTATACACACATAATTAGTCACCCCCATCCGTTGAGACGTCGGGGCAGCCAGAAAACGACGTGTTCTCCACCTTCTCACGCGCACACGACCCTATTCTCTAATTTTTGGCCCACCTTCAAATAAAACAAATTACTTCCCATCAAATAAAAACGTTTTCATAAATGTTTCATTAAAAAAACCCTAATTCCTTTTCTTATTGTAAATACAATTGTAGAACAAATAGTTCAAGTATATATGATTAGCATAAATCAAGACTACATACATGACTCAAGGTTCCCCATCTCCTTGACAAAACTTCACAAAGAACATAATTACTTGGACTACCTACTAATACATACATCAGAGTGGAGGTAATTCTGTTGGTTAAAGTTTCTTTTTCGATCGATTTAAGAAAATCTTTAGATAGAATCTTACTAGTCGTCCTTGTGGCTCCCTAATTACAAAAAAAAAAAAAAAAAACTAGTAATACAAATATATTCAAACCTCTTTTTATAATTGTAACATGTATGGTAATTAATTTTTAAGTAACGGGTGTATATTAATCATGACATATTATCAGATTTGACGATATGCTATATCTATATCTCTCTTTTGTCACATGGATTCGTTTAATTTATAGTCACTCAGATCACTATCAGTCTCCTCTTTAAAAACTACTACGTACATGTTGGAGTTATAATCAAATGAAGCGTATAGCAACAAATACCTTATACCAAAAAGAAAAAGAAAAAAACGCCTATACTCATCCCCACCTGATAAACAGGAAGACTTTCCAACAGATAATCCTATGATTTATTTGTCATCCTACACTAGTTGATATATATTGTCAAGGTTATACCTAGCTTATTAAACATACATTCAAAGAGAGAGAGAAACAACCTATAACCTCTCTTGTATGCGCTTAATTGAGCTCTCTATATTCAACATCTATCATCACGTACTACATACTTTGGTAGATTAAATTATTGAAGGAAGATCTAAGAAGATCAAGAGTAGAGTCAACTTAAACTAAGTCAAGTTAAGTTAGCTAAAGATGGCAAATCCATGGTGGACGGGGCAAGTGGGATTACATGGTATGGAGTCAAGCTCAAGAGGGACGTTAAAGGGGAAGCCAGATCTAGGCATCTCTATGGGAGGTGGTGGTGGTGATCACCACGAAGATGAGGAGATCGAAAATAGTGATGAACCGAGGGAAGGGGCCGTGGAGGCGCCCTCTAGACGACCTCGAGGCAGGCCACCAGGGTCCAAAAACAAACCTAAACCACCGATTTTCGTCACCCGAGATAGCCCTAATGCCCTTCGGTCCCACGTCATGGAGGTGGCGGGTGGGGCCGATGTGGCCGAGAGCATTGCCACCTTCGCCAGAAGGCGACAACGAGGAGTTTGTGTAATCTCGGCAGCTGGTGCCGTCAACGGAGTCACCATCAGGCAACCCTCGACAGGACCGGGTGGGGCGACCGTGGTTGCACTACACGGCCGGTTCGAGATCCTTTCTCTTACCGGGGCCTTCCTACCCGGTCCTGCTCCTCCCGGTTCCACCGGCCTCACCGTCTACCTAGCCGGTGGCCAGGGCCAAGTAGTTGGTGGGAGCGTTGTGGGCCCCCTTATTGCAGCAGGCCCCGTCATGGTCATCGCCGCCACTTTCTCCAATGCTACCTACGAACGACTTCCACTAGAAGATCACGAAGAGGAGCAACCGGGGCAACCGCTAGCAGGCTCACCACCAGGCCAACAACCACAACACGGTTTAGGAGGAGGTGGAGACCCTTCTTCAGCCCTAGGAATGTATAATTTACCCCCAAATTTGATCCCAAATGGTGGTGGACCTAGTAGTGGTGGTGCACAACTCAATCATGAAGCTTATGGTTGGACACATGGTGGCCGTCCTCCCTTCTAACAACAATAAAAAAAAAAAAAATGGGATTTCAATTGTCTTTCAGGTAATTAATATAAGTTAGTGGTCTACCATAATGATATTACATATATATCAACTATCTGTATGTTTTTGGTGTTAATAATTTGTAGTAAGAGAAACACAAGAAAGAAGAGAGGTTATTTAGACATGAATATGATAAATTAAGAGGAAGAAAAAAAAAGGGTTTCTTATGCTCTTTGTTAGTAGTGATGATGATGGTTATGGAGTTTTTTTTTTTTGTTGTTGTTGTTGTTGTAAATTTTTAAAGTTTATCTAGTCTAGGGTTCAGCTTTACATGTACTGATTGATTATCTCACAAAACAAAACAAAACAAAAACATGTCTTTTTTTTTTTTTTTTTTT
>PYUH01000009.1:1644216-1673392 GCA_016808085.1 Suaeda aralocaspica
AAAAAAAAAAAAAAAAAAAAAAAAAAATTTTTTTTTTTTTTTTTTTTTTTTAAGTTTTTGCATTAAAACTTGCATCTTATATAGTTATATATGATATTATTTCTCTTCTTTTGAATAACAATAATTTTTAGAGAAGAAAGAGATATTAAATTAAATTAAATTAATAATTAAGTAGTGGTAGAAATGCTTCATTGATAGGAGCAATATTAGCGTGGGAGTGCTCAAAATTCTTTAATGCTTGTCTTCTTGTTTCTTCAATCAAATTTTGTGATTTTAAATTTTGTTTTTTTTTTTTTTTAAATAATAATAATAATTCCTGAAAAAACTGTAAGTTTGATGATGCTCATTAATATATATTAATTCTTTGCACTTAATTTCATGCTTTTCTTGCTTAGTGAGCTACTTGTTTATCTGCATCATCTTTTTCTCATTTGAATTCTTTTTTTTTTTTAATTAATCTTTGCCTGATTGTTCTTTCTCTTTAATTATTAATTACATCTTTTTAAAAAGAATTAGAGCTTAATTTAATATCACATCTTCATCATCCACAATCTTTCTTCATTAATTTTTCAAAATAAAATTTATAAAAAAAATTGAGTTTAATCATCTTGACTTTTTTTTTATTTAAATCTTTTTATTTCCTGCTTTGATTGTAAATTTTTTAAGATTTAATTCCCTTCTTTTGTATGCATAGACTAATGTTAATTACTTTTTTTTTCTTTTCTTTTCTTTTTTTTTTTTTTTTTGAATAACCTACCAAGATTAATGTTAATTAATTAGTTTGAGGATAATATGTTCTCTTTAAATGATTAATACACAACTACAAATTAATGAGTTCATCAAGCTAAGTAATTACGATCTATTGTAAATTTGATTATACACCTATGTGTGTGTATCATTATATACGGGTAAATTGAAAGAGGAAAAAGTTTTAACCTTAGCTTGTTTATTCGAGGTTAATTATATTACGGAGTAATTAGAACCTGTTTCAAACACTTGATCCTCATTTGTGGCAAGTTTATGCTCTTAATTATATTGTACATGATGATTATTTGTCGCTCTTAATTAATTATTTTAATCTTAAACAATTTCTGACAATTTTGTGCTCCAATTTCTTATTACATTCAAAATTTGGTCTCCTAAGTATAAGCAACTGTTATAATATATATGGGCATGTGTTAACTGTTAATTTTATAGTGGTGCATACTGTTCTGTACTTAATATATATAGACATTGATGCATTGCAATAAAGAATTTGCTTCTTCTACATAATAAATAAATAATGTTAGTAGTCTAACATACAATGCTGAAAAGCTTTAATCCTTTTTTTTTTTTGGGTTATAAAAAATTAAGAGTCAATAATTAATTTTAATTAATATCAGAAGAAGCCATTGATCAGATACATATTTCAAAGTAGGAGTACATTTTTAATTTAAATTTTTTTAATTAAATATGTTCAAAAGACAAGTAATATAGAAACAAGTGAAGAACAAACTGATCATGCATAATTTTTAAAGTTTTTCAAAATGAAATAATTAAATAGCACACCTTGCATTCCACTAAGTTATTCTTGGTTATGGAGTAGATTAAAAAAAAATTGAAAAAAAAAAAGTTTGATGAAAGACAGAAAGAGCGTGAATGTTTGTCATTTATTATACTTTTAATAATTTTACTATTTTCTTGATATGGTAATTAGCTAGGAAAGACGTGATGGTAAAGGGAAAAAAAAAACAATTACCATATCGAGAAAATAGTAAAAATATAGAGAACTTTATAAACAAATGTACATGAAAAGTAAGAATATATATCTTAGTTGAAAAAAGTAAATATAATGCTCCTTAAATAAATAAAAAAAGGATCTTAGGGTCTGTTTATTTTAGCTTTAAATCAGTTCAGTTAATCTTGTTGACGTCTTGACGAGTACCACCTCCGTCAGTTAAAAACATATATGGAGCCTTGTTTGATTCGTCTTGAATTTTCTTGTTAAATGAAGGGAGAAGATAAAAAATTTGTTGATGAAGATGGTTCAAAGCTCATAACTCGCAAACTAAGCATTTTTTATCTAAAATAAATGTAAGGGCTTTTGATGTAAGATTTTGGAGATGTAAGGGTACATGGTGAATAAAAAAGCATGGGAAATTACCAGAATATATATACAGTATGCCTTTAAACTTCATAAAATATTTACCATAGTATATTAAGCTGAGTAAGTATTAACTAATAGGCATTGAAATCGTGAAGTTGGCACCACAGAGCACATGAAAGGCTTACACTATGTCTGCTAAAAATGCGGTAGATTCAGGTCTTCTTCCTTGAATTTGTAGACGTTTTTTTGTGATTGGGCGGTTAGGAGGAGGAGGTATTCCGCTAAATAGTTAACAAAGTTTAATTTCCTAGGTAGCCATAACAAGCGTTTCATTATTTTATGCTTTTATCTACCTTTTGTTTGTTTTGCGAACTAGGATCCAATTTTGTGGATCTTAACGTCATCTTTTAAAACTTTAACCAACTGCAATTCTACGTAATAGACGTAATAAGTCTTAATACATGTAGCTAACTGCACGTGTATACCTATAACTAATGATGATCATATATAAGGAAAATTAGGGTTTATGGACAAACCCATTCACCTCTCTTATTTAATTCAACTTTTTTATGCATCTTCTTGAGTTTATTGTAGTATTTGAGATTGTTAGAGTATTTATTTGCTTCTTATAAGTTATAAGTTACTAGATTCTTAAATTATTATTATTATTATTATTATTATTATTATTATTATTATTATTATTATTATTATTATTATTATTATTATTATTGTGTGTGTGTTTGTGTGTTAGGGAGCCCACAAATATGGGGATGAGTATTGGTCCCAAAACCTCTTGGAATCGGAAAAGAAGCTCTAACCAACTGAGCTTTCTCTCACTCTCTCATATAAATAAAAGATAAATAATCAACCACAATACGGAGTATCATATTATTAACGGCTAACCTCACTAACACTAATACACAAAGAACCTTAACGTATGTAATAAAGTAACCACCTTTATTATGATAAGTAACCAAAATGTTGTTAACAAGCAATCTCGCTATTGTTAATAAGTAAAATGCTTTAATTTCAAAATAATATCATCTTCATTTAGATAAGTAACCACAAGTCCACAATGTTATTGACATATATAGCTTTACAATTATAAATAGGTAACCATAATCTGCTAGATATAGTAATTATCGTTGCTCATATATTTAAGAAACCATAATAACCATGTCAGTCAAAAAAAAAAAATATATATATATATATATATATATATATATATATATATTATTAACCATAATAACCATAATATTACAAACAGTTACATAACTTCATTTTAATAAGTAACTAAGCAACGACCATTGATTGCCTTATATAAATAGATTGACTATGTATTTTTGGGTTTTAAGGAGGGAGGAATAAGAGAGAAAAAATTATTACGTACCCTATATAAATAGACTGCCTTTTATCTATATTTATCAGGGTAAGAATTAATTTTACGTATATTTATATCTTAGGCTTTGTTTGTCTTGGAAGAAAACATTTTTTCAAAAAATGATTTTCCATCATCTCTCCATTTTTCTTTGTTTGTTTTGATTGGTAAGGAGCGGAAATTAATTTTCTTAAAAGTAGAAAACTTCTCTTAAAAAAAGAACTCATTTTCCTTTCGTAAATAAAACATGTCACATATTCCTATCTATTCCTTACTCTTTTATTCCTTTCCTTACTTCTTTTACCTTCTTTCCCTTTCAATTTCTTTTTTGTCTATGAATTTTTTTCACAAAAACAAATAAAAAAAATTTCTTATACAATTTTATTCTATAAAAAGTGTTTTCCGTCAAAATAAAACGAAGCCTTAATTTTATTGGCTATCTATAGGTCACCAAGTTCCGTACAAGGTACATAATATAGTTACAAATTAAAAGTTATTCTTACAAGTTTACGTTCTTTATTTCGCTAGCAATGCCAGAATAGTCAGTTGAACTATGCTCATCTTTCGTTAAAAATAATTAAAAAAAATTTCCTTCGCTAATAAAGTAAAATGAATTACTCAACAGTCAACACGTTACTATATGATCGACATCATGTTTGAACAACTAGCAAAATGACAGCAGAATGATGATCATAATATAGAGGTTTTAGGTTATCCAATGTACTACGTACTAATGTTAGGTATATATACAATTATTTTAACTAATTAATTGCTAAGCTAATCACGAATCATTTGTTGTTGTACGACATGATTAACTTTTAAATAAATAAGCGGCACATCGATTATTATATGCAATTAAGGGACAGTTCATCAAATAATCAGATTAGTCTAATCTTCGGACAAATGCTAAAGTAATTGATTTGGTTCGCCAATCGCCACAATTAATCATAAATTATTATTATTATGTCTTCTTTTTCATAGGATGATTATTGTACAGGTAAGATTGTTAGAAGTTTTAATTAGATAGGAAAACCCTACATTGTTTTTTTTTTTTTTTTTGTTAATATTATATGAACAAGTCTTAATTGTGTTTGTACTCTTTGTAGATAGTGATGATTGTTTGGACAAATTATATTATGTATACTTTTCGGACATCAAATGAACTAAAGGAGCTGATGTTGCAAAGGTCCCAAAAGCCAAATTTTAAGGTCTATAATCATAGTAAACTAATAAGCTTTGTTCTAACCACCTAGCTTATATATACTTGCTAATTAATTATAATTTGCTATATTGAACTTAATTTTTCTTGATTGAACTTAACTTTTTTTTTTTTTCCTGAATTGAACTTATAATTATTGAGCTCGACTTGTTTTTAATGAAATTCTTGATAATTTATTTTCCTTGACATTGTGCTTGAATGAGCGAGATATATTCGAGTTAAGATCTAATAAATGAGTTATACCAACTAAAAGGAAAAACAAACATACTCCGTATTACATATAAATTCCTTAGCGTAAGTTCAAACGTCTATACCACCTTTCTTTTTATTTAATTTCTTGTAATTTAAACTTACTCAATATATGTAGATTCGTATCAATACCCTTTGAAAAATACGAGATTTATATATAATTTTACCCTGTATACCTAAAATATTAAAACTTAAAAATAAAGGAGCTTTAATTGAGCCATGAGCGAGCTTATAGACAAGTTCTGACCAAATTGTGAATTGAACGAGTTGCTCGCATTGCATGAGCCTAAACATGAGTCGAGTATAATGGAGTTTGAGCTTAGCTTGTTTAATAACCGAGCATCAAAATGTTATTCAAGCTTGTTTATTTACTTCTTAAAATGAGTTTTGACCGAGCTTATATACGAATGTATCAACTCATGTCATTTGCAACCTAATACGTGTACACTCCTAAAGTTGTGTTAATTGTTAGAATCATGCTTTAGCAACTGTGAAAACCCTGTGTTCACTTTTCCAAATTACAATTAATCATACATAAGTTTAGCATCTCCATCAAATCAAATCAAAGAACATTTTCCCAATATCTATTGATAAAATAGGAAGATCTAATCAAGCATAAAGCCCAAACAGTAATGCAAATTTATTTACATTAATTTTATTTAGTGCAATATTATATTACCATGAAGACCAACCTTGTATTAGAAGTTTAGAACCTCAATCTTAAAATATCATCATTGTACGTAAAACGTTATAGGCTTGCAACCCCTTATAACACAAGATTGTTATCATGTTCGGAAACATACATATATATTAATATATACACCAATCTTATGTTTTTTGATATATTATTGTGACATTATTGTTGCTAAGCAGAAGTCGATAGTAAGCCGCTCAAATTAGACCATTATAAAAATTAAATAAATTAAAACGGCATTACTCCCTATTTCCACTTCATCTATAAATCTACATTAAACATATATTCATACATGACAATCTTTAGCTTTGCTTACAACAATTTTTTAGGTAGTTGACAAAAAAGTTTTAATTGTAGTGTGATTATTCGATTTAAGGCGGGCGTTGTTTGTTTGGATTAAATTTTTTAGCACTTCAATTCAGTTCAACTTATCTCAGTCCTGTTTAGTTTAGCTTTATTTAGTTCAGTTTAGCTCAATTAATTTTGGTTTGCCTCATCACCACTATTATTATTACTTTACTTATATCACTTCAGTTCAGTGTAAGTACATTTGGTTTGGTTCAATTCAACCATGTTTTAGTCCAAAATTATAAGACCTAAAGTTAGTAGTCTCAACTGAAGTGAACTAATTTATTTTTGAATTTACAAAAAATGACTTAGCAACTAATGTCTACGAATAGTTAACTAAGGTAGAGGGTGAGGAATGACTTAAGTGGTTAGATTTTTTTTTTTTTTCCAATTTTGAAATATTTTAGGATCAAATTTTACCATTTGCCTTGTGGCTCCCTAGACCCTATACCAAAAAATAATTAACTAATGTAGACCATTATTGTAATGAAAGAAGTAAGATGACAAAATTTAACATTCACAAAATCCATCATGAAAAAAAGGTTGAATAAAAAACATAAACCCTACATCAATAAATACAAAGGATCTTTTTTTTGATGGAAAATAAATCCAAAGGATCTATATCTATTTTTTAAACAAAAATATATAAACCAATTTTATCAAAGCTTATTAATTGAGCCAAATCAAATACGGAGTAATTAACAAGAAATTCAAAATTGACCAAATTGGAACAAAACCACCAGGACAATGCCTTGACATCTAAATGGACCTAAATGTGGACATCGTGTGGTGCCGTGCCGTGTCGCTGTGGGCTGTGCCAAACTGGGCCGGGGTGTTGTGCCGTGTCAAGAGGGAAGGCGGGCCGTGCCGTCAAATGACATACCCTAACCTATGGCCTGGCCCAACATGACCCACATGCCTAGTAGGTCGTGCCGTGTCGACTCACATGTCACCCGTTATTTTTTTAATTATAAAAAAATTATTTTTCTTTAATTAGTTCATAAAATTAATTTTTTTATTAATTAAATAATTTTATTGTATATTGTATAATTTTTGCTAACGTTATTTATATAGTTAATTAAATTATTTACTAATTATATATATATAATTTAATGATTTCATTAACGATCGTGCCTTTGGCCGTGTCGGTGGGCCGCAATTTCCTCCCGTCCATCATACTCGTGCCGATTTATTTTATTTTTGTTCAAGGCACTTCCCACCCTTCAATTCGTTCCTTGTGTCGTGCCATGCCACTAGTAGGCTCGTGCCGGATCGGGCAACTATCGTGTTGTGCTTGTGCCGCCCGTGTGCCAGTCCGACTCATATTCACCTTTTATTGGACCCATACAATATTGATTCAAATTATACCTAATATGAATCATACCTCTTAGGGCCTGTTTCTTTCAGCTGAAAACAGCTGAACTAAACTGATTTAAGGTGAACGAACTGAAAGTTTTTTATGAAGGATTAATGAGTAGCAAAATAGAAGAAGAACTGAATTGAACTGAACTGAGTTGAGCTGAACTGATTTTAATCTGAAGTAAACAGGTCCTATTTAGAAAACCTATCTAAGTTTGCCAAAATTGGAAATTGCAAGATCTAATAGATCAGATTTTCATATGTCATCCACCATAATAATACACATTCTTCTTTTTTGGGTTCAACTATATACCAAAAAGTTTTTTTTTTTCTCTTGAATAAATTACAATATTTTCATTTTGTTCACAATTCACTACCTTAATTATGAGTTTAATTTGTTTTTTACCTCTCAAAATTTTCTTATTACTCTTTTCACTCCTTAAAATTTTATAGGAAAAAAATGTGGCAACTAATTAAGTTAAAGTAAAGGTCTATGGCTTGTGACTTACCTAGCAAAGGAAGTAAAAAATTGATTGCATTTGTTGAAAGCCATGGTAAAAGATATCAAAGTGAGACTCGTGAGTACACAAGACGATAGCTACGCTCAAGCTTATGTAGGTTATGAATAGGATCGAAAATCGAAATGCTAATTTTAAGTTGAACTAGGATTAATTGAATTCTAATAACATGATTAATTGAACACTTAGCAAAGTCCAAGTAAAACAAAGATGACCCACTTCACATGGAATCACGTGTCCATGCTAATTAACCCCCTAATTAATTTTGCATTACCTAATCAAAGGAAAGTGTGTTAGCACCCTAATATTGGAGTTGGGGGTAGTTATCATATGGCCCACAAATTTTGCATAAAATAAACAAATGTTTACACCTTATATATGCTAATGACTAAAAGAACAAATAAGGTTCTACTTTCATGCAATAGTATAGTAGTATTTTTAATTTGGTGTCATGATTGAAAGAGGTGTTTGAAAAGGAATCCCTAAAACTTGCATTAAGAAAATGTGGACCACATAATAAAATAAAGGTTTGTAATTCTCCGTATAAAATAAAATTAAGAAAGAGTGATAAAAGTACAAAAAGTTTGGTTCTTAATTAAAGTAATTAATTTAAAAAAAAAAAAAAAAAACAAGTGACATTTTATTAGTGGTGGGGGAATCATTTCACTAACCATGGAAAAACTAGAGGTGCATGTTGGCTGTCAAAGTCGTCCTTCAATTCAATTAGTTGAATTATGTGAATGTGAATTTTGAACGTGAAAGACAAAACTCTTTCACAATTTGTCTACTCTACATGACTACAACTCTACAAGTGTCCTTGGATTACACATTGTTTGAACTTTGAAGTTAAGGCCTCCTTATTTCACCTTAAAATCATTTTAATTCAGTTTAGTTAATTTCAGCTCTTCTTTTATTTTACTACTCATTAATCATTCATAAAAACTTTCAGTTCAGTTCAATTCAGTTGTTTTTAGCTGAAGTAACCGGGCCCTTAGATTGTGATTCTATTTTTGGCTTATTTTCCATATTTTTATAAATTTTATTCAACTATAAACGGGTGTCATATAATCACAAATTTGTTTAGCTACTTCTATATTTTTAGTGACAATGTCATATGTGTTCATATTAATTGAAATTAATTCTACTCCGTAATAAATAGGACTCCATAATATGTTCAAAAATAGATATGTAATGTTATTTCTCATATTTAATTTTAAATATATATTGTATATTTTCTTAAGCCTAATCAATTGGATATAAAACTTTTGACAATGGATAAATTTGTCAACTAAGTTTGTCTACACTCATAGGCATGACCACGTGATAGCAAGAAACTGGTCTTCTATATTTAGGATATTTCTATTTAACTTTTTTGTCAAAGGTGAAAATAATTTAGTAATAGTAAAAAAATGTTATTTTTCTTTAAGCCTTTTTGAATATACCATATACTTCATCCTATGGATGTGCATGAATTAATAATAATAATAATAATAATAATAATAATAATAATAATAATAATGATAATAATAATAATAATAATAATAATAATTACTATTATTATTATTATTACTATTTTTAATTAAGTTTTCAGTGCAAAGTGAAAACATTGTAATCCCTCAATCACTTGAAGTTACTGTACATCCCTCCTACTTTTAATTTTTAACGTATGCAAATGTAAAATGTATGCATTAAATTTCTTTAATTCTATATTAGTAAAATTATTCTTTTTTGTTTTTTTAATGGATGCTAGGGAGTATATTAGTAAAAAGTTGATAAAAGGATCAATATCTTTGTAGAACCGAATGCGGTGCCAAGAGAAATACTCGTAGCATAGTCAACCATCCTACTTAGAGGAATCCAAGAAAATTGGAGAAAATTTTCAACTTGGGAATTTGAAGTTTCTAATGGCAAGCTGGGTAACCATGATTAATATCTTGCAAATATATCGATTACAATGATATTATCGTCTCCTTAAATGTACGCAGTATATAGATTCTCAATTGTCACTAAAGACGTGTTTTCTTTGCCCTAAGTTAATTTCAAAGAAAAAAAAAATCTGATATCCCAAACTTGTGTATTATAATATGTGCCATTGAATATCATTGGTTCATCTCATCAATAAAGCAAGAGATTTTTAATTTTTTTTTTTTGGCAATGTAAAACAAAAAGTGATTATTTTTATGAGGTGGACCAATCAAATCTAGTGGTATACAAGTGTGGCACAACAGTTTTTGACTCCCTAGGGCGTTGGTTATGGTAGTTGACACCCCTTCACACAAAGAAGTAAATGACTAACTTAACTAAAAACCTAAGTTGATGGTTGAAGCTTAGATATAGGTTACATACACTATCATATACTAGGGCGCAACTGATACAATTAATACATCATAAGTTCAGTCCAATTGTGAGTTGATCGTATAATAATGGCAATGAGAACGAATTTGAAAGGAAAATTATTGTTTAGTCTCATTGTGATACACGTGATACAACATATATAGGTACGGTGCAATAGTGAGTTGCTCATAAAATAAAGGTAATGAGAACGAATTAAATAAACATTTGAAAGGAAAATTTATGTTCAATTTCAAGATAACGCTAATTCACCTTAAATCATCTAATCTTATTCTAAAACTTTCATTCTCTCTAAATATCACCTCCAGGTAATTAGAAATGTGATTTTATTACCACCTATTAGGTAGGTTGTTAATTTAATTGTAGCACATTCATATCAAATCTTACTTCCTATGTCCATCAAAGTCTACAACATTATATTGAGAGTAAAAAGTGATGGCAGTTGTGACTTGTAAGAGAAAAATAGTAGACCGACATACAAAAAATGAACAAGAGTTGCTATTTGATGTTCAAAATTGCTTGACGACGTTCACATATTATGCCTAAACTTTCAATTTTATCCTTCAACTTAGAGGGCCAGTGGCTGCCGAAACCGCGCGGCCTATGGGACCGGCGATTGAGACAGCCGCTGGTACCATGGCCTAGCCGCCGCCGGTCCCATGGGGCCGCGCGGTTCCGGCAACCACTCCACCCTTTTTTTATTTTTAAATTAAAGGTTGTTGACTTGTTGGTGATGGTGGTTGCTATGTGGTGGGAGGGTGGTTAGGTGGTGTAGCTAGTGGTGGTTGGGTGTTGGTACGTGATTGGTGGTGGTACGATGAGAGAAAACGAGAGAAAGACATTTTTTCCGTTCATAAATAAAATGTAGACGTCGTTAAATAAAAAGCAGACATCACTAAATAAAAGGTGGACATCAAATAACAATCCCAAAATGGAAATATAGAAAAAATATTTGTTATAAACTAGGGTTTTAGTAGAGAGTGTTTGTGGGGAGGAGAATTGATCTGTTTTCTTATTCAGTACCAAATATATATATACAAGCATAAACTAGGGTTTCCTGTAGAATAAACCCTAGTATCCAGAACATTCTAGATCATACCTAAGGGGTATAATGGACATCCATAAAATAATAATAATATTTTATAACACTCCCCCTTGGATGTCCATTATAAAGCAAATATACATCATTTTATAATGCGCATGTGCAATGCTGCCTCATTAAAAACCTTAACAGGAAAACCCAGTGGGAAAAACCATAGCTAAGGGAAAAAGAGTACAGCGCGCATTGACTCCCCCTCATGATATCATCCGTTGAGATCCTTGAGATGACGCAACCCGATTTGATGAACTAATTTCTTGAATGTAGCAGTAGGAAGCGCCTTGGTAAATAGATCTGCTAAATTTTCACTTGAACGAATCTGTTGGACACTAATCTCACCATTCTTCTGAAGGTCATGGGTGAAGAAAAACTTTGGCGAAATATGCTTCGTCCTGTCACCTTTAATGTACCCTTCCTTGAGTTGTGCAATACAGGCTGCATTGTCTTCATATAATGTAGTCGGAGCTTGTTTTCCACATAAACGACCACAATCTTCTTGTATGTGCTGAATTAGAGACCTTAGCCATACACATTCTCGACTAGCCTCATGAATTGCTAAAATTTCTGCATGATTAGAAGAAGTAGCAGCAATGGTTTGTTTCATGGAACGCCAAGAGATTGCGGTACCACCATATGTAAATACATATCCAGTTTGTGATCGAGCAACATGAGGATCTGATAAATACCCTGCATCTGCAAAACCAACTAATTCTTCTTTGGAGGTGTTAGAAAAGAACAAACCTTTATCTTTCGTACCTTGTAGATAGCGAAATATATGCTTAACCCCATTCCAATGCCTTCGGGTAGGACATGAGCTAAACCTTGCTAATAGATTGATAGAGAATGATATGTCGGGTCTTGTGTGACTAGCAAGGTACATCAATGCTCCTATTGCACTTAGATATGGTACTTCAGGACCAAGAATCTCTTCATCATTTTCCCGAGGGCGAAAAGGATCTTTATCAACATCTAGTGATCTTACAACCATTGGGCTAGTTAACGGATGTGCTTTATCCATATAAAATCTTCTGAGCACCTTCTCTGTGTATGTAGTTTGATGCACAAGGATTCCTTCTTTTAGGTGCTCAATTTGTAGCCCTAAACAAAATTTTGTCTTACCAAGATCTTTCATTTCAAACTCTTTTTTCAAGTATTCCACTGTTATTGGAATCTCTTCTGGAGTTCCAATGATATTCAAATCATCAACATAGACAGCAATAATCACAAAACCTGACCCGAATTTCTTTATGAAAATACAAGGGCTAATAGGGTCATTTTTATAATTTTCTTTCAACAAATATTCACTAAGGCGATTGTACCACATACGCCCTGATTGTTTCAATCCATAAAGGGATCTATTTAACTTAATACAATGTTGTTCTCGAGAACGCGAACCAGTTGCTTCAGGCAACTTGAAACCTTCCGGGAGTTTCATGTATATATCACTATCAAGTGGGCCGTATAAGTAAGCTGTTACAACATCCATTAGTCGTAAATCAAGTCCATGTCTTACTGCCAGACTAATTAAGAATCTGAAAGTAGTTGCATCCACCACAGGAGAATATGTCTCCTCAAAATCAATACCAGGTCTTTGTGAGAATCCTTGTGCAACTAAACGTGCTTTGTGTCTCACAATTTCACCCTTTTCATTTCTTTTCCGCACAAAGACCCATTTATATCCCACTGGTTTTACACCTTCAGGTATACGAACTACTGGCCCAAATACTTCTCTCTTTGCAAGTGATTTCAATTCTGCATCAATTGCTTCTTTCCATTTTGGCCAATCATCTCTTTTCCTACATTCTTCAATGGACTTAGGCTCATGATCCTCTTTTTCATTCATAACATCAAGTGCTACATTATATGCAAAAACATCATCGACGTCGATTTCATTTCGGTTCCAAGTTATTCTAGACATGACATAATCTGTTGAGATCTCTTCATTTTCAGGTACCTGAGGTTCTTCTAGAACACTATCATTTGTCATGTCTATGGTCTCTTCTGGAGATCCTTCATTTATTGCTTCCTCAATCTGGCCATTACTTATCATTGCTCCTTTTCTTTTCCGAGGATTCTTATCTTTGGAACCTACTGGTCTACCACGCTTCAGGCGTGCCTTAGACTCATGAGATTGTCCTTCAGGGACATCAATCTTGATAGGAGCATTTACAGCTGGTATATGTGACTTAGTTACTCTATTTAGGTCAGTAAATGCGTCTGGCAATTGATTTGCTAAGCTTTGTAAATTAATTATCTTTTGGACTTCCAATTCACATTGTTTAGTGCGAGGATCAAGGTGGTTTAATGATGATTCATTCCAACTAATTTCACTTTCCAGCTGCTTGTTCTCTCCCCCTAATGCTGGGAAAACCAACTCGTTAAAGTGACAATCTGCAAAACGAGCAGTAAATAGATCACCTGTTAATGGCTCTAGGTATCTAATTATTGATGGGGATTCAAACCCGACATATATGCCCAGCCTCCTTTGAGGACCCATCTTAGAGCGTTGTGGTGGAGCAATTGGAACATACACAGCACATCCAAAAGTTCTTAGATGGGAAATATCTGGTTCCTGACCACAAACCAATTGTGATGGGGAGAATTTATGTTTACTGGTTGGCCTGATGCGAATTAGTGCTGCAGCATGTAAAATAGCATGTCCCCAAGTAGAAATCGGTAGATCCGACTTCATAAGTAATGGTCTAGCAATCAACTGAAGACGTTTAATTAGTGATTCTGCAAGACCATTTTGTGTATGAACATGTGCTACAGGATGTTCAACATTTATTCCAATAGCCATACAATAATCATTAAAAGCCTTTGAAGTAAATTCACCAGCATTATCCAGACGTATATTCTTAATAGGAAAATCTGGAAATTGTGCTCGTAATCTTATCAATTGAGCAAGTAACCTCGCAAACGCCAGGTTGCGGGTTGATAGTAAGGACACATGTGACCATCTAGTCGATGCATCGATTAAAACCATAAAATATCTAAATGGTCCACATGGTGGATGTATTGGTCCACATATGTCTCCTTGTATACGTTCAAGGAAAGAAATAGATTCATAATTTATTTTCGCTGGTGATGGCCGAATGATCAACTTACCTTGGGAGCAAGCAGCACAAGAATAATCATTTTGAAGAATCTGCTGGCTCTTCAAAGAATGTCCATGTGAATTTTCAATTATTTTTCGCATCATTGATGAACCGGGATGGCCTAACCGGTCATGCCAAACTATAAAGCTATCTGTAAACTTCTGGTTTACAATAGCATATGTCTCAATAACATTAATCTTTGTGTAGTACAAGCCAGTGGAGAGTGCAGATAATCTCTCCAAAACCTGCTTAGTGCCTTGGGTTATACTCGTAATTTGAAGGAATTCATTATTTCCTTCACTTATTGTCTCAATATGGTATCCGTTTTGACGGATATCTTTAAAACTCAATAAATTTCTTTGAGACTTAGGGGAGTACAAAGCATCAACAATTTCGAATTTTGTTCCCATAGGCATCAATATAGTTGCTCTTCCGGAGCCTTCAATAATGTTTGCACTACCGGATATAGTATTCACACTTATATTATTCATCATCAATTGAGAAAAATATCTCTTATTTTTAAGTATTGTATGAGTAGTTGCACTATCAGCTAGACATATTTCTTCACCATTTATTGTTAATTGAGCTTGGAGAGCATTCATGTTCTTCAAATAAAATAATAGAAAGTAAATAACATATCCTAAAATATCCAAATATTCAAAGTAACTAAAATAAGATTAAAGTAACAAAGTCTTAAAGCACAAAACAAACTATTAAACTATCAAGTTCATGCATAAAATAACAAAGCCAAAGTAAATAACATAAATTATTCTACCTAAATTATGAATGTAAACTACTAAATCTTTATTTGTTAATAGACATAATTATTATTGACTTAATTATTCCCTTCAGGGGTGGTGAAGAAATCTGCAACCTCCAGGTGTGTTGTATCACCATTATCAAAATCACCTTCGCCATCTTCGTATACCAAGTTAGTCTCCACTTTCTTTCCTTTCTTTTTCAGAGACTGCTGATAAAGGTCAACAAGATGCTTTGGTGTACGACATATACGAGACCAGTGGCCCTTTCCTCCACAACGGTAGCACATAGTCTCACTTTTAGCCTTCTCATGCTTTTTACTACCATCCTCATTATCCCACTTCCGGTGAGAATATGAGTTTTTGAAATGACCACCTCTACCTCTATAATATCCACGACCTCTTCTGCGGCCATGACTTCCACCACGACCTCGACCACTGCTGCTGGCAGGGCCTCTATTGTTAATTCGTATCCCATTGTGGGATGCAGCATTCACTTCAGGGAATGCAGTAGAGCCAGTTGGCCGTGATTCATGAATTTTCAATAAAAGCTCATCATTTTGTTCAGCCACTAGAAGACAAGATATCAATTCAGAATATTTTTTAAAGCCCTTTTCACGATATTGTTTACTCAATAAGAGATTATCCTTGTGAAAAGTGGTATATGTCTTTTCCAACATATCCTCATCAGTTATTTTTTCTCCACATAATTTCAGTTTAGAAGTGATTCTAAACATGGCTGAGTTATACTCACTTACTGATTTAAAATCTTGTAATCTTAAATTAAGCCATTCATAACGAGCTTGAGGGAGGATAACATTTTTCTGGTGGTCGTACCTTTCCTTTAAATTATTCCAAAGCACCATTGGGTCTTTCACAGTTAAATATTCAGTCTTAAGGGCCTCATGAAGGTGATGGCGAAGGAATATCATAGCTTTAGCTTTGTCTTGACTGTTTTCTTGATTTCCTATTTTGATAGTTTTTCCAAGACCTTTTGCATCTAGATGAATTTCAGCATCCAATACCCAAGACAAATAATTCTTTCCAGTAATATCAAGAGCCGCAAATTCAAGTTTTGCTAAGTTTGACATGATACACTATATACGAAAATGTACACAAATTAGGAACTAATAGGTACTATAAATAAATACAAAAGTGTTGAAGAGAAATCAAGTCAATCACAATAGATCACAATAAGATCATAAAACACATATGATTAGGGATGAATATATATAATAAGGGGATAAATTACAGATGATCAGGGAACATAAGATCATAACTACATTTAAACTACAATTTGGAAAAAATCAGGGGACATGAAATCATGGATAAACTAAGTAATTTCAGGGAAGGAAACTGGCATCTATTTCAATGAGAAAGCGAACTAACGTGTTTCTAGAATATCAAGTACAAAAAAATCAAACGGTACTACAACCCAAACAATGAATAACTACTATGATAATTATCAAATACGAGGTTAAATTATGAATATTATACAATAGATAACCCAATATTATGAATATTAACAGTATGAATATCAGCGCATAATCTATTATATAAAACTTACTACAGTTGAAGGCTCTATTAAAAAGGACAATAATACATAATTTTCGTATTTAAGAAAATAGAGTAAATAGAGATAATTAATTAATTATATTATCTCTATGTTAATAAATATGTGTCTCATCTATATATCATTGCAAATAGTCATTCCTTCTCTAATTCTCTATATTGTTAATGATTTGTATATATATTTTCACATACTCCGTATTATTTGTATTTTCGCTACATACGTAAAATAATTAATGTCGATTAGCTTTTGTTTAATTGTCTATAATACAATTATGTGCCAACTGCCAAGAACATAGTTTTAAAACTTTACTTCAACAAGCAAAGCTAATGACTAATGAGCATTATAGATAAGCCTTTGTAATTTTGAATAACATTATTTTATCGTCAAAAGATTATGATCCACTATGCTTAGATTTGCAATTTTGAATAACATTATTTTATTAAAAAAAAATTTCAATTTAAAACCTCATAATGAAAAGTCAAGTAATTGAAGAACATCAGAAATTAAAATCTTACTAATATCATATCATAATACTTCATATCGAATACAATTTCCAAAATTCAGAAATTTCAAAATTAAAACCAATTTAAAACCTCATAAATTTCATACTCAAAAGTCAAGTAATTAAACAACATCAGAAATTAAAACCAAACTAATATCATATCATAATACATCTTATTAAACACAATATCAAAAATTCAGAATACATCATATAAAATCAAAATTCAAAATTAAAACCTGATTAATATCATAAAAACCTGATAAATATCAGAAATTAAAACCTGCCTAATATCATATTAGAATGCACCATATCGAATACAATATATATAATATTGAATTGCAAAATCATAACCTGACTAATATCATTAAAACTTGATAATATCAGAAATTAAAACCTGAATAATATCCTAATTCGAATGCAATTTCAGAAATTCAGAATACCAAAATACAGAATACATCAAAATAACAAATTGAATAAACAAAGAACGAAAGCAAGCTCGGTAGAAGTTGTTGATTTAATTGATTTAGTATAACAATCGTGCTGATAACGTGTTATAAACTAGGGTTTTAGTAGAGAGTGTTTGTGGGGAGGAGAATTGATCTGTTTTCTTATTCAGTACCAAATATATATATACAAGCATAAACTAGGGTTTCCTGTAGAATAAACCCTAGTATCCAGAACATTTTAGATCATACCTAAGGGGTATAATGGACATCCATAAAATAATAATAATATTTTATAACAATATTGAAATTTTTTTGGGCAACCCAAATTATACATATGAATTACTCTTCGCTGTGATAATGGTGCTTGTTGACTTGCTACGCATGCAGCCTTACTGGCAAGCATCTTATACACTAGTAGTTTTATTAGAAGTACAGTACTCCATATGTCTTTGCCACTTCTGAGGATGGGTTGTTTTTCCCAAATTTGATAATAATCGTCTAATGACTATAACCACTACTTTTGACAGTATGATTGTGATATTGTTAAACCCCATTAATCGATTTTCGTTTGGAATTTAACTTCATTGTTTTTCATAAAAACATCTGAACTCGTCTCATCAACCTCTATTATGTTTTTGTTAGAGAAGTTCGAATCATATTCTGCTCTTTAGCCTGTGCACCAAAAATATAAAATAAAATAAAATAATTGCTCTTTAGCCTAATGTAAACAAATTTGACTTAATAGTACAATTTTTTTAAAACATGGGCTAGTCGAATATATATTTGGTACAAATGTACAATGACTTCGTCTCAACTTTCTCAATAATGTTCGGAAGAGAGAAGAGGCATTAAAAATGAGGCAAGAACCTTGTACACTAAGTATGCCCATATGGGGCTGTGACTTATGAATTATGATATTGATAACTGTGGCTTCACCATTGGGTCCAACTGCTATCATAGGCTTCACGAGTTAAGCAGGTCAACTATCACTTCTGCCTATTGGGTTGAACCGTTGGATATTTCTATTCTTCCCCAAGTCGAGGGTTTACATAGTGTAGATGCGTTATATAATATTGAACACACAAGATCAAAATAAAAATGGTTTCGATCACAATTGAGATTGATGGATAATAACTAACGGTGGCCAAAAAAATTCGGATCGACGCAGTTCATTTGCACCTATTCACGGTCTCATGAACCAATGATTCGAAACATAAAGAATCGAATAACATCATTCATAGGCGATTCTCTAGCTTAAGCAGCTAACACGAGAAGGTTTCATCTTTCAGTCTTTCCTGACAATTAGACATGAGAAAATTACATATTTCCTGACAATTCGGTAAACAAAGGTAACAGATAACCAGTGGCACTAGGTCAGTTTCCTTAACTTTAAAAAACTGCAAAAGCAACAACGTAATCATTTAATCATGGGAAACAAATGAAATTCCAACAACTCATGAATGACAGTGAATACCTGGGAGTTTAAGGACATGACAATACTTCATAACAATCCAACTAAGATCAATACAAGTACTTCAGGAAACAAAAGGCTTTAAGATGGGGAAATTCATGACAGTGATAATGTTTGATAGTCTACCTATGTTAAAAAATATAGGTGTGTTCTCTTCGCAGGATTAAAATGGATTGAATAGTTTAGAATGGATTAAAAATTATAAACCCTTGAAGAGAACACACCCTACATTCTGCTTTCTTTCATGTCATAATTTAAAGTAGTTATTAGAGTGTGGACTTGTACCGTTCTACTTATCAGTCTGACATTATCAGATTTATCACACATTATCACATATGTTGGAGTTGAGATTTGTTTGATACTTTGATTGCTACATTATCACAATGCCATGGGAATGAAGATTCTATTACTAACTAGAGTCCTGAAGTTAATTTGAGAGTGCAGAGTTCTATTTACTGTCAGTTAAAATAATTAATCTCATAAAGCAAAACCACTTAGTTGGTTTGCTGCTATAGAATTCGAACTATGGCATCTAACATCAGGCCATGCTTTTCGAGTTTTCGCTCTTATCAAATGGCTCATTTCTGGTAGTGGTGTGAAGAAGACTAGTATTCAACACTGTCTAACATTATTCTAAAGTATTTTCTCTACATATTTGTTCTGCTGCAAAACAAGCTAGACTAGTACAAGAATGTATATGCTATCAAAAGAGGAAGGCATCAAGTTTTATAATTCAATCAGGGGGGAAAACTTGATCAGAGGTGCAGGAACTGAACTCATATAAGATCGGAAGAGGGGTGAAAATAAATAAAATTCATAGGTCACAAGGAATGTGAGAAAAAGGACAGACTTGGGAAAGGAACAAATCAAGCAATGGAAAGAAAAGCAACTGAAACTTCGAAAGAGCAAATGAACTTCTCAAAGTTGGATTTCAATATATCAGAAGGCTTTGTGAATCATACAGATCTTCCAAACAGTTAGTACAAAAGATCAAGATATAACGCAATTTATAGGAATACATTATAAAAGGATAAAGGACAAAAAGTAACATATAACTAACGTCACCTAGTTATTTAGCTTTCTTTTTTGTTTGGTGTGTTGCAGTCACAGGAGCTGCTCTCTTTTTGGCAAAAGCATTAGTTCTGCTGTCTAAATTTTCTTCATCATCCTCATCATCATCATTTACTTCAGTCTTCGGAGCTGGATTGGAATCCTCCTCATCAGCATTTTTCTTTCTCCCAAAACCAAACTTTTTATATAATCTCCTTTCAACAGGGTCATTAAAAGGACCAACATGGGAGCTACGTGGAACTTTTGCCCCCAGGCCAAGCCTACAAATACATACGACAAATGTAATAAGCTTGCAGCTTGCTGACACCTATTCTGTTTCCTCAACTTTTTTTAGTTGATTGAAAATAATCTAAGAAATCATAAGAGGTACAATAGGGCAAGAACACAAACCTAGACGGTCTAGCTTCTACTTCTGGTTGCTCTGTTTCCTTCTCATCTCCGGGCATATTCTTAACCCACTGTTCAGCCTACAAACCCAAGTACAATGCAAAGTTGAGCCTGCCTTTGGTTAATTTGATGCATATGTTTACAAGAAACCAATCAAAATGCTTACCAATTTCAGACCTTTATTAAGTGTCATCAATTTAGGCAATGGCGGTGGTGGCTCCTTTGTACTCATGATCTGTAGTAATATAACACAACTCCATTAACCATATGGCAGTGACATGATCCTGACAAATAGCACATTCTAGAGAACAGAATACAAGAGATCATATAACAACACAGAATTTATATGTAGGATTGATGATATACATTAGTCCAAATTTTCCATGAAATATTGTAACCTCAAGGAAGACATCCATTTCAACTTAGCATTCCATAAACTTCACTAATGATGCCCAAACACTCTCCAATATTATGTCCTTTGTAACTCGAGTGAGAAGTTCCACCTTTCCTTTGTAAAATGAAGAGCCCAGGAATAAGGAATAATAAAATTATTAAAACCCAATTAATCTTAATAGATTCATTTCCAAGTCCAAAACCACTCATTTTTGGCAGAAGAAATTTATATATCAGAACATCACTGCCACAGTTATCCCTAGGTGGGTAAAGGCAAGGCTAACAGCATGTATAAACACCCACTTATCGATCTGGACAGCACGTAAGGTGATTGAACAAAGTCGTTAAATCAACTCTCATTGTACAGGTTAATCTATACTCTAAAGTAAGATTTTAAACTCAAAATTCTGGATCACACATCCTTATTCAATCTATACATAAATTAGAAACAGTACAATCACTAAGACTCAACTCAATTTGATAAACTTATACTTCAAATTAGTTTAGGTATCATTACATATTCGTATAACTCAAAGATTTAATCCCCTTTACACATAGACTTAATGATTACCAACTAAAAGCATGGATATCTCAAACTCTTCCTAAACATATTCATAACTCCTACGCTTCACTAGTCACTAGCAATAAGCCAATAAAAAATCTAGAAATTACTCCCTCCGTTCCTTAATGTTGGTTACTTTTGGTATCACACACATAGATTAACTAACATATACCTAGTTCATAAATTAGCAAAAAAGCTTCAACTCATAAAAATAGTTCCTCTCAAACATCATTAACAGCTATAGTAACACCAACAACACTATTAGCAACACCACCGACCACAACTATTATTCCGATAACAGTGACAGTAATAACAGCAACACCACAAAATGTCATAGGTAATCGCAGAAGTAACAATAACACCGCCATTACCAAATCTGCATTGTCAATTGATCCTAATTTTCAAGACTTTCCATTCCTATGAATTTTGATTCAATGTTACTATTTCAAATAACATTGTCTCATAAAGCAATTTAAACATAGCAACAACAAAAATTAGAGGGGTATTTCAACAGGATTGAATTAAATCAAAAGCAAAGTGTTACTTCACAATAAATCAACACAATTATGAGTGTTTTTTTAGGGTAAAATCAAAATTTCTAAGATTGAGCAAGCTAAAATTGAAATTTAGGATAACGAAAAAAATATTACCTTATTGATTACTAAGGGGTTGTGAGGGATGGTTGCACGTGTGGGATAAGGTGGTGTCAACACTTCTATGTTGCCGGCAAGTCGATAAAGGAGGAAGGGAGCAAAATAATGTTGAAGCCTTTTTTACCCTATAATTTTGGGAATTTTTAGTATGATATGAGTATGAGGAAGTGAATTAAGGACTCATTTTTATAGAATCCTAATACTATTCAAGATGAAATTGGAAAAGTTTTCTCCAGCCCAAAACAATGGTTTCCGACTATTTGTGTGGGATTTTAATTAGTATTTACAATAAGAGCTAGTTTATTTAGTAAACTATTACTAAAATGGAGTCTACTTCCAATTCTTCAAATATTCTTATACTATTCAATTCTTCAAATAGTTTAGTCTTTTTTCATATAATCATATATAAAATGAGTATGCATTGGTTATCAGACATAATTATTGGATAGCGTAAGGGGTAACCCAAATTAGAGCATACAAGAATTACAAGTGGGTGTCCATAGCACCCAAAAAATTTCAACACAAATTATCACAGCTACACGATCATTATTGTTGGGTAAACAATCCTAATTCAAGTTAGTCAAGTCTCAATTGGGATATTTCAATTCATTCCCAAAATCCTAATACTAATTCACATATAATTACAATTTTATAATTCACAAAATTATCAAATAAAAAACCAACACAAAATACCACAAATCAACAAAACAAATAAACGAACTAATTAAACTAACAATTTAAACATAAAGAAAAACAGAAATCAACAAACAGGAAAAAAATAGATAATAACAAAATCACAAAAACTTAGGTGAAATTAAAAGAAAAACAAAGAAACTTACTACTGAGGCAGTCACAGTGACGGCGTCAGGCAGGAAGGTGAGGAATGTAATGTAAAAGCAGTGACGCCGTGACGGAGCGGAGATCCGTTGAGAAGGTGAGTTCGGTGGTTTTAACTGATTTGGTTTGAAATAATAAAATTCGAATTATTCCAATTTCTAAAACCCTAAAAAAACAAATAAAAACTAAAGCTTTGAAAGTAATTGGAATGGAATTTACCTGAATAGAAGAAGCGGGCTGGAGGAGATTCCGTGTTCAGACCGCCGGAAGAGAAGTGGGGAATTTGGGGGGGAAGGATCGGAGTCGCGGAGATGAGGTGCGCCGGTCCCACTACGAGGATTAGAGGAAGTGACAATTGACGAACACCGGCCGCCTCGCCGCCAAAAGTAAAAGAAATAGTGGTTTGACTGAAAATGAGGAAGAGTGGTCGCCACCTTGCCGGAAAAAGTTAGAGAAAGAGGTGGTCGCTGGACGAGGCCGTACCAAAAATTTTAGAGGCCCGTTATAATAAAAACAAATTAAGCCCGTATATTAATAATATTTGGATGTTATTACTAATATATATGATAGGCAATAACATTAAGAAAAATCTAAAATTTGGGGTTTTATGTATATTGAGGTCCTGTGCGGTGGGACTTCTTGGACTCCTTTAAAAGAGCCATGTCGTCAGCGAGAGGTGACAGGGGAGGAGTTGCTGAGGTTTTTTGGTGGTTGATGAGAATGAGTGTTGAGTGAGAGAAATTGTTTTCCGCCCCTGCATTAATTCCTATTATTCGGACTAAATCTTTAAATTCGTCCAAGATGAAGTATTTGGATGAAATTAAAAAAATTTCAAAACCTAATAGATAGGCATTTCTGAACCTGATTCGTCCTCGAATTAAGGACAATTTCTATTCTTCCTATTATAATTAATCGTACCTACCAACAATATTTATTAAATTAGTCGTTTTCAGTGTCCGTATTCATATTCTTTTTTGACCTCGATTCCAACTTTGTGCGGACATTGAAGAATTGATTGATGCAGTCTAGTGTGGACAGGAAGAAACAGTAAAAAATTCATGTGGGGCCCACACGCCCACAGAAGAGATGGGGGCGCACATCGCGACATCTAGATAAGTGTAGAAATGGGGAGTATCCAAACTCTAGCAGAAGCTTTTGGAAAACCAAACCTCCCTTGTCTTTTGCATCCACGTGGGTGCTTGTTTTTGTGCCCATTGTATTTCATTTGCCTCCATAATCATCATAAATCAATGAGCATTGAGCATATAAACAAAACCATCATTTAATCAATGATCATATATATACAATCATCATGATTCATTGATTATATTCTATCAACTTCTATTTCGATCAACTACTATCTATTTTACAAGTCAACTTCACCAAACACCAACCAAGTGCATTCATCAAAAATATATAACAAAGATTTAGTAAAGATGATACTAGTATCAGTTGTTGCAGAGATATTGGAAGAGTATACAATGGTGTTAACTAAAGTATTAGAGCATGTGTTCAATGAAGCTCCTTTACCTAGAAGAATACGGTTTTTAATTCTTTGTAATCTTCCTTTTGCTTCTACTATTGTTCTTCATCCTTCTCTTCTACCCCCTCCGCCTCCTTCTGTTCGCTCCATTTGAGTCGAGTATAAAACCTATTCTTGGGCATCCGATAATGGATGGAAAATTGGAAGCTTAGAAGTTGGGTTATGGATTTAAATATATATATATATATATATATATATAGTCGGTATATAAGTATTGAGATAGGGTATGTAGGTATAATGGAAATAGAAAGAGGCGGGATATATATATTCTATAATATCTATTATCTTTTCCTGAATAAAACGGACGATTAGCGGCGTAACTTCGAAGTTGGGGTTTCGGCTAGTTACTTCTGCCCCGCTAAATTGTTCATTTGGCTAAGTCTCGATATAGTTTTGTTAGTTCCTAAAAGAGTATACTTTGCCCGTTACGTGACTATAACAAGAAAAACGCAAACGTGTTTTTATTTATTTTTTCTACTTTTTTCCTTGTACAGTTTGAAGAGCTTTCATGCATGCAATGTAATTCAACTTTGAAATGTTCATTGCGTGCCAATTTTCACTATATTTTTACTTATAACACATTTAAAATTATTAGATTAGTAATAACACGAGCATCGAGGCTGTGAAGAAGTAAATTGAATCAAAATCAAACTCCCTTCATCAAAAAAAAAAAAATACAACTCCCACGACGCAAGGCCAAAACCCTGAGGGACATGCATTCGAACTTTAACATGTAGTATTTTTCACATTCGCAAGGGCGAGCTACATGTGGGCACGGGGTTCACGGCCACCTACAAAGCCAAAAAACTTCACTATATATACTAAGCATCTCCATAATACATGATAAATTGCACTACTTTGTGTAAAAGTAGTATCTTTCTTACGCTAGTCCAAATCAACCCTACTACCAAGCAGCCATAATAATCTATATTTATCATTAAAATTAATTGTTTATTATTAGTCATTAGACTCATTGTATGTGTTAAATCGGGTCTGGGCCGTATCCGTCAGCAGAGAGAGTCCACCTTATAGAACCTTAGAGGTTCCACCTTAAAACCATGGTAATAAGGGGAGTACCTCTTCAACCTTATAACGTGGTAACCTCTCTCTACATTCATCGATGTGGGACATTCACTGTAGGCTTCAACATTATAGTTATAAGGATTATTTGGCTTAATTGGTATCCATAAAATGGATACTTAAACGATTTAAAAGTTGTTTAAAGCCTTAAAGGTACTACCTACCTATCAATATAATTCTTGCTGCTGTGCAAAGAAGCTACATGACCACAGCCATACATTAAGGTATATATACATAAGTATCGATACTAGAAAGAAATGAAGTTACTCCTTGGGGCTTACAAAGTGCTATTTATATTTTATTTTATAATTATTTATTAATTATATATTTAATTTTTTTTTTTTGAGACTCGTTTACGAAGTGAACTTTTGTCAAAACTCAGAAGTAGAAATTTAAGTCCTTATTATTTTGAGCTTATTTTAAATAAGGATAAGTTTTATATACCTGGTGTACAGTAATTATTATACAACATGTTTAAGTTATACTTTTTTTGTTTACTTACTATAAAATCAGCTCAAGTTTACTTTGTTGAGTTCGAGTTACACTTTTTTGAGTTCTAGTTACCTAAATATCAGCTCAGGTTACCATGCAATTTCTTATATTCTAATGCTAAAAGCCCAATTTTAATGACTAATATAGCTTATTATACCATATATAAAATTATTTGTTCAAGATATTCAATTAATTTCAATGATTTTAAAGTTACTAAAAATTTAATTTTAATTACAAAAAATTCTTTCAAGTTGTCGGCGTACAATAATTTTATTAACATCGAATGTATGCATATCATTCTAATTTTAATTCAAATCATTTTAAGTATTCAAGGAGACTGATTACATTCTTATAATAATTTCAATTTAGTTCGATTCATTAATTGCTCACCTTAATACACATTAACCATTTGACGATGTGACAGCCACCTAGAAAATGACCCCATTGACAATAGAAGCAATCCTATGATAAAATCCTCTTTTGTACGTATTATTTCCAAATTCGTAAACAGTACCCACACATATATGGAAATACCACAATTACCAACCTCTTAATCATCCCCAAAAAAAAAAAAAAAAAATCTTAATCCTTATCTAAATGATTATATACCAATATTAATTATAGAAACTTTAATTCAAAGAGGAAAAAATCAGGTATAGGACAATTAAAGAAGTTTTGTACCAAATATCATCCAACTATATCTTTGTGTAAGTTTAATCCTTATATTAATACTACAACATATATAAATCGATTAAAACAACACCTTAAATCCTTACCACCCTTATACACATATTAAACAAAATTATTAGCTTCAATTTTATTTTTTATATATTTCATAATAAAGAAGAAGAAAAAAAAATCAAGATGATGCAATTATCATGTGTTGTAGAAATTCTGGAAGGATACACATTGATGCTAGTAAGAGATTACACCAAGTAATTAGTGAAGCACCTTTGCCAAGAAGATATCGACTTCAATTTTACGACTCTCCCTTTTTTTTCTGATTTACCTCCTAATCATTCTCTTCTCCTCCTCTTCTCGGTCCTCATGCTAATTCTATTCCACTAATTACTATGTATTATCTTTTTTTGTGATTCGAATATTTTCGTTGTTTTGTATATGAGTATACTAGAAATATTAACAGTTATATTGTAGAAGTTGTATTGATATGAGATTCGATGCTAAAAATATTGTTTTTTGGTCATCGTAATAGTATGTGTTACTATGCTATAAATTAAGATAATCACATACAATACATAATAATCAAGTAGGGCTGAGATCATTGTTAATATGCCAAATGAATCGGAAGAGAGCTTATAAAACTTACTTCTCCATTAACACCATTTATTTTGTACTTTTGTTATGTTGGCTAATGTAGATTCATCACATATTGACATGAGAATTTAGAATAATTTCAACTCCTCCTTTTTATTTCCACTATTGTTTTTAAATGGAAGTACCATTTAGTACGTAGTAAGAATTCTGACCATAACATGACTTCAAAATTCAAACGAAAGAGTTGTGAAGCAAATATTAAAAGTATTAGAGGAGGCGTTTGTTAAAAAAAAAAAAAAAAACTTGACCAAAAATGAGATGAGAATAGAATCCAATAAGAATGGGTTGAAATACTTTTTTTTGTAAGTCGTTGGTCCACATAGGCATGGTGTATGGTTTAGGTTCATTAGTATAGTGAAGCCGTGGAGGTATGAAACCTTTTCCATAGGGATGATAGATGAGGTTCAAGATTTAGAAGGGAGGAGAAACCCTTGCATTGGAGGTAGTATACTCATGCCACGAATCAGTTGCAATAAACTATATTTTTATTACAACTAATTCGTGTGTGGAGGTAGTATAGATTCCAATCTATTTTCTTTCAGTCTCACTAAGTCACTTCCATTCAACAGTGGTCTAATTGACACCCCGATATCTATTGTTGGATTGATACAACCAAACCTAATTATTAGTGGCTATTCTATTTTATAGTATTACTCCTCGCTTTTCATTTTATTCTTTACGTTTCATTCATACACTGTACGTGCCAATGACAAATTTTGTAACACTTATATATCTTTAATTTTGTATTTTAAAAATTATAAAAACTTAATAGTCTAGTAGAATAAATCAAGATGAATCAAACAAGACTCCATATGAATAATTTTACTTATGTATAAAGTACAAATAACGGTCAATATATATGGTTTAGAATAGTGTCCATGTTCAAAACGTAAATTAAATTGAAACAATGGAGTATATAACCATCTGAAGAGCAAAAGCACATATCATAATATACATGGTTACGAAGTATATAAGGCCTATTGCCTTTTTCTTGCTAAGAATTATAGTAAACAAGATAACATAAGAATTAATGAAGGGTCAATAAATCTAAGTTTATAAAAGAAGAATGAATATTGCATACACTCGGTACTAAGATTACTGTACAACGACCAAGTTGAACATGATTTGATAACTAAAATTAAACTTATAGCAAAATTTAAAATCATTGAAATTAATTGAATATTTTGAACAAAGATCCTGTTCTTTTGGATTCAGTTCGATTCACTCATATTCAGTTCAGTTCAGTCACTTCATCATTCATCTCTATTCAGTCCAAAAGAACAAGTCCTACTTTTATGTAGGGATGGCCAATGGGCTGGTTGACCTAGCCCAACCCTAACCAGCCCACCAAATGACCCACATGGTCTCCTAGCATTGACCCACGACCCAACCCAGACCACCCACCAACTGAGGGTGTGGGTCATGGGCGTGTTTTCTACCCCAGCCCGTTCGTTTAACCCAGCCCAATTCGCCCTAATTATATTCGCCAACCCAAGCCATCCCTGATTCGCCACATAACCAGCCCAACCCATAACCACCCCCCTCCCCCCAAACCCCCCCCCCCTTTTTTTTTATTATTTTTAAATGTAAGTTATGTAAAATATGTACAAATAATATTTATGTAATTTTCTTCCTATATTAATATTGTACTGTAACTTTCAAGTTATAAAAGG
>PYUH01000009.1:1673417-1700504 GCA_016808085.1 Suaeda aralocaspica
GTCAGTTGAACTATGACATCTTTCGTTAAAATAATTAAAAAAAATTCCTCGCGAATAAAGTAAAATGCATTACTCAACAGTAACACGTTACTATAGGATCGACATCATGTTGAACAACTAGCAAAAGGCCAGCAGAATGATGATCATAATATAGAGGTTTAGGTTATTCCAATGTAATACGTACTAATGTTAGGATATATACAATTATTTAACTAAGGAATTGCTAAGCTAATGCACGGAATTCATTTGTTGTTGTACAAATGATAACTTTAAATAACATAAGCGGCAACATCGATATTATATGCAACTAAGGGGGACCAGTTCATCAAAATAATCAGATAGCTTAATCTGCGGACAAATGCTAAAGTAATTGATTGGTTGTTCGCCAATCGCCAATTAAATCAGTAAAATATTAGTATATGTCGTCTTTTATAGGATGAGTAATTGTAAGGTAAGATTGATAGAAGTTTTAATTAAGCTAGGAACCCTACATGTTTTTTTTTTTTTTTTGTTAATATCATATGAACCAAGTCTTAATTGTGTTTGTTACTCTTGGAGATAGTGATTGATTGTTTGGGACAAATTATATATGTATTTACTTTCGGACCTCAAATGACTAAAGGAGCTGATGTTGCAAAGGTCCCAAAAGCCAAATTAGGTCTATAATAATAGTAAACTAATAAGCTTTGTTTCTAACCAACTAGCTTATATATACTGCTAATGAATTAAATTGCTATATTGAACTTCAATTTTCTTGATTGACTTAACTTTTTTTTTTTTTTTTCCGATTGAAAAAAATGCTCCTCCACTTATAATTATTGAGCTCGACTTGTTTTATGAAATCTTGTTGATATTATTTTCTTGACATTGTGCTTGATTAGAGCGAGATATATTCGAGTTAAGATCTAATAAATGAGTGTACCAAAACCTAAAAGGAAAAACAAACATACTCCGTTTTACCCATTACATTCATAGCGTAAGTTCAAAGCTATACAACCTTTTTTTTATTTAATTTTTGTAATTTAAACTTACCCAATATATGTGATTCGTATCAATACCCGTTGAAAAATACGAGATTTATATATAATTTTACCCTGTTACCTAAATATTAATAAAAACTAAAAATAAGGAGCTTTAATTGAGCATGAGCGCGCTATAGACAAGTCTGGACCAATGTGAATGAACGAGTTGCTCGCATGCATGAGCCTAAACAGAGTCGAGTATAATGGGGTTTGAGCTTACTTGCTTTAAATAACGAGCATCAAAATGTTATTCAAGCTTGGTTTATTTTACTTCTTAAACTGAGTTTTGACGAGCCTATATACGAATGTATCAACTCATGACATTTGCAACCAATACGATGTACACTCCTAAAGTTGTTAATTGTTAGAATTCATGCTTTAGCAACTGTGAAAACCTTTGTGTTCACCTTTCCAAATTACAATTAATCATACATTAAGTTTAGCCATCTCATCAAATCACAAAGAAAGAAATTTCCCAATTATCTATTAATAAAATAGGAAGATCTAACGAAGCATAAAGCCCAAGTAATGCAAATTTATTCATTTAAGTTTATTTAGGCAATATTATATTACCATGAAGACCAACCTTGTATAGAATTAGAAACCTCAATCTTTTAAATATCATCATTTACGTAAACGTTATAGGCTTGCAACCCCTTAGAACAACAAGATTGTATCAGGTTTCATTTGGAAACATTACATATATATAATATATACACCAATCTTATGTTTTTGATATATTATTGTGGGACAGTATTTTGCTAAGCAGAAGTCGATAGTAAGCCGACTTCAATTAGGGAACATTATAAAAATTAAATAAATTATTAAAACGGCCTTACTCCACTATTTCCAATTATCTATAATCTACATAAACATATATTCATACATGACAATCTTTAGCTTTGCTTCAACAATTTTTGGTAGTTGACAAAAAAAAAAAAGTTTTTTAATTGTAGTGTGATGTCGATTTAAGGCGGGCGGTGTTGTTTGGATTAAATTTTAGCACTCAATTCAGTTAACTTATCTCAGTCCTGTTTAGTTTAGCTTTATTAGTTCGTTTTAGCTCAATTAATTTTGGTTCGCCTATCACCACTATTATTATTCTTTATTATATAACTTCAGTTCAGTGTAAGTACATTTGGTTTGTTTGGTTCAATTCAACCATGTTTAGTCCAAATTATAAGACCTAAAGTTAGTAGGTCCAACTGAAGTGAATAATTTATTTTTGAATTTACAAAAATGACTCTTTTCTTAGCAACAATGTCTACGAATAGTGAACAAGGTAGAGGGTTGAGGAATGACTTAAGTGGTTAGATATTTTTTTTTTTTTCCAATTTGAAATATTTTAGGATCAAATTTGACCATTTGCCTGGTGGCTCATAGACCCATACCAAAAAAAATAATAAACTATGTAGACCATTTGTATGAAGAAGTAAGATGACAAAATTTTAACTTTCACAAAATCCATCATGAAAAAAAAGGTTGAATAAAAAAACATAAACCCTACATCAATAATAACAAAGGATCTTTTTTTTGATGGAAATAAATCCAAAGGATTCTATATTATTTTTTAAACAAAAATATATAGAACCAATTTTATCAAAGCTTATATTGAGCCAAATCCAAATACGGAGTAATTAACAAGAAATTCAAATTGACCAAATTGGAACAAAACCACCAGGACAATCCTTGACATCTAAATGACATAAATGTGGAGCATCGGTGGTGAAGTGACGTGTACGCTGTGGGCTGTGCCAAACGGGCAGGGGTGTTGTGCCGTGTCAGAGGGGAAGGCGGGCCGTGCCGTCAAATGACTAAACTAAACCTATGCGATGCCCAACATGACCCAATGCCTAGTAGGTCGTGCCGTGTCGACTCCATGGCCCCCTTTATTTTTTACTTATAAAAAAATATTTTTCTTAATTTAGTTCATAAAAATTAATTTTTTCTTAATTAAATAATTTTCTTGTATTGTATAATTTTGCAACTTATTAATAGTAAATTAAATTATTACTAACTTTATTAATATAATTTAATTGATTTCATTAACGATCGTGCCTTTGGGCCGCATGTCGGTGGGCCGCAATTTCCTCCCGTTCAATCATAATAGTTGCAGATTTATTTTATTTTTTGTAAGGCCACTTCCCACCATTCAAATTCGTTCCTTGTGTCGTGCAATGCCACTAGTAGGATACGTGAAGGATCGGGCAACTATCGGTGTGTTGGGCCGCCGTTGTGCCAGTCCGAATCATATTCAACCTGTTATTGGACCCACACAATATTGAGTGATCAAATTTACCTAATATGAATCTACCCTCTTAGGGCCTCCTGTTTCTTTCAGCTGAAAAACAGTGAACTAAACGATTTAAGGTTTGAACGAACTGAAAGTTTTTGATGAAGGATTAATGGTAGCAAAAATACGAAAAGAACTTGAATTGAACGAAATGAGGTGAGCTTGAACTATTTAATCTGAAGTAAAGTAAACAGGTCCTATTAGAAAACCTATCTAAGTTTGCCAAAATTGGAACTTGCAGATTCTAATAGATCAGCATTTTCATTTAATGTCATCCACCATAATAATAACATTCTTCTTTTTGGTTCAACTATATACCAAAAAAGTTTTTTTTTGTCTCTTGAATAACTTACAATATTTTCATTTGTTCAACAATTCACTACCTTAATTAGAGTTTAATTTGTTTTTACCTCTCAAAATTTCTTATTACTCTTTCACTCCTTAAATTTTATAGGAAAAAAATGTGGCAACTAATTAAGTAAAGTAAGGTCTATGGCTTGGACTTACCAGCAAGGAGTAAAAAATTGATGATTTGTTGAAAGCCATGGTTAAAAGATATAAAAGGAGACTGTGAGTACACAAGACGATAGACTACAGCTCAGAGCTTATGTAGGTATGAATAGGATCGAAAATCGAAATGCTAATTTTATAAGTTGAAACCTCGGATTGAATTGAATTCTAATAAACATGATTAATGAAAACACTTAGCAAAGTACAAGTATAAGATAAACAAAGAAACCACTTAACATTGGGAATAACCGTTTGTCCATGCTAATTAACCCACTAATTAATTTGCATTACATAATCAAAGGAAAGGTGTTAGCACCTAATATTGGAGGTAGTTGGGGAGTTAGTGGTAGTTATCATATGGCCCACAAATTTTGCATAAAATAACAAATGTTTTACACGCTTATAATGCTAATGACTCTAAAAGAACAATAAGGTTCTACCTTTCATGCAATAGTATAGTAGTATTTTTAATCTGGTTTCATGATGAAAGAGGGGGTGTTAAAGGAATCCTAAACTTGCCTTAAGAACATGTGGACACAAAGAAAATAAGTTTGTAATTCTCCGTATAAAATAAAATTCAGAAAGAGTGATAAAAAGGACAAAAAGATTTGGTTCTTAATTAAAGTAAGTAGTACTAATTAAAAAAAAACAAAAAAACAAGTGACATGTTATTCGGGGGGGAGGAGGGAATCATTTTCACTAACCATGGAAAAACTAGAGGTTGCATGTTGGCTTGTCAAAGTGTCCTTCAATTTCAATTAGTTGAATTATGCGAATGTGAAGTTTGAACGTGAAGACAAAACATCTTTCACAATTGTCTACCTACATGACTACAAACCTACAAGGTCCTTGGATTACACATTGTTTGACACTTTGAAGTAAGGCTCCTTATTCACCTTAAATATTTTAATTAGTTTAGTAATTTCAGCTTTCTTTTATTTTACACTCATTAATCATTCATAAAAACTTTCAGTCAGTAAATCAGTGGTTTTTAGATGACTGAGTAACGGGGGGCCCTCAGATGGGTGATTTATTTGGCTTATTTCAATATTGTTATAATTTATTCAACTATAAAGGGGGTGTCATATATACAATCACAAATTTGTGAGCTACTTCTATATTTTTAGGACAATGTATATGTGTTCATATTTAATTGAAATTAATTCTACTCCGTAATAAACTAGGGACTCCCTATGTTCAAAAAATAGATATGTAATGTATTCCTATTAATTTGTAAATATATATTGTATATTTTCTAAGCCTAATCAAATTGGATATAAACTTTTGAAATGGATAAATTTGTAACTAAGTTTGTCTACACTCATAGGCATGACCACGTGATAGCAAGAAATGGTCTTCTATATTTAGGATTAGGATATTTCTATTTAAACTTTTTTGTCAAAGGTGAATGAAAATAATTTGTATAGTAAAAAAATGTATTTTTCTTTAAGCCTTTTGAATATACAATATATTTCCTCCTATGGATGTGCATGAATTAATAATAATAAAATAAATAAATAATAATAATAATAAAAATAATGATAATAATAATAAAATTAATAATAATAATTACTATTCTTATATTATATATGTTTTAATTAAGTTGTTCAGTGCAAAGTGAAAATCATTGTAATCCCTCAATACTGAAGTTAATGTACATCCCTCCTACTTTAATTTTTTTTACGTAGCACATGTAAAAGTATGCATTAAATTTATTTAAATTCTATATTAGTTAAAATTATTCTTTGTGGTTTTTTAATGGAATGCTAGGGAGTTATTAGTAAAAAAAGTTGATAAAGCTCAATATCTTTGTAGAAACCGAAGGCGGTGCCAAGGAGAAATAATCGTAGCATAGTCAAACCATCTACTTAGAGTGAATCCAAGGAAAATTGGAGAAAATTTTCAACGGGAATTTGAAGGTTTCTCAATGCGCAGCTGGGTGGTAACCATGATTAAATATCTTGCAAATATATCGATTACAAATGATATTATCGTCTCCTAAATGTACGCCGTATAGTATATAGATCTCACTTGTCACTAAAGACGTGTTTCTTTGCCCTAAGTTAATTTCAAAGAAAAAAAAAATCTCGATTATCCAAACTTGTGTATTATAATTATGTGCCATTGCATATCATTGGTTCATCTCATCAATTTAAAGCAAGAGATTGGAATTGGGGGTTTTTGGCAATGTACAAACAAAAAGTGATGATTTTTATGAGGTGGAGCCAATCAATCTAGTGGTATACAAGGGTGAGCAACAACAGTTTTGGGACTCCCATGGGGCGTGTGGTTATGGTAGTTGAACCGAACCTTCACATCAAGAAGTAATGACTAACTTAACTAAAACCTAACGTGTGATGGTGATGAAGCTTAGTATAGTTACTACACTATCATATACTTAGGGCGCCAACTGATACAATATACATCTAAGTTCAGTCCATTGTGAGTTGATCGATTAATAAAGGCAAAATGGAAAAATTTGGAAAGAAAATGTATTGTTTAGTCCTCATGAGATACACGATATACAACATAATAGGTCACGGTGGCAATAGTGAGTTGCTCATACATAAAGGTATGAGAAGCGAATTAAATATAAAATTTGAAAGGAAAATTTTATGTCATATTCAAGGATAACGCTAATCTCACCTTAAATCATCTAATCTTATCTAAACTTTCATTCTCTCTAATATCACCTCCAGTAATTAGAAATGTGTGTTTATTACACATATAGGTAGTTGTTAATTTAATTGTACACATTCACTATCAATGTCTACTTCCTATGTCCCTCAAAGCTACAACATATATTGAGAGTAAAAGTATGGGCATGTTTTGACTTGTAAGAGAAAACTAGTAGACGACAATAGCAATAAATGAACAAGAGTGTGACTATTGTATTTCAAAATTGCTGACACGTTCAATATTTGCCAAACTTCATTTAATCCTTCCTAGAGGGTCCAGTGGCTGCGAAACCGCGCGTCCTATGTGACCAGGCGATTGAGACAGCCGCTGGTAACATGGCCTAGCCGCCGCCGGTCCCATGGTCCGGCGGTTCCGGCAACCACTCCACCCTTTGTTTTATTTTTAAATTAAAGGTGTTGAATTGTTGGTGATGGTGGTTTGCCAGTGGTGGAGGGTGTTTAGGGTGTGTAGCTAGTGGTGGGTGGTTGGGTACGTGATTGTGTGGTTCGATGAGAGGAAAACGAGAGAAGAACATTTTTTCGTCATAATCAAATGTAACGTCGTTAATACGACTACACCAGCAGAACATCACTAAATAAAAGTGGAATCAACTACAATCCCAAAATGAAATAGAGAAAAATATTGTTAAAACTAGGGTTTAGTAGAGAGTGTTTGGGGGGAGGAATGTCGTCTGTTTTATTCAGTACCAATATATATATTACAAGCCTAAACTAGAGGGTTCCTGTAGAATAAACCTGTAAGTATCCCAGAACATTCTAGATCAATACCAAGGGGTAATCATGAAAGCATCCATAAAAGTAATAAAATATTTATATACCTCCCCCTTGGATGTCCATTATAAATCAAATAACCATATCTTTTATAATGCGCATATGTGCAATGCTGCCTCATTAAAAAACTTAACAGAGAAAACCCAGTTGGGGAAAAAACCTAGCATAGAGAAAAAAGAGTACAGCGCGCATTGACTCCCACTCATGAGATCATCCGATGAGATCTTGAGATGACGCCAACCGATTGATGACTAATTTCTTGAATTCAGCAGTAAAGCGCCTTGGTAAATAGATCTGCTAAATTTTACCACTGAACGAATCCTGTGACCCTAATCTACACATGCTTGCTGAAGGGCATGGGGAGAAAAAAAACTTTGGCGAAATATGCTTCGTCTTGCACCCTTTAATGTACCCTTCCTGAGTTGTCATACAGGCGCATGTTCGTCATATAATGTGTCGGAGCTTGTTTTCCACATAAACGACCACAATCTTCTTGTATGTGCGGAATTAGAGGACCGTAGCCATATACATTCTCGACTAGCCTCATGACATTGGCACAAATTTCTGCATGATGAGAATAAAGAAAAAAAAGCAACAATTTTTTGTTGGTTGTTTCATGGAACGCCAAGGGATTGCGGGTACCACCAATATTAACATACATATCCACGTTGTGAGATCGCAACTGAGTTCTGAAAATACCCTGCATCTGCAAACCAAACTATCTTCTTGGAGGTGTTAAAAAGAACAACCCTTTATCTTTCGTACCTTGTAGACTAGCGAAATATAAGCTTTACCCCATTCGCAATGCCTTCGGTAGGACATGAGTTACAAACCTTGCTAATAGAGTCGATAGAGAATGGCTATAGGTCGGGTCTTGTTGTGACTACAAGGTACATCAATGCTCCCTATTGCCTAGATATGGTACTCTCAGGACACAAGAATCTCTTCATCATTTTTCCGAGGGCGAAAGTGACTCTATCAACAATCCTAGTGATCTTACAAACCATTGCTAGTTACGATTGGCTTTATCCAAAAATCTTACTGAGCACTCTCTGTGTATGTAGTTTGCGTGCCAGGATCCTCTTTTAGGGTGTTCAATTTGAGCCCTAAACACAAATTTGTGCTTAACCAAGAACTTTCATTTCAAACTCTTTTGCAAAGACCACTGTATGTGAAATCTTTCTGGAGTTCCAATGATATTCAATCATCAACTAGGACACAATAATCACAAAACCTGTACCGACATTTCTTGTATGAGAAATCCAAGGGACTAAATAGGGTGCATTTTGATAATTGTGTTTTCAAACAAGTATGCACAGGCGATTGTACACAATACGCCCTGATTGTTCAATCCATAAAGGGATCTATTTATAACTACAAATTGTTCTCGAGAACGCGAACCGATGCTCTCAGGCAACGTGAAACCTTCCGGGGAGTTTGTCATGTACTAGTATCACTATAAGTGGGCCGTATAATAAGCGTTACAACAGCCATTAGTCGGATCAAGATCCATGTCTACTGCCAGGCTATTAAAATCTGAAGTAGTGCATCCACCTCGGGAGATATTCTCTCAAAATCAAATACCAGGTCTTTGTAGAACCTGGGCAACGACGTGCTTGTGGTCGCACAAATTTCACCCTTGTTGCATTTCTTGTCCTGCCCACAAAGACCCTTATATCCCACGGGGGGTACACCTTCAGAACGAAATCGACTGGCCCAAATACTCTCTCTTTGCAAGTGATTTAGTCTGCATCAATTGCTTCTCCATTTTGGCCAATCATACTCTTTTCCACATTCTCAATGGACTTGGGCTCATGATCCTCTTTTCATTCATAACATCAAGTGCTATATTATCTGCAAACATCATCGAGTCGATTTCATTCGGTCCAAGTTATTCTAGACTGACTAATTTGTAGAATGCTCTCATTTTCAGGTACCTGAGGGTCTTCTACAGAACACGATCATTTGTCAGGCTATGGTCTCTTCTGGAGATCCTTCACTTATTGCTCTCAATTGGCCATACTATCATTGCTCCTTTTCTTTCGCGAGGATTCTTATCTTTGGAACCGACTGGTCTACCACGCTTCAGGCGTGCCTTGATCATGAGATTGTCCTTCAGGGACATCAACTTGATAGGAGCATTTACAGCATGGTATATGTGACTTAGTTACTCTATTAGGTCCGTACATGCGTCTGGCAATTGATTGCTAAGCTTTGAAATTAATTCTTTTGGACTTCCAATTCACATTGTTTAGTGCGAGATCAGGTGTTTAATGATAATCATTCCAACTAATTTCATCTTTCCAGTGTTGTTCTCTCCCCCTAATGCTGGGAAAACCAACTCGTTAGTTAAGTGACAACTGCAAAACGAGCAGAAATAGATCACCTGTTAATGGCTCTAGGTATCTAATTATTGTGGGGATTCAAAACCCGACATATATGCCCAGCCTCTTGAGGACCCACGCTTAGAGCGTTGTGGTGGAGCAATTGGAACACTACACAGACATCCGAAATTTTCAAGGGAAATATCTGGTTCCTGACCACAAACCAATTGGATGGGGAGAAATTTATGTTTACGGTTTGGCCTGATTGCGAATTAGTGGCAGCATGTAAAATAGCATGTCCCAAGTAGAAATCGGTAGATCTCGACTTCCATAAGTAATGGTCTAGCAATCACATGAAGACGTTAATTAGTGATTCTGCAAGACCATTTTGTGTATGAACATGTGCTAACAGGCAATGTTCAACAGTTTATTCAATAGCCATACAAAATACATTAAAAAGCCTTGAAGTAAATTCACCAGCATATCCAGACGTATATTCTTAATAGGAAATCTGGAAATTGTGCTCGTAATTTATCAATTGAGCAGAACCTCGCAAACGCCAGGGGCGGGTTGAAGTAAGGACATGGACCATCTAGTCGTGCATCGATTAAAACCATAAAAATATCTAAATGGTCACATGGTGGATGTATTGGTCCACATATGTCTCCTTGTATACGTTCAAGGAAGAAATAGATTCATATTTATTTTCGCTGGTGATGCGAATGATCATTACCTTGGGGAGCAAGCAGACGAAGATAATCATTTTGAAGAATCTGCTGGCTCTTCAAAGAATGTCCATGTGAATTTTCAATTATTTTCGCATCATTGATGAACGCGGATGGCCTAACCGGTCATGCAAAACTATAAAGCTATTGGTAAACTCTGGTTTACACTAGCATATGTCTCAATAACATTAATCTTTGTGTGTACAAGCCAGTGGAGAGTGCAGATAATCTCGCCAAAACCTGCTTAGTGCCTTGGGTATACTCGTAATTTGAGGAATCATTATTTCTTCACTTATGTCTCAATATGGTATCCGTTTTGAACGGATATCTTTAAAACTCAATAAATTTCTTTGAGACTTAGGGGAGTACAAAGCATCAACAATTCGAATTTTGTTCCAAGGCATCAATATAGTTGCTCTTCGGAGCCTAATAAGTTTGCACTACCGGATATAGTATTCACACTTATTTATTCATCATCAATGAGAAAAATATCTATCTTATTTAAGTATGTATGGGTAGTTGCACTATCAGCTAGACATATTCTTCACCATTTATTGTTAATTGAGCTTGGAGAGACATTCATGTTCTTCAAATAAATAAGTAGAAAGTAAATAACATATCCTAAAATATCCAATATGTCAAAGTAACTAAAATAAGATTAAAGTAAACAAAGTCTTAAAGCACAAACAAATACATTAAACTATAAGAGTTCATGCATAAAATAACAAAGCCAAATAAAAACATAAATTATTCTAACTAAAGTGTGAATGTAAACCTACTAAATCTTTATTTGCTAATAGACATAATTATTATTGACTTATTATTCCCTTCAGGGTGGTGAAGAAATCGTGAACCTCCAGGTGACGTGTTCACCCATATCAAAATCACCTTCGCCATTTTCATATACCAAGTTAGTCTCCACTTTCTTTCTTCTTTTTCACGAGACTGTTGATAAAGGTCAACAAGATGCTCTGGTGTACGAAATATACGAGACCAGTGGCCTTCCTCCACAACGGTAGCACATAGATCACTTTAGCTTCTCATGCTTGTTACTACCATCCTCATTATCCCACTTCCGGTGAGAATATGAGTTTTTGAATGACCACCTCTACCTCTATATTCCACGACCCTTCTGCGGCCATGACTTCCACCAAGACCTCGGCCCCTGCTGCTGGCAGGGCCTCTATTGATAATTTGTATCCCATATGGGATGCAGCATTCACTTCAGGAATGCAGTGAGTAGAGCCGGTTGGCCGTGATTCATGAATTTTCAATAAAAGCTCATCATTTGTTCAGCCACTAGAAGACAAGATATCAATTCGGAATATTTTTTTAAAGCCCTTTTCACGATATTGTTTACTCAATAAGAGATTATCCTTGTGAAAAAGTGGTTGTATGTCTTTTCCAACAATCTCATCAGTTATTTTTTCTCCACATAATTTCAGTTTAGAAGTGATTCTAAACATGGCTTGAGTTATACTCACTACTGATTTAAAATCTTGTAATTAAATTAAGCCATTAATAACGAGCTTGAGGGGAGGATAACATTTTCTGGTGGTCGTCCTTTAAATTATTCCAGAGGACCATTGGGGCTTTTAACAGTTAAATATTCAGTCTTAAGGGCTCATGAAGGTGATGGCGCGAAGGAATATCATAGCTTTAGCTTTGTCTTGACTGTTTTCTTGATTTCCTGCTTTGAAGTTTTCCAAGAATTTTGCATCTAGATGAATTTCAGCATCCAATACCCAAGACAAATAATCTTTCCAGTATATCAAGAGCCGCAAATTCAAGCTTTGCTAAGTTCGACATGTTACACTATATAAAATTATATTAGATATTAGGGCCTAACATGGACAATAATTAATAGTGAAGCAGGATGCTAATTGTATTGTATATGCTATATTACGATCTAATGACGATTGTCACACCTAGGCTATATGGATATGGAGTATTTATTTATTCATTCATTTATTTATGTTAACAGAAACTTGCTGATTATGCCATATATTGACACTAACTTTTATTTATTAGCGATATTAACTAAAGTCAAGTCAAGATGGAATAGTAGTTTATTTTATTATTGCTAGTGTTATATAACACAAGATGGAACCTTATTAGCTCTTAAACTTCATTTCAGTTGTATATAAACTAATATAATTAAATAATAATTTGAATTGCATTAAAACTATTTATCTATAATAAATCATGAATAAAGCACAAATAAATGAATGAATAATAAAGGAATGTATCTACCCTTACACCGTACACCAAGACATAAAGATCGGCAGCAATCTTCCCTAGGAATGATTTCAAACTAACATACTCATCCCCCCTATAAATGCAGCTTTAAGATGAAAAAGAGATCAAGAAGAATAATGGACTTGTTTCACGGTTTGGCTCAAGGGGTCCTCTAGATTATTCCATATGATCTTTAATACACGAGCAACCTAATCCTCTGAGATAGGATCAGACTGAGTCGTAAAATCAGCAACATCAGAAATTAAACCAAAAATCATATCAATCATAATACTCTTATAAACACAATAGCAAAAATTCAGAATACATCATATAAAATCAAAATCAAATTAAAACCGATTATATCATAAAAAAACCTGATAAATATCGAAATGAAACCTGCTAATATCATATAGAATGCACCCATATCGAATACAAATATATAATATTGAATTGCAAAAATCATAACCTGACTAATATCATTAAAACTTGATAATAATCAGAAATTAAAACCTGAATATATCCTAATTCGAAGCAATTTCAGAAAATCGAATACAAATACAGAATACATCAAAATAACAAATTGAATAAACAAAGAACGAAAGCAAGCTCGGTAGAAGTTGTTGATTAATTGATTTAGGTATAACAATCGTTGATAACGGTTAAAATCGGGTTTAGTGAGAGTGTTGTGGGAGGAGAATGATCGTTTTCTTATTCAGTACCAAATATATATATACAGCAAAAACTAGGGTTTCCTGTAGAATAAACCCTAGTATCCAGAACATTTAGATCATACCTAAGGGGTTATAATGGACATCATAAAATAATATAATATTTTATAACATATTGAAATTTTTTTGGGAAACCCAAATTATACATATGAATTACTCTTCGCTGTGATAATGGGTGTTGACGCTACGCAGCATGCGCCTTACTGGCAAGATCTTATACACTAGTATAGTTTATTAGAAGTACAGTACTCCATATGTTTTGCCACTTCTGAGGATGGGTTGTTTTCCCAAATTTGATAATAATCGTCTAATGACTATAACCACTCTTTTGACAGTATGATGTGATATTTTTTAAACCATTAACGATTTCGTTTGGAATTTAACTTCATTGTTTTTCATAAAAACATTGAACTCGTCTCATCAACCTCTATTAGTTTTTGTTAGAGAAGTTCGAATCATATTCTGCTCTTAGCCTGTGACCAAAAATAAAATAAAATAAATAATTGCTCTTTAGCCTAAGTAAACAAATTTGACTTATAGTACAATTTTTTTAAAACAGGGCTAGGTCGAATATAATTTGGTACAAATGTACAAGACTTCGTCTCAACTTTCTCAATTAGTCGGAAGAGAGAAGAGGCATTAAAAATGAGGCAAGAACCTGTACACTAAGTATGACCATATGGGCCTGTGACTTATGAATTTGATAGATAACTGTGGCTTCACCATTGGGTCCAACTGCTATCATAGGCTTCACGAGTGTAAGCAGGTCAACTATCACTTCTGCTATTGGGTTGAACCGTTGGAAATTTCTACTCTCCCAAGTCGAGGGTTTACATAGTGTAGATGCTTTATATAATATTGAACACACAAGATCAAAATAAAAATGGTTTCGATCACAATTGAGATGATGGATATAAACTAACGTGGCAAAAAAATTCGGATCGACGCAGTTTTCATTTGCACCTATTCACGGTCTCAGAACAAGATTCGAAAAAATAAGAATCGAATAACACTCATTCATAGGCGATTCTCTAGCTTAAGCAGCTAACACGAGAAGGTTTCACTTTCAGTCTTTCCTGACAATAGACATGGAAATTACATATTCCTGACAATCGGTAAACAAAGGTACAGATAACCAGTGGCACTAGGTCAGTTTCCTTAACTTAAAAAACTGCACAAAGCAACAACGTAATCATTTTATAGGGAAACAAATGAATTCCAAAACTCATGAATGCATGTGAATACCTGGGAGTTTAAGGACATGAAAATACTTCATAACAATCCAACTAAGATCAATACAAGTACTTCAGGAACAAAAGGCTTTAGATGGGGAAATTCATGACAGTGATAAGTTTGATAGTACCTATGTTAAAAAATATAGGTGTGTTCTCCTCGCAGGATTAAAATGGATTGAATAGTTTAGAATGGATTAAAAATTATAAACCCTTGAAGAGAAACACACCCTACCTTCTGCTTTCTTTCATGTCATAATTTAAAAGTAGTAGTAGAGTGTGGAAGTACCGTTCTACTTATCAGTCTGACATTATCAGATTTATCACACTTATCACATATGTTGGAGTGAGATTTGTTTGATACTGTGATGCTCTACATTATCACAATGCATGGGATGAAAGATTCTATTACTAACTAGAGTCCCTGTAGTTTATGAGAGTGCAGAGTTCTATTTACTGTCAGTTAAATAATTAATCCATAAAGCAAAACCTAGTGGTTTGCGCTATAGAATTGAACTATGGCATTAACAAATCGGCCATGCTTTCGAGTTTTCGCTCTTATCAAATGGCTCATTTTGGTAGTGGTGTGAAAGAAGACTAGTATTCAACACTGTCTAACATTATTCTAAAGTATTTTTCTACATATTTGTTCTGCTGCAAACACAGCTAGACTAGTAAAGAATGATATGCTATCAAAAGAGGAGGCATCAAGTTTTATAATTCAATCAGGGGGAAAACTTGATCAGAGGTGCAGGAACTGAACTCATATAAGATCGGAAGAGGGGTGGAAAATAAATAAAATTCATAGGTCACAAGGAATGTGAGAAAAAGGCACAGACTTGGGAAAGGAACAAATCAAGCAATGGAAAGAAAAGCAACTGAAACTTCGAAAGAGCAATGAACTTCTCAAAGTTGGATTTCAATATCAGAAGGCTTTGTGAATCATACAGATCTTCCAAAACAGTTAGTACAAAAGATCAAGATATAACGCAATTTATAGGAAATTATATAAAAAATAAAAGGACAAAAAGTAACATATAACTAACGTCACCTAGTTATTTAGCTTTCTTTTTTGTTTGGTGTGTTGTTGCAGTCACAGGAGCTGCTCTCTTTTTGGCAAAAGCATTAGTTTGCTGTCTCTAAATTTTCTTCATCATCCTCATCACATCATTTACTCAGTCTTCGGAGCTGGATTGGAATCCTCCTCATCAGCATTTTTCCTTCTCCCAAACCCAAACTTTTTATATATCCCTTTCAACAGGTCATTAAAAGGACCAACAGGAGCTACGTGGAACTTTTGCCCCCAGGCCAAGCCTACAAATACATACGACAAATGTAAAAGCTTGCAGCTTGCTGACACCTATTCTGTTTCCTCAACTTTTTTTAGTTGATGAAAATAATCTAAGAAATCATAAGAGTACAATAGGGCAAGAACACAAACCTAGACGGTCTAGCTTCTACTCTGGTTGCTCGTTCCTCTCATCTCCGGGCATATTCTTAACCCACTGTTAGCAGCTACAAACCCAAGTACAATGCAAAGTTGAGCCTGCCTTTGGTTAATTTGATGCAATGTTTACAAGAAACCAATCAAATGCTTACCAATTTAGACCTTTATTAAGTGTCATCAATTTAGGCAATGGCGGGGTGGTGGCTCCTTTGTACTCATGATCTGTAGTAATATAACACAACTCCATTAACCATATGGCAGTGACATGATCCTGACAATAGCAATTCTGAGAACAGAATACAAGAGATCATATAACAACACAGAATTATATGTAGGATTGATGATATACATTAGTCCAAATTTTCCATGAAATATTGTAACCTAAGGAAGACATCCATTTCAACTTAGCATTCATAAACTTCACTAATGATGCCCAACAACCTCTCCAATATTATGTCTTTGAACTCGAGTGAGAGTCCACCTTCCTTTGTAAAATGAAGAGCCCAGGAATAAGGAATAATAAAATTATTAAAACCCAATTAATTAATAGATTCATTCCAAGTCCAAAACCACTCATTTTTGGCAGAAGAAATTATTATATCAGAACATCACTGCACAGTTATCCCTAGGTGGGTAAAGGCAAGGTAACAGCATGTATAAACACCCACTTATCGATCTGGACAGCACGTAAGGTGATTGAACAAAGTCGTTAATCAACTCTCATTGTACAGGTTAATCTATACTCTAAAGTAGATTTTAAACTCAAAATTCTGGATCACACATCCTTATTCAATCTATACATAATTAGAAAAAGTACAATCACTAAGACTCAACCAATTTGATAAACTTATACTTCCAATTAGTTTAGGTATCATTACATATTCGTATAACTCAAAGATTTAATCCCCTTTACACCATAGACTAATGATTCCAACTAAAAGCAGGATATCTCACAACTCTCTCCAAACATATTCATAACTCCTACGCTCACTAGTCACATAGCAATAAGCCAATAAAAAATCTAGAAATTACTCCTCCGTTCCTTAATGTTGGTTACTTTGGTATCACACACATAGATTAACTAAAATACCTAGTTCATAAATTAGCAAAAAGCTTCAACTCATAAAAATAGTTCCTTCAAACATCTTAACAGCTATAGTACACCAACAACACTATAGCAACAACACGACCACAACTATATTCCGATAACAGTGACAGTAATAACAGACACACCACAAAATGTCATAGGTAATCGCAGAAGAAGTAACAATAACACCCGCCATACCAAATTCGCATTGTCAATTGATCCTAATTTTCAGACTTTCCATTCCTATGAATTTTGATTCAATGTACATATTTCAATAAACATTGTCTCATAAAGCATTAAACATAGCAACAACAAAAATTAGAGGGGTATCAACAGGATTGAATTAAATCAAAAGCAAAGGTGTTACTTCACAATAAATCAACACAATTATGAGTGTTTTTTTAGGGTAAAATCAAAATTTCTAAGATTGAGCAAGCTAAAATTGAAATTTAGGATACGAAAAAATATTACCTTATTGATTACTAAGGGGTTGTGAGGGATGGTTGCACGGTGGGATAAGGTGGTGTCAACACTTCTATGTTGCCGGCAAGTCGATAAAGGAGGAAGGGAGCAAAATAATGTTGAAGCCTTTTTTACCCTATAATTTTGGGAATTTTTAGTATGATATGAGTATGAGGGTGAATTAAGGACTCATTTTATAGAATCCTAATACTATTCAAGATGAAATTGGGAAGTTTCTCCAGCCCAAAACAATGGTTTCCGACTATTTGTGTGGGATTTTAAAGTATTTACAATAGAGATAGTTTATTTAGTAAACTATTACTAAAATGGAGTCTACTTCAATTCTTCAAATATTCTTATACTATTCAATTCTTCAAATAGTTTAGTCTTTTTCATATAATCATATAAAAATGGTATGCATGGTGTATCAGACATAATTATGGATAGGTACGTAAGGGGTAACCAAATTAGAGCATACAAGAATTACAAGTGGGTGTCCATAGACACCCAAAAAATTTCAACACAAATTATCACAGCTACACGATCATATTGTTGGGGTAAACAATCCTAATCAAGAGGCAAGCTCAAGGGAACAATACCCAAAACCAAACAACACAAAAACAAAAACACAAAAAACAAATAAAAACCAACACAAAAATCCACAAATCAACAAAACAAATAAACGAACTAATTAAACTAACAATTTAAACATAAAGAAAAACAGAAATCAACAAACAGGAAAAAATAGTAATACAAAATCAAAAAAACTTAGGTGAATTAAAAGAAAAAAAAGAAACCTACACTGAGGCAGTCACAGTGACGGCGTCAGGCAGGAAGGTGAGGAATAGTAATGTAAAGCAGGGACGCCGTGACGGAGCGGAGATCCGTGAGAAGGTGAGTTCGGTGGTTTTAACTGATTTGGTTTGAAATAATAAAATTCGAATTATTCACTTTCTAAAACCCTAAAAAAACAATAAAAACTAAAGCTTTGAAAGTAATTGGAATGGAATTTACCTGAATGAGAAGGGGCTGGAGGAGATTCCGTGTTCAGACCGCCGGAAGAGAAGTGGGGAATTTGGGGGGGAAGGATCGGAGTCGCGGAGATGAGGTGCGCCGGTCCCACTACGAGGATTAGGGAAGTGACAATTGACGAACACCGGCCGCCTCGCCGCCAAAGTAAAAGAAATAGTGGTTTGACTGAAAATGAGGAAGAGTGGTCGCCACACTTGCCGGAAAAATTAGAGAGAAAGAGGTGGTCGCTGGACGAGGCCGTACCAGAAAATTTAGAGGCCGTTATAATAAAAACAAATAAGCCCGTATATAATAATATGAGAGTTATACTAATATATGATAGGCAATAACATTAGAAAATATAAAATTTGGGGTTTATGTATATTAGGTCCTTTGCGGTGGGAACTTCTTGGACTCCTTTAAAAGAGCCATGTCGTCGCGAAGAGGTGACAGGGGAGGAGTGTGAGGTTTTTTGTGTGATGAGAATGAGTGTTGAGTGAGAGAAATCGTTTCGCCCCTGCATTAATTCCTATTATTCGGACTAAATCTTAAATTTCCAAGATGAAGTATTTGGATGAAATTAAAAAAATTTCAAACCTAATGTAGCAGATTTCTGAACTGATTCGTCTCGAATTAGGACAATTTCTATCTTCATTATAATTAATCTACCTACCAACAATATTTATTAAATTAGTCTTTCAGTGTCCGTATTCATATTTTTTGACCTCGATTAACTTTGTGGGACATTGAAGAATTGATTGATGCAGTCTAGTGTGGACAGGAGAAACAGTAAAAAATTCATGTGGGGCCCACACGCCCACAGAAGAGATGGGGGCGCACATCGCGACATCTAGATAAGTGTAGAAATGGGAGTATCAAACTCTAGCAGAAGCTTTTGGAAAACCAAACCTCCCTGTCTTTTGCATCCACGTGGGTGCTTGTTTTTGTGCCATTGTATTTCATTTGCCTCCATAATCATCATAAATCAATGAGCATTGAGCATATAAACAAAACCATCATTTAATCAATGATCAATATAAATCAATCATCATGATTCATTGATTATATTCTATCAACTCTATTTCGATCAACTACTATCTTTTACAAGTCAACTTCACCAAACACCCAACCAAGTGCATTCATCAAAAATATTAACAAAGATTAGTAAAGATGATACTAGGATCAGTGTGTTGCAGAGATATTGGAAGAGTATACAATGGTGTTAACTAAAGTATTAGAGCATGTGTTCAATGAAGCTCCTTTACCTAGAAGAATACGGTTTTAATTCTTGTAATCTTCCTTTTGCTTCTACTATTGTTCTTCTCTCTTCTACCCCCTCCGCCTCCTTCTGTTCGCTCATTAGTCGAGTATAAAACCTCTTCTTGGCTCAGATAAGGATGGAAATTGGAAGCTTAGAAGTTGGGTTATGAATATAAATATTATATATAATATAGATATATATATATATATATATATATATATATATATTTGCATTGTACTGAGATTAGAGGATGTAAATTAGAAGTTGGGTTATGGATTTCTTACCAATTTTTATTTGGCTGTCTCTATTTTTGTTGTTCATGTATAATTTGAACAAGTACTCTGTTTTTATTTTATTTTTATCTTTTTTCCTTGTACAGTTTGAAGAGCTTTCATGCAATGCAATGTAATTCAACTTTGAAATGTTCATTGCGTGCCAATTTTCACTATATTTTTACTTATTAACACATAATTAAAATTAGTAGATTAGTAATGATAACACGAGCATCTAAGAGGCTGTGAAGAAGTAAATTGAATCAAATACAACTCCCTTTCATCAAAAAAAAAAAAAATACAACTCCCACGACGCAAGGGCCTAAACCCTGAGGGACATGCATTCGAACTTGTAACATGTAGTATGTTTCACAATGTCGCAAGGGCGGAGCTACATGTGGGCACGGTGGTTCACGTGCACCTACAAAGCCAAAAAACTTCACTATATATACTAAGCATCTCCATAATACATATGATAAATTGCACTACTTTAGTGGAAAAGTAGTTAATCTTTCTTACGCTAGTCCAGGAATCAACCCTACTACCAAGCAGCCATAATAAGCTATATTTATTCATTAAAATAATAATTGTTTATTATTAGTCATTAGACTCATTGTATGTGTTAAATACGGGTCTGGGCCGTATCCGTCAGCGAGAGAGAGTCCACCTTATAGAACCTTAGAGGTTCCACCTTAAAACCATATGGTAATAAGGGGAGTACCTCTTCAACCTTATAACGTGGTAACCTCTCTCTCAATTCATCGATGTGGGACATTCACATGTAGGCTTCAACAGTATAGTTATAAGGATTATTTGGCTTAATTGGTATCCATAAAATAGGATACTTAAACGATTTAAAAGTTGTTTAAAGCCTTAAAGGTACTACCTACCTATCAATATAATTCTTTGCTGCTGCAAAGAAGCTACATGACCACAGCCATACATTAAGGTATATATACATAAGTATCGAGTACTAGAAAGAAATGAAGTTACTCCTTGGGGCTTACAAAGTGCTATTTAATATTTTATTTTATAATTATTTATTAATTTATATATATATATATTTTTTTTTTTTTGAGGACATCGTTTACGAAGTGAACTTTTGTCAAAACTCAGAAGTAGAAATTTAAGTCCTTATTATTTTGAGCTTATTTTAAATTTAAGGATAAGTTTTATATATACCTGGTGTACAGTAATTATTATACAACAGGTTTAAAGTTATACTTTTTTGTGTTTTACTTACTATAAAATCAGCTCAAGTTATACTTTGTTGAGTTCGAGTTACACTTTTTTGAGTTCTAGTTACCTTAAAATCAGCTCAAGTTACCATGCAATTTCTTATATTCTAATGCTAAAAGCCCAATTTTAATGACTAAATATAGCTTATTATACCATATATAAAATTATTTGTTCAAGATATTCAATTAAATTTCAATGATTTTAAAGTTACTAAAAATTTAATTTTTAATTAAAAAAAATTCTTTCAAGTTAGTCGGCGTACAATAATTTTATTATACATCGAATGTATGCAATATTCATTCTAAGTTTAATTCAAATCATTTTAAGTATTTCAAGGAGACTGATTATACATTCTTATAATAATTTCAATTTAGTTCGATTCATTAATTGCTCACCTTAATACAATTCATTAACCATTTGACGATGTGACAGACCACCTAGAAAATGACCCCATTGACAATAGAAGCAAGTCCTATGATAAAATCCTCTTTTGTACGTATTATTTCCAAATTCGTAAACAGTACCCACACATATATGGAAATACCAATTACCAAACCTCTTAATCCATCCCCTAAAAAAAAAAAAAAAAATCTTAATCCATTATCTAAATGATTATTATCCAAATGATTAAGTATAGAAACTTTAATTCAAAGAGGAAAAAAATCATAGGAAGACAATAAGTAGAAGATTTTGTACCAAATATCATCCAACTATATCTTTTGTGTAAGTATTATCCTTATATTAATAATCTACAACATTATATAAATCGATTAAAACAAACACCTTAAATCCTTACCACCCTTATACACTATTAAACAAAATTATTAGCTTCAATTTTTATTTTTTATATATTTCATAATAAAAAGAGAGAAAAAAAAAAAATCAAGATGATGCAATTATCATGTGTTGTAGAAATTCTGGAAGGATACACAGTGATGCTAGTAAGAGTATTACACCAAGTAATTAGTGAAGCACCTTTGCCAAGAAGATATCGACTTCAATTTATTACGACTCTCCCTTTTGTTTCTGATTTACCTCCTAATCATTCTCTTCTTCCTCCTCTTCCTCGGCTGCATGCTAATTCTATTCACTAATTACTATGTATTATCTATTTTTGTGATTCGATAATTTTTCGTTGTTTTGTATTGAGTAATACTAGAAATATTAACAGTTATATTGTAGAAGTTGTATTGATATGAGATTCGATGCTAGAAAATGATTGTTTTTGGTCATCGTAATAGTATGTGTTACTATGCTATAAATTAAAGATAATCACAATACAATAATAATAATCAAGTAGGGCTGAGATCATTGTATATATGCCAATATGAAATCGGGAAGAGAGCTTATAAAACTTTAACTTACTCCATTAACACCATTTATTTTGTACTTTTTGTTATGTTGGCTAATGTAGATTCATCACATATTGACATGAGAATTTAGAATAATTTCAACTCCTCCTTTTTAATTTCCACTATTGTTTTTAAATGGAAGTACCATTTAGTACGTAGTAAAGAATTCTGACCATAACATGACTTCAAAATTCAAACGAAAGAGGTTGTGTGAAGCAAATATTAAAAGTATTAGGAGGCGTTTGGTTAAAAAAAAAAAAAAAAAACTTGACCAAAAATGGTATGAGAATAAGAATCCCAATTAAGAGATGGGTTGAAAATCTTTTTATTTTGTAAGTCGTTTGGTCCAACCATAGGCATGGTTGTATGGATTTAGGTATCATTAGTATAAGGTGAAGCCGTGGAGGTATGAAACCTTTATCCATAGGGAATGATAGATGTGAGGTTCAAGATTTAGAAGGGAGGAGAAACCCTTGCATTGGAGGTAGTATTACTCAGCCACGAATCAGTTGCAATAAACTATTATTTTTATTACAACTAATTCGTGGTGGAGGTAGTATTAGATTCCAATCTATTTTCTTTCAGTCTCACTAAGTCACTTCCATTCAACAAGTGGTCTAATTGACACCCCGATATCTATTTGTTGGATTGATACAACACCAAACATGCTAATTAATTATGGCTAATTCTGATTTTATAAGTATTACTCCCTCCTTTTCATTTTATTCTTTACGTTTCATTCATACACGTGTACGTGCCAATGCAAATTTTGTAACACTTATATATATCTTTAATTTTGTATTTTTAAAAATTATAAAAACTTAATAGTCTAGTAGAATAAATCAAGATGAATCAAACAAGACTCCATATGAATATATTTTTACTTATGTATAAAGTACAAATAACGGTCAAATATATATGGTTTATGAATAGTGTCCAATGTCAAAACGTAAATTAAATTGAAACGAATGGAGTATATAATCCATCTGAAGAGCAAAAGCACATATCATAAATATACATGGATTACGAAGTATATAAGGCCTATTGCCTTTTTCTTGCTAAGAATTATATGTCAACAAGATAACATAATGAATTAATGAAGGGTCAATAAATCTAAGTTTATAAAAGAAGAATGAATATTGCATACACTCGGTACTAAGATTACTGTACAACGACCAAGTTGAACATGATTTGATAACTAAAATTAAACTTATAGCAAAATTTAAAATCATTGAAATTTAATTGAATATTTTGAACAAATAAGATCCTGTTCTTTTGGATTCAGTTCGATTCAGCTCTATTCAGTTCAGTTCAGCTCACTTCAATTCATCTCTATTTCAGTCCAAAAGAACAAGTCCTACTTTTATGTAGGGATGGCCAATGGGCTAGGTTGACCTAGCCCAACCCTAACCCAGCCCACCAAATGACCCACATGGGTCTCGCTAGCTTGACCCACGACCCAACCCAGACCAGCCCACCAACTGAGGGTGTGGGTCATGGGTCGTGTTTTTCTACCCCAGCCCGTTCGTTTAACCCAGCCCAATTCGCCCTAATTATATTCGCCAACCCAGCCCTCCCTGATTCGCCACATAACCCAGCCCAACCCATGAACCACCCCCCTCCCCCAACCCCCCCCCCCCTTTTTTTTTATTATTTTTAAATGTAAGTTATGTAAAATATGTACAAATAATATTTATGTAATTTTTCTTCCTTTATTTAATATTGTACTGTAACTTTCAAAGTTATGAATTTATTTCAAATTTTATTTATTTGATCAATTAATTTTGTATTTTAAGAATTAAGATGTACAAATTTTACATTAAAGTTAATAAAATAATATTTTCACAGATTAAGGCCCTGTTCTCCTCAACTTATTTTTTCTGATCTGAACTTATTTTTACTGATCTGAACTTATTTTTGCTAAACTGAACTTATTTTTACTTATCTGAACTTATTTTTGCTGAACTGAACTTATTTTCGCTGAAATCATTAACAATTTATTAAGGATTGAAACTGATTTTTGCTGAAGTGAACTTATTTTTGCTGATCTGAACTTATTTTTGTTGAACTAAACTTATTTTTGCTGAAAATCAGCAAAAATAAGACGAGGAGAACAAGGCCTAAGCTCATTATTATATCAATACTTAAGATAAAAAAAAATTATAACAATACTTGGTTATTTTTAATGTCATGTCATTATTTAATTGCATATATTGATTAATTTCATTACTTATAAATTTGCAATTTAACAAAGTTACACTAATCCAACAATCCATGAGACATAGGCCAATCCAGTTCAACCAATCGACCCTTAACCCAACCCACTAATCCAGCCCATTGACCCATGCCCTAACCCACCTAATTACCCAACCTACCAACCCATGACATAACCCAATTAACCCACGAACCCATCAACCCGGCCCAACCCACCTCAACCCACATGTTTTGTGCGTGGGTTGAGAAAAACTCAACCCAGCCCAATTCGCCAAACTAGTGGGTTGAACACGGGTCATAATTTCCCAACCCAGCCTGCTTCTCAACCCAATTCGCCCATGGCCACCCCTACTTTTATGTATGGCATAATAAGTCGTATATATTTATTAAAATTAATGAGTTTTTTAACATTAGAATGTAAGAAAATGTATGGTAAGTTAAGTTGATTTTAAGTTAACTAAAACTCAAAAAAGTGTAACTCGAACTCAACAAAGTATAACTTAAGCTGATTTCATAGTAACTGAAACGTAAAAAAGTGTAATTTCAACCCCGTTGTACATTAGTTACTATACACCGGGTGTATATAAAACTTTGTCATTAAAAAAAAAAAAAAAAAGGCAGATGAGTGCAATAATTATTATTGAGTTAGACAATTAACCTTTATTGTCACAAAAGACTTAATTAATCTTGTAGCAAAATGATCAATAACAAAGAAATATAATGCATATAAATGAAACAAGCTTCACTTACCTGGTTGATAATAAACATTTTCTAAACAACCAAACGCATACTTTGAAAATGAGATAGTCATTCAATTTCTGATTTTGACGCCAAATTCATCAGAGACTTCAATGTCACAAGCAGAGGAACTCACAAGGAGACGCAGTTTGTCACAAAATTCAACTGCCTCGCTCCTTCTAGATCGTGAACGAATATTAACTGAAAGCTGCTTTAAAGCATTTGCATTACTCAAAAGGTAGTTGATCATCATATAATCGTCGGTACTTCCCTTAAGTCGTTGGATATGTATCGTCTGTAAATTTGTTAATCCACAACAAGGCGTGTAGTCCGGCACAGCCCATCTTATAACTTGTGTTTGGTCCCATAGTAATTTCAAAGTAAGACTTTGTAGATTGGGAGAGCACCTTAGAAGCAACACCAAATCATTCCAACTACCATGGATATCATCAAACTTGACGTTGAGATGAGACAGGAGTGGAAGAAGACGGTCATTGAGATTACTACTAAGGGCCTTTAATGCAGTATAATTCAGGCGTAGCGAGGTAGCACTAGACATCATCTCAGCAAATCCATTATTGTTACCATAAAAATGTGAAGGCATATAACCACCAGGAGTCAAGGACATATCTGCTGTAACTAATGCCCTGGAAAGCTTGACAAAGCGTAAATTGAAAAAACAAACACCGTCCAACCTAATATCCTCCAATGTCGAAGTATTGATAACAAGTTTTTTTAGTGGTGAATATCTGTTGTCGAAAATGAGAATGCACAATTTCTTCAAGGAAAGAGTAGATATGTCAACGAAATCATCAAGCTCCCAAAAAGTAGCTTGCAAATATAAATGCTCCAAAAGTGGACAAGAATTGGAAAGTGTAACCAACAAGTGAGAGTCCAAAACATAGAGTTGAAAATCAAGTTTCGTCAAGTTAGGAAGACTAACAATGAGTCCATGATTGAAATGCAACGCTCCACACAACGAAAGACTGGTAAGAGATTGACACTGAAATATATAAGACGGTACCAAAAGCGAGTCATATACGGAACTACTACAAATAGATATTTCTATTCGCTCAACATATCGGTTGCATATGGTGGCTATCCAAGAATGCAAAGGAGAGGAACATGATTGAATATTCATGTGATCATCGTAATATGAATAGGGCAAATTATGTATGCAAAAACTATAAATGTTAGGAGAGGTTAAAAAGGGAAGAACACGGTTGATAATCGCAACGTAAGGAACATGCCTTCTAACTGATGCGTCAATGACAAGGTCAGTGAGGTGAGTCCAAAGGTAGCGCCATCGCCTCGACAAGATGGACGTTGCAACTGCAGAAGAAAGCGACAGGTGCGATATAATGCTGATCAATAGGGCATCAGGAAGTGAGCTTAATCGATCAAATGCGTCCTCATCTTTTAATTCCAATTTCTGCATCTTTTTTTTTTTTTTTTTTTTTTT
>PYUH01000009.1:1701061-1734560 GCA_016808085.1 Suaeda aralocaspica
TTTTAATTCCAATTTTTGCATTTTTTTTTTTTTTTTTTTTTTTTGCTAAGGTTTTGTGCGCAGTAAATTTTAATGGTAGGAGAAAAACGAATACACTGATGACCTATGTTAGGTTAATAAGGTTATCGATGATAAAAATGAGGATGTCACCATGTGATGACATAACCTCAATTAACCTTATCATATAATCTTGGGTCCGTTCTTATTACTTTTTATGCTGGCCCAAGGATGAAAATCAATCCTAAAATTCATATAACCGGGAGAGAAGTTCTGATCCAACCAACTGACTTATCTGTCACCCTTGCGGGTCGGTTCTTGTTATACGTCCTTCTATTCACTCTAATTCAAAAGGTCTTATATGAACCCGATTCACATTAATCTTATTGTGCACCCGAATTTGAAATAGTATAATTATGTACCAGATGATATACGGAGTAATTACCTTTCAAACGACATATTTACATTTCGAGCAATATAAATCACCTTTTGAATTCAAATATCATAATTACATTATGTGTACTATAATCACTCTTTTAAAAGGTGAGAGGTGCTATAGTTATTTTCATAATTTAAAACTATTTTTCGAAATCAAATTACTTAGTTGCATTTCACATTGACATATTCCTTTTCTATATGATATAAACATATTTATGGTACTCAATCAGTTATACTATGTTTGATATATACTCATAATTCTAAATAGTGTGATATAATCATATTCAAAGCAAGCATACTCGTATCTTATATTGTATGCTATAATCGTCTTATATTAATCAAGACAATCCAACATACACAAAAAACGAATTGATACGCCTAATCCTTGTAATGATTTAATACGAAGCAGTTATATTTAGGCAAAAATTTGTAAAAACTACCTATTAAAAGGTCAATTTTGTAAAAACTACCAAATAAAAACTAGTCACTAAAGTTTAACACAAGTCAGAGGGAGATTAGAGCTAATTAGTGTTAACATTGTTTTAATATATTTACTCATTTTCACCTTCAAATCACTTTTTAGAAAAATGTGCAAAATAAAATGTTGCAACTTACAACTGGAAAAGATAGAGGTCGTAGACTAGTAGTAATAATCTCTCTTTCATCAAGTTATAATACATTCCAATAAGCTCTTAAGTTACAATTAGACTTCATTCATTTTAAACTATTCTTTTTCGTTCCAATCCAATCATAAAGCCCAATTTTGTTGAGTTGAAATTTTGGGTATTTATTTTAGTTGAATTTAACTCATCTCTGTTATAATTATTACTTCAGTTCACTTCAATACAATTCAACTTTATTTAATTTAGCTATACTTCTATACAAAAGAACGGGCCAATCTCCTATAATTCCCCATCTTATCCTGAAAATAGAAGGCATGTTGTGGATGTAGATACATCTGTCTTGACTCTAAATGCACCCAACAGGCCAACAAGGGGAAAAAATCAAGTGTTAAGTTGATAATCAACTCCAATACAATACACACAGCAAATGTTGATACTCCCTACAAATTTGTTATCCAGAGAATGAAATTGAAGAGTATCCTATACAAAAATATCAACCCAATCAATTACCCGAAAAAATCTAATAACAAACACCCATTTAATATACATATAATTCTAGAATAATGCTATACATTTTGAATGGGTCACATGAAACAGAATGCAAAAACAGCCTTCAAACCAAATGCTACCTAGTCTCTTGCTTCTTTTTCCCCGTCATGGGGCTTATCTTCAAGGGTCTCTTCTGATGTGCCCAGGGTTGAAGATATTTTGTACTGCTCCAACTGCGAAACAAAACAGATCACTAGCTGCATTAGTAGCTGACTTCCTGGCCTGGCAGATAAATGTCTATAAACACCTAACTAGTCCCTAAGTTAGGTACTCAACGTACAATACATTATACATACAACATAACCACCAAAATAATCCTTGACATAATGTTATGAACTAGCTAACAAGGTAGTTTAGAATGCCAAAATAAGTTGCCTAGTAATTCCTTGAGGAGTAGGACATCAAATAAGTCAACGTGAAAAAAGTCAATTAACCCAATTCTCTATACAGAGAGTAGAGAAGGAAATAATTATGTTGAATGCTATTAAGAGAATAAGAGTTTTACTTTAGTTACAACTGAGAAAGAACAGTACTCTAGAAAGATTGTGCTCTACTTATGCTGTTGCAGGTTTTTCCGAGAATTTAACACAATCATCTTCTTCTTGCAGTCATGATTTCAGTCTAGCTATGCCATAGTAGAGAAGTATAATAAAGGTCAAACTGCTGAAGTATAGTGAACAGAAAGAGAAACATCTACACTAAAACTTGATTCAGACCAGAATGCTTAAAATCTGACATCAAGATAACTAGATTTTTGCTCGAGAGAGTTGATATGTTGTGTAAAGACATGATAAGTGATATATTCATCAGCTTATCTGCCGTAAGTACTTACCATACATTCATACCAGGTTTAAGGGCTAGACAAAATAAGAACCAGAGCAATTGATGATAAATCCACTACTTGTAAGGCTTACATGAACTCCTTGATTTATGAGTAAAGGGCTTCTTATCATACATTCATACCTGTTTACAAGTCTCTTGATGGGTGGCAAGAAGTTCATTGTATTTCGCCTGAAGCTCTGACAGCTCAGTTTGAAGCTTCTCATGCTCAGCAACTGTAGGGCCCCCCAACTTTTGCTGTACAAATCTGTGAAATTAAAATACGGAGTATGAAACATTAAGCCCTTAGAGTAAATATTCATCTGACAATAAAACATAAAAAAAGAGAAAGAAGTTTTAAATGCTTAGCTTCATGATAGAAAATTGAATAAAATAAATCCAAAATTTAACTAAAGTTTTAATAGTTAAAAACTATTGGCTTTATCATCCTTTCTAAAAGTGAATGAGTGATGGACTGTTGCATTTAATCTTTAGTTTACAAGATCTCTTTAATCCATTCTCCAGTCTCAGCCATTAGATGATGTTGTAAGTTTGTAACTAACTACCCTTCTCTTTACACCAACGGAGTGTGAGAACATGAATCTGTAGCACAATGATGTCGAAAGGGCAAATATTTTGCTAGAAAAATTTATTAGTAAAACTTCAATGTATCGGAGACATACAACATTGCTTTTCATATGCAAAAACAGTCAAAGACTCAAATGTCTTGTAAAAAGTTGGAGGAGAAATTGCAAGTTCCTTGCAGGTTCACTTCATTGGAAGAGTGCAACCAATGGTTACAGAATTTGCCAGGAAGGTTCATTATCAAGGTGATTCAGACTTAGGCTGCTGCTGTTTCCTACATAATATGCAGACAAAGTAATAGTGCAACCGATTCACACTTCGATCAATCCCACACATGAAGAGGTAAATTATGAGGATTGAGGATCATGTAAGCCATTGATTGAGTATTTGATTGATCAATCGGCAAATTGAAATATTGGATCCATTGAATTGAACATAGAGTAGGGTGTTACAATCAATGATGATGCAGTATGTAAATTAAGAAGTCCACATATAATGCAGAATGCAACTCTTCTAAAACAAATTAAAGAACAATAATAATCGTTAACATTGCACTTGATCTTCACAATTAAAAATCGAAAGCATTTTAATTGGATAAGATAATACGGAGTCATATTTACAATTCGAATATATATAAAATGTGACGGTAGAGAAGTAGATTGGAGGGATGTGAAAAGTTCAGAATGGAAAAGAATTTAGAAATTTCACATTACTGCTCTGGTATGGTATGACCTATGACTCCTAATTTGTTCACAGTTTCCCAATAGCTTTTACCTCCCACCTTTATCAATCAGTACCTCCCTACTATTGACATGTTTTTGTGCGTGATAAATAATAAAAGGCTTGGAACCCAGACAAAAATGAAAAGGATATATCTTTGACTCAGGTACATGTAATTCTTACATCTTACAGTTCTTACCTATAAGCCAAGTGATACGGGAAGCATACATTCAGGACCCTGAACCTAGTTCTGATTCAAAACGACTCCCCCTCCAAATATAGTTTCCGCTTCAAAAAGATGCTAAAGTCATTACGGTACCAAATAGATCATCTTATCTTCAGCCCCAGCATACATAAACTGCTTTTTTGATGTTTAGATGTTTTATTTTGGAGAGATAATCACATTGTATTCCAAAGTTATTGTTGGTCCTATATGATTTTGATGATGACAAATTAAGGTATTTAATTTAGCTTTAAGTTGAAATTTTCCAAGGATCATCAAGGAAGATCCACCGATGTCACAATAAACAGGCAAGATCAAAACGAAGTAACAATCTCTATAAATGTAAACTCAAAGAAATCCATAGGAGGTGCTTACTCAATAGCAGAGGCTGGCTTGTTATTTTGCTCATACAACGCAACAAGACCTATGAAAGAAGTCAGAAGAAAATCCAGCATTATGAAATTTTATGGAAGAAAATTAAGAAGTTACCCGGCCATCTTATACTGACCTTGAGTACATACATGCATACTTATATGTATATAAGTATATATATGTACATATATAGATCATACTTCGTATATTGATACTTCAAAATGCAAACCTTTAGTTAAAGCATCCACAACACCACTTGACTCTAAATACTTCCTAAAAGCTTCCTTTTTTGCTTCCTTTTCCTGCATAATGAGCATAGGGGGAGTCATTTGTAATACAGAGCTCTGTAATGAGCCAGTCTAATAGGGGGAGAGTAGTATAGGCATTGCACAAGTAGGTGACTAGAACTAGCTCGTAGAGAAGGAAAGGGAATTTGTTGAATGTAAGAGAGGGGGTTTCAATACAATACAATACAATATATATATATGTGTGTGTGTGTGTGTGTGTGAGAGAGAGAGAGAGAGAGAGAGAGAGAGAAGGATTAGTTATATTAAGAGTTTGTTTTAGGTAAATCAGGTTATTATGCAGTTGGGAAAGAACAAGCTTTTCGAAAGCTTTGTATGTACCTATTTATACTAATGTTATATTTTCCATAAATTGATCACAAATTCAAAATTATCTTCTCTTTGCATTATACTACACATGCTAGTATGCTACCATCTTGTTTTTCTCTAGCTATGTTGTTTCACAATCAGATTCACCAAGTAATCTCTTATTTTCATTAATTGCTAGTTTGCTATAGAAACTTATATCCACAAAGTGATAGATTGCGAGAATTGATAGTGTATTTTCATCAATTGTCAAACTTAAATGCATTTTTCAACCTACATCCACAAAATGATAGATTGCATATAGTAAATACTTTTGTCTGCAGGACATTTGACAGTTGTTCTCCAATCCCCCACCACCCCACCACCACCCCCACCACCCAAAAAAAAAAAGAAAAAAAAACTTTCAACCATCTTGCATCATTTGCACATTTGCTTGTATATTCCGGGGGAACATTAGATTGGGTTAAGCTTGCGCCTATGACACATGAGATTTAGTCCACTAAAAAGCTACGATGAAGTTTCATCCCATATCCAATTGGTAGTGAAAGCTTGAAAGGGGTAGATCTTTGGCTGTATCCGGAGGTGGGTTTTCTCTTTAATATGAAATCTCACATAACAGACCTATATGTATTTGATCTAATACTCTAAATCACTCCCTCTCATAAGTCCCTCACACATTTTAAATGAATAGTGAAGTTGTGCCTTGCAAACAAAGACAACATACTTTACCGGCTTACGCAGAACAAGCCTTAAACATAAAATTCAAATATACATCCTACACAGGTTAGCAATTGGCTGTGTGGATCCCTTACCGTAACTGCTGTCTATAACTTGAAAAAATCTTCTCTAACAATAGAGGGAACCATAATCATTTTCAAAGTTATTGAGCACTAAGTAGGCTACTAGATACTATAGTATAATTATCTTTATTTCCATTAGTCATCTCCTTTCCTGCATAAATAACTCCAACAAATACTCATAGCAGATGTTAATCATGTGATTAGTCTGTAGAGCATTCTATTGTTTTACCCCTATTTTTGTCGGCATGCATGAACTATGCCAGAGATAGTTGAAAGGATATCTACTCTACCCATCAGTTAGCACTTTTTTAGCGTAGAGACTACGGAAGCTAATCTTAAAAAGATCCATGACATTGTAAATCGTACCCCTAATAGCTCATTTAGTCATTTTGTTGATAGTAATGAAGCTTTTTGTATGGATAAACTCTAACTAATGTCCTTAAGAATGAAAGACAATGATTATCCACTACTAAACTGTAATTTTCTTCATCAATTCCATTACCATGTTAGAGATGGCATTGAAAAGGAACGAATAATTGCGGAAAAAAAAACATATGGTTGGGGATGGGACTTCATTACCATTCTAATGAGCACAAAACTATACTTACAAATTACACAAGATTTGTAAGTAACTGAAATAGATCACCCAATTATATCATTTGTTCACCAAGTTATAGCATCAATTAGTGAAATTTAATTTTTTTTTTAATTCACCCAATTATAGCATTAGTTCACAAATTGCAATAGATCTTTTTAAATTGCACCTCTCACAATAAAATCCTAATGTTAGTTGTTCCAACATTGCATACAAAAACAACTTTAAAATCAGAAATTCCATAATAAAATTTTCAACCACTAAATTATTTATAATTTTTATAAATTAGTTGGGAATTACTGAATTAATTACAGGGTTACAATTGAAAGAGCAAATTAAAAGAAACCCAATAATTCAATTTATATCCTTGATTCTTGTAAACCTTTACATCTATCTATTTGTTACAATTTATATCCTTATAAAATTATCAATTATGAAAAAATATGATTAAATACAACAAATTGACAAATCAGAGATACTGGGAAAATAGCATCTAAATACAAACTAAATTAGCAAGAAATGAATCAAACATGAAATTGTATAAATAGAAGCTAAAACTTCAAAGGAAACGGAAGAAAAATAACAAAATAAATAATGTAGATAAAATGATATGTAATTAATTAACGTAAGGAAAACATACCATCATGTTTTAATTCCAGCGATAATGTTATGCGATTGTTTGTCTATGCTTTGTTTGTGTTTCTTTTCATTGGTACAACAGTTGCATTAGTTGAAGTGAATGTGAAGACTAATGAAATAGAGCACAAGGGTCAAGGGTGGTCTGGTGGATATTGGATATAAATATAATACTAACTCCTACATGTCGGTTCGGAATGTGGGCTGGTTCGGATAATCGGATACGTTGTCTTTAAATTATTCGATTGGACCTAATTTAGATTTGTTACGTTTTTAGATGGATTGATCAAGATTTAAGGGGATAGAATAAAAAAATGTATTCTTTATAGTCGATGTGTAGTATATTAAATGCATGTGGTATATATATAATACCGATGGATCATATTTTCTACCCTTGTAAAATTAAAAATAACAAATACAATCGATCTCTAATGTACTCAAGAATGAAACGAATTTATAACGTTATGTGAACTTTGAAATTAAAATAACTACCCCTCTGTTCTCATTTGTTTGATACGTTCTGACTTGCACATATGTCAATACACTTGTTTAACCTTAAATATCTTTTATTATTTACTTGTTTATATGTAAAAACTATAATAATTGAATATTAATAACGTAGTCAGAGAGATGAATAAAACAAAACCCTATATGAGTATATATGGGTATATTATGTTTTATATAGTGAAACTAATTCAAAAGATTTTTCCATCTTATGAATAGTGTTAAGATTTCAAATGTATCAAACAGTTAAGAACGGAAGAGTAATAAAAATAGTTTGAGATCCATTAAAAAAAAGTGGCTTGAGATGATAAATGTATGACTTTACCGCTAATAAGAAGTAACATGTTCAAATTTAGCTCTAAGCATAATTTATGTTATTAAGTGATCAACGTAACATGCTTACATATCACATATATTTTCTAAAAATTTAAAAGCTTATGGCGTAAAAGATTTTGTTAGGGTTGCACTCCCTCTATTTCACATTGTTAATTACTTCTGATATCATCCATGTCAATTAAGGAAATTGATAGTGAGCATAAATGTCTTATTTGATTGGATGAAATAAAGCAAGATTCAAGTACTTTGAAAAAGTAGGGTACTTGTTTTGTTTTTTTTCTTACTAAAAATTTCAAAAGTAATGATTAATTTTTTGCAACTTTATATTATCCAATCAAAATGCTCCAAATAAAAAGATAAAAAAAGGAAAGATACTAAATGTAACCGCCAATAAAAAACGTCATAAAGAAAAACACTATAAAAGAAAACGTAACCAACAAACTAAAACGAAGAGATTATGTAAGAGTGAAGTAAGTGAACAAAAATTTCCATATACAAGAACACCAGTAAAGCCACTCAAACAGTTTTAACATTTTATTTTGTAGTATGACTTACCTAGAAATGAAACATAATGTTTGAGCAACATACTTGCATAGTTACATACCTAGCCAAAGGCGGAGCTACCTCTACAATATAAGGATGAATCGACTCCACTTAAATTGTAGAATTTTGAAGATTTTCTTGATAAGAATTGAGATTTTTTCCATTATTTGTTGTAATAATTAGCAGCTTGAACCCAATTAAATTCATACATTTTATTTGGAGCTCATCAAGTATTTTTTCTAAATTCGTTACTGGCCCTAGCATCTAATTGAAACCAGTAAACCACGTATAAGTAAGGTGCTATACATTCTAGAATCATTGCTTTCTAACAATGACACAAGCACACTACATATGTTAACCTATCTAATTCTTTTAGAATGGAGGAAATTAAGGTGACACTATATAACAAGATGTTGGATAATCTGCACCATCACAAGCAGGCAAGGATAATTAATCTGCACGAGGCAACAAGAAGCTGAAGCCTGAGTTTTCACGGATAAGGGGTGGTGGCTCAACATCTGATAGATCTGAATCATTCATTGTCCTTGATATGTCATCAACAGAAAAGGGTATGCTGCATAGATAATCGAAGATTAGTCTCTTTTACAAGAAGAAATAGAAAATCATTTGGAAACAAACATTGTAGAGTCTAGAATGCAAGTGAAAATGCTCTTCTAGCAACAACAAGTAAAGAAACAAAGGATGCAAAGATCGAAATTCAGCAGGGAAGAAAATCTTATTTGTTGATAGAATGTTCTACAAGAAACCGAACAATATAACACTCGTGCAAAACTAAGTGGGAAACATTTGATTCACTACATTCTAAAAGAAAAGTCAGAATTAGTAGCAGACCTTGAATCATCATCCAACAAGAAAGAATTGCTAACACCACTGTTTGAATCTTCCGTCATTAGCACTCTCATGCTAGATATCACCTGGTTAAAAGCCATAGTTTAGCAATAGAGTTCCAATATGCTGAGTGAGCTCAACATCTTCCATAATCATCAAGGAAAGAGTTGCTAGTAAAGGCTTACCTCAGGACTCACACTATGGGTGCCATATCTGTCATCCCAGTACATTGTGCCAATCCGATATAGCTGTTGTATACTAAGAACCTATAAAATCCGTATCAAACATAAAATCAGTAAAAACTTTCTAAATAATGGAATCGTGGTAGTTAACATTGATGAAAAACAAAAATCACTCACAGGGCAAAGATTATGGCTAATTTCATCCAAGGATTTCTTTGGCTTCTGATGTATAACCTGAATTAGGAAATAAAAGGAACACAAACAAGACAAACATCAATCAAATTGCTCATAAGTAATAATACTAAATGCTTAATCAATCACAGAACATGTGGAAGTAAATTACCAAAAAACCAATAGCTTGCCTGATATGCTTCAATTCGTCCCATGCCGAACCTGCATACTGCATCCTCCAGATTATTACATAGAAGAGAGTTAGACTTTTTAAAAACTTTTGGTAACTTTAGTAATTGTTACCTCTTGAGTTGCAAGGGAACACCAATGTTCAAGCTCAGTTAAACCTGCCTTGACATATTCACCATTACTTAGTGAACAGCATTCGCGCCTTAATAGAAGACTGCATACAGAAGAACAATAAGAGATATTTTCTATCAAGAGCAAGTAGATCTCATAATTATAATTGAACACAATACCTGTTGAATAATTGAACATTGATGAATGAGAATATCTGGGTGAATATCTTGCGTGCTAAAAATGGAGGCACCTGAAAGAAGGGCAATAAAGAGCAAGCAAAAAGTTAGCAGTAAGGTTGCAAGACAGGCCACTGCAACCAGAACACACCTTAATACTATGGCACAGGCTTTGAAAAAAAGTGAAAAGAACAGAAGCACATTGAGACGTTAAACTAACATAATTTTCTTTCAATGTGTTCAAGAAATTCCCTAGGCTTTTAACAATTGCTTGCCAGTGAGCAATCAACGCTTGCTGGCCTGCAGAGTTTGCAACAGAACGTGATGAACCCTTGACTAAACTAGCCCTTGATGTTCGTGGAGCCTATTTCAACAAAGAGCTGTCGTAAATCAGGAGAAAAAAAATTACAGGAATAATGACTTATATTCATTAGAGGAAAATGAGGCAAACTGCAAAACCTGTATGCACAAACCAAGCAATGGTGAGATTTCCTTCTTTAGATTGTCACGGATCATTCCGTAAATCTTTTCAACATATGCTGTAAGCTGCTGCTTAAAAAGCAAAGCTGGGTACTTGGCTTCAACTTGCCGCAGAGAATCAGTTCCACCAGCCATACCATTATTGACAAAGGCAAGACTCACTCCATGTGGAGTTCCTCGAAAACTCTATAAAAGTAGGAAGGAATACTGTTTTAGTCTGTAGTCATGAAAAGCATGAAGAACATTTTACTACATGAAATGACAAAATTTGGGAAGAATGTTCAAAGAAAGTCCTATACCTGACTCATCCTCCCAAAAAGAGCAGCAGATGATGATGACCTGCGGCGCTGTGGTGTCATCCCAGCTGCAGCAGCACTACTTGCTTTCAGTGTGTGTTGCAGGAGCAGAAGAAGAGTTGAGGCATTTGACAGCCAATAAGCCAAGATTTCATTGTTATCCTGGGCCTTCTTCTCGAAGAAAACAAAGCTTTAGTTTAATTTCCCATTTAGAAGTCTAATCTAGTACTATAGCTTAGCTACATAATATTGACTCTTCGTTATTTCTGTTTGTATGCGAATTAGTTTCAATTTTTGTCCAATGACATCAATCATCTAGATCCAAATACTGTAAAGGGAACAAATGTAAGAAGGAGAGGGTAATAGAAGAGGACATCATGTAATATTTGTTAACAATTGGGCTTAAAGTTATCAATCATAAATATAACAACTTAACAAGAACAAGCAAACATCTTGAAAAGTGAGTGGATGCAATTATCACATATATGCAAGTATTTTTAACAAGGAATACGTTTCAAAAATGGCATGTACTTGAACAGAATACCCCGTGTCTAGATTTTGAGCTTTGACTTGTTTGACACTAGGATATGTGTTATAACCTGTATCCAACACCTGAATCTATCCATATCTAACTTAGCAGCAAAGAATACGAACCTCAATAGCATTACCAATTGTCTGTATCAATCGATCAAATATACTTGTTCGTTCCACCTCAAATGATCTCCAATGCAGAAGGCATTTGTATACTATGCATGCAGCTATAGGTCTATTTCCTGCAAAACCCAGAGGCTGTGCTATACATCGGATTAGCAATTCTTGATTTTCTTGTTGTTTCTCATTTAGAGATTTTTGCGGTTTCTCTTCTACTTCTGCTTCTCTAGGATTCATGGAAGGGCTATGCAGATCCTAATACATCAGAAAAGAGGTGTAAACAAACCACCCCAAAGATATTAAGCAAGAAGCAGAGTAGAGTGGCTGGATCAAAAGTTGGAAAAGGGATTACCCGAAAATGTGCGTCTGCAAAATGACCACTCTCAGATCCTTTCTGACAGTCAAAAATATATATATATATAAAATAAAATGAAACATTAGAAAACACTAAGATTTTCTAGTTTGTTACTTCCTCTTGTCTAAACTAATTTCACCAATAATAGATATGGGATGTCCCGGATATAATTCCAAAGCACTTCACATGAAAAAAAAAAAATCTCTTTGCTAATGCTCTCACAATTCCAACACTTTCTATTACTACTGTTTTTCTCCCAAATTTCAATCAACTTTCAATATTTAATTCATATTTAACACTCCTCACTTAACATTCATGCAAAACAATAACAAGAACATTATTATACTACAGAGGGAGAATTTACTAATTATCACCGGATATACCTGAAGCATTGATCTTTGGCGACCTGATGCAAGCTTATTAGATGCCATTGAGACAGCTTGTTGGCGAAGAACTTTATTCTCTGATTCCAAATTGGCAATCTTCTCCTCTAGCCTGATTGAAAAGGTGAACAAAATGTGAAAAGTGAAGTCTTAATGGCATCACATGTACACTGTCATCGAACATTCATGCTATGAGAACTGAGCTGGAGCTATAGGATTGTAAAATACCATTTCCCTTTTCATCCAATACATGGGCAAACTGCTAATTTAGCAGTAACTTGACTCTATTTTAATCAAACTGACTACTAATAGAATGCAACATATATAAAAGAAACAGTTATTCAGTATTGTAACACCCTATTCAAAAGTGAAAATCACATTAGTGTATCTACAATAAGTGGGGCAAAAAAATCCAAAGATGCAACTTAACCTTTGAAATCAAACGGCATTCACAAATTCACACCGATACATAAAATGCATCATTTTAGGAGGTAGAGACAGTTACAAAAGCAACATACATGACTTTCTTGATGGGGACTTAGCGAATCCCAAGAATGATGCCTAATCATAATTCATATTTTGATGATACTTCAATAACATGCAGGGCTAACCTTGTTCTGCTCACCACACCGCATATATAATACCTCTCAGAAAACCACATATCCATATGAAATTCGGAATTTTCTCAAGTTAAGATAGGCAAGTAAAATCTCGATAGTCAGAACATGTCATCAGGAAAGCAACGACAGCTCTTCAGATGCAATTGATGAGATAAAGCATCTGTCAGATTATGTGCAGGCTTAACAACATCTATCATCATTTTAAAACAATTATTCTACCATGTCTTAAACCCATATGTACATATCTTGCTAATGAGAATCTGCATTTAAGTACCCACTGACAGTCTTTACAACTCCGAATCTAGTCAACTACACTACACAGATTTTAGCGAAGAAACCAGCTTGAGTTTAACTAAATCATCTGAAAAAAAATCAAGTATAATGCTAGTATTCTTGCCACAAGTGAGAGAACGATTCCACTACTTTATATAGCAGAGTGAGAAAACTCTTTCAAACACGGCTTAGTGCTATCAATTGACATAGCTTGGTCAGCTTTAATGGGGAAGATGAAAATGAAAAATGATTTTAAGAAGTGATAAGCTGAAAGCCTGAAACTGCAAAACTTAGAAGGATGACACAAGCCGAGAGGCTTGCACTCTCCCAATTATAAAACAAAAATAAAAACAACTCTCGTCAATTTTTTTTAATTTTTTTCTCTCAACACTATTAACAAAAATTCTACCCTAAATAATATTAATAACATAATTATGTTGCAACCACCTAAAATGCCCAAGCCCTTAATATCAATTTATAGAACTTGGCATATCTGTATAGAACTAATATGGAAACTCAGTCACACATTATGCCATCTTTGTTTAACTTTAACGAAATGGATAAAGAAGGAAAGTTGGCATATACAAGCAAGGTCATTACCTACTAAAGGACTCTTGGAGCAGCAGGATCTTTTTTTCTGAGTCATCCAAATTTTTGCATCTCAGTTTGTTTGATTTAATTGCTTCAGCAAGTTTCCTATCAGATTCATCTGCCCTTTGTTTTTCTGCTTCAAATAAGGCCTGAAGAGCAGGAATTGTTAGACCTAAACAGCTCCTACCCAAAAGAATGAAACATGTACTAGGGTAAGACATATATGAAATATATGCTTATCAACGAAATAGAGCAAGTTCCAGGCTATCTACACTAATGTAAATCTCCATTCTTGATGATCTCATTCTTGACCTTATCTACTACTAAGTTCTATATTAAATATATCAACAAGCCTGTTTCATGACTGAAAATAGAACAATCATTTTCTTTTTATCCTTTTTATTCATTTTAAATCCTGCAGTTCCAAGACTTAAAATTATTCACATGCAAAGCTGGTAACTCACTTCAACCAATAAAGCGGTAACACTATGATGTTGACAAAAAGAAAGGGCCAAAAAAGATGCACAAACATGCATTTATTTATTTATCAAAGATATGATAAGCTCACGTACTAAACACCTGAGTATAAATCAAATGCATTGTAAACCATATGCAAGGAGGAGGCTGGGGCAGCTGTTAAAAATTTATACGCAGTACTAACTTACCTTATAGCTTTCCAGTTCTGATTTCAACGAATCAACTTTTTCTGTGTCTTCAACCATAATCTGGGTTTCTTTGACAACAGGAGGTGCTTCTTCAATGGCCTTCCTCATAGCCTCACGTTCCTTTTCAAGCAAGGAATTTATCTCATCAATTCTACTCTGTTTAGCTTGTACAATATTTTGCAGTTTTGCAATTTCCTGGGCCTTTGCTTCCTCTAGATCAGTCTGGTCATCAGAACATCACAGGAGTTTTAAATTTGACTTGAGAGTAGTATTCATTAAAAACCTATTTTTCAACAGAAATCACAACTTCACAATCTTATATCTTACCCGCAAACGTTTTTCCAGCTGTAGACGCAATGACAGGTCCTCAACTTGCTTTTGAAGCTTGTCTTTTGCTTCCTTAAGAGCCCCGGTTTCTCTTGAAGCCTGCCCAATACAGATGACTACCATTCGGTTAAAACGTAATAGCATGAAGATGACTGAGAGGTGAATCAATAAGGTAATATCATGCTGAAAAATAGTTCCTTTGACTGGATTTTGACAAACAAATTTCATTTCACTCAAGTCAAATGCATACTATTGTAATACATAAGTGTCGGGAAATGCATAGCATGCACTTGAATCATTAATTCTATGCTCATGCCTGGGGGACTCTTACATGTATGTAACAAACTCAATTTTTGTCAGGAGCCTAGAGAAACAAAGGGAATACACTTCAGAGCCCAGACTGTAAATGAAACTGACAAATAACTTATTCACCTTTTTTATCTCTCTTTTTTTTTCATGGTACTCTGACAACCATCAACTAAGTGGAGGACAAGTGAAACATCAATGCTTTATGGTTTTCATTGAGTTGATGCTGTACTGTTAGTCTAAACTCCATGAGTCAAAGTTCAGATTACGGGTTAACTGGTTTTCATTGGCGGATCTAATTAAGGGCACCCTAGATCAGGGGCACCAAGGGTGCCAAATTATAAAATAAAGTTTAATGGAATTTCTTAATTTTTATATTAAACAAGAAAAATAAATATTTCACAGAAGAGCGCCACTTTCTCTCACATCATCTCACTGTCACACATTAAAAAGACCAATCATGGCTTTGACTACTTTGATGTGAAGTAGGTAAAGAAGATTTAGCTAACCCATCCAGCTTAGCAAGTGCTCATCTCCTTGTTATATAAGTTTTAGGTTTTATACTATGTTGTGTCTGATCCATGGAAACTCAAATAGGCCATCACATTCAAGACTCCACCACAGACCCCAATGTTTGAAAGTCTATGGCAAATTGACAATAGCTCAACATGAAACCCCAATGTTTGCATAATTTTATGCTTATGTAAACAGACAGCATTAAAATGATAAAAACACTGCCAGTCAGCAATAAGATGAATGTATAACAAGAGCAACAAGCAGAATTCAAGCAGGACTGACCATCTTGAGCTTTCTTAGTTCTCTCCTTGCAAGCCTTCCCCTCCATCTGGACTGCGTCACTAAGGATGCTTTTTTAAGCCTTTTGTAATATGATGAAGCTGTATGGCAACGACACCGGCTCTGTCCCAAGTATAACAAAGGCACAGAATTTTATCTTCTGTAACAAGCAACATGACAGTATGAACCAACTCTGATTAGCAGCATGCCAGAAACATGAACCTGAATATGAGTTGCTGCTTTATTTCGCCTTCTAATATGGAATTCTTTACGAGCAGCCATTGTCCGTAAAGTCATTTGCAAGGCTAAAACTGAGACTCGGAGTTTGTTATACTTCTTTCTTGCTTGATGTTTACGTGCAATCTTTTGAATTCTTATAGCTGCGGCCTCCCTTCTCATTTTTTCAAAGAGTCTGTAAGACAGGTTTCCTAAAGCCACAGGAAATACATATATAATTTAATAAAAAATTCACTTGTAAAATTCACATATATAAGCAAAAAAATAATTCCTATAGTTCTGACAGAACAGCAATTGCTGAAGTTTAAGAACTGTATACCATGTTCAATCCATTCACTTCAATCACATCTCAAATTATACAGAAGGAAAAAAGGACAGAAGTTAATCCTATAGATATACTTCGTATTTAAAAATAAAATTAGATAAACGGTTAGAAAGGTGCAGGAAAAAATTGAAATTTGTATCACTATTTAATAAAATAAAGGACATATGTATCATATATTGTATGGAACAAATGAAAAATGGTCAGTTGTTCAAGTGGGCAAATTCGGGTCCGGGTTTATCTCAATTCAATTCAGGTTATGTCAGGTGCCAAGGTCAAAGTATTGAAATTCTATTTCCAGGACATATTGGGTATAATGCAAAAACAAAAAGGGTATAATGTAGTGAAGAGTAAAAATAACAACACGAGTAATCAATATAAAATTTTGGATCAAGCACATGCCATTTTTTATCTCATTTTTGAAACAAGTATGGCTCGTTTCAAGTTGATTGGTCAACATTTTTGGATCCAAATAAAGTTTCATATGAGGTTATTCAGGTCAAGCCATTCAGATCAGAACAGGTTTTCAAAGTCAAGATACAAAATAATGATATGTTTAAATGGCAGCAAAGGAAGTGAAGGAAGGAGTGAGCTATCCTTTTATCTTCCAATTTCTTACTTTCCTTTCACCATTCCAAGTTCAAACAAGGGAAAATAGAACATCTCTCTGTCTTCCCATTACCTTAAGAAATTGACAGGTCTTCATAAACAACACCACTTTTCTTTCTACTTCTTATTAAAACTGAAACCAAAGCAGTGACGTCTGTGATATTGGAGAATTTACCTCTCAAAAATGCTTGAATGCAAACTGCTGACTCACGTAATGCAATGAACTGTTTACGAGCATAATAAGTTCGCACACGTCGCTGAATAATTTTTGCTGCAACGCCGAGTACTACAGCTCTTCGGGCATCAAGTTCAGCCATCTGACCAGCTCTAAGAAAAACTTTAGTTTTGCCTATCTGCAATAGAATGTTTGAGCATAAATGTCCAAAGAGAGAACCAAAGGTAATATATATCAAAGCAATTCACTGCCAGAACACACTGACATCCATGTCAAAAGTACAGCATATATCTGTCATGAAATCCAAAGTCTACAGTAACAAAATTAAAAAAAAAAATCAGCTTAAGAATAAGAGTTAAAAACATACTTGGTACCCCTTTAGCCCTATCTTTTGCAATATATGTTGACAAGCAACTTTTTCATCATAGCTGCACAAGAACATGGTCAATTTATACCAAGGGAGGTAATGCTGTGAACTCATCCAAGAAAACCAAAATTAATCAGCAACATGAGTAACTTTCAGCTATAAAATTTAGGAGTGAAAAGGAAGGTGAAACATACTTTCCCTCTAAGGCCTCAGGTGCAAGGAGACCAAATCTATTTATAAACTCAAAGAAAAGACGACGAGTAGGGTAACCTGCACAGCTAATTCTGATTGCTTCTAAGACCCCCTAAGGGAACAGAGAAAATGATGACAGGTCAAAAGGGGATACATTAGCAAAACTATTGCATAATAGTAGTCAAATCTGAATATAAGGTGCACTTACACCACAACGAAGTTGTTGCAATATATTCACATTCTCAAATATAGCAGGCTTGAGAAGATTATTTGGCTTTATACATCTTATGTAGTGAGGTTCTGTTGAGCTTAGTATCTCCATCAGCTGCTGCAGTTGTAACTACAAAGATAAACCATAATAATCAATCAAAGTCAGTCCTACAGGAAAAGTTTAGAATAAAATATGCTGCAAAAGTGTAAATTACCTTAAAACGAGAACCTATCGAGGAAAACTTTGAAGACTTGTTTGAGGATTTTGTTGTCTCCTCAACCACCGGAGGGAAAAGGCCTGCTACAAATTCACATTTAGAAGAAGTTACCAAATCTTGATGTTCAGGCACCACATAATCTTTGTTTTTGTCCAAAAATTGATCTGACTGATACATAACCTGGATGAAAGTGCAGTGAATACAATTAAGTATCATTGCACCAATGACAAGTACAGCACGAAGTGCAAACTTTACCATAGAAAGGTTAACCATAGAACTTACTTCGCCAGCATAGTGAGATATAATGAAATCTGTTTGTGACAGCTTCGGCTTGAGAATGCGCTTGTGATTTTTGAAAGTCTGATAAAGCTTTGAGGCAAACGTCCCGGCAGTTGACTTTGGGAACATACTAAAGACAGATAATATACAGAATAATTTTTCATTAGCTCAACTGGTAAAGATTTATATCCTACCCACCACATAACACATGTTGAGTACGTGAAGGAGCAAATACTATTTCTATTTATTCCATGTGCATATATGCAGTAGTAAAAATGTTTACCAAGCCTCATCCAGAAGAGCAATGATTCCACCCGGTTTCTGCATACACAGATAAGATGATGTCAGGCTTGCAACTGACTGAGCTAGCTTGCAGTCCCTATTACATGATGAAAAGATGGCTCAAATGTTTCTTAGAAATATCTCTTTAAAAGTTTGTAATCGAATAATTATTTATTTTGTAACTCCTAAACTGATAGCAGACTACAGTAAGGGAAAGCAACCTGAAAGCAAAGAATTTGAAATTAGTATAGCTTAATGTCACATAGAAATTTGTCTTCTAGCCTGCTCTAACCTCTCACAATTAACATTTTTACAATTCCGGTGAAAATATTCTCAAAGCAATGAAACATAGCCTCTCCTCTGCATGTACATGTGACCAATGTATTGCTGGTGAACCACATAGATTTATGTGTTCCTGACTTCTTGTTAACCTTTACTGTATCAGTCTTGCATCCATTTTAACAAAACCTTCTTCCGATATAAAAAACATTCTCCAAAGACCTGAATTCTTGGTTATACTTTTTCTGGTTTACGTAAAATTCTAATTCTGATTTTATTTTTACAATAAGCTCTAGATATTGCCTATCTGGTTATAATTTTCTTTGTTGTGACAAGAATGGAAACCAAGCATTACAATAGGCATCAAAAATCACCAGTAGTCAATATTTTGTTAAAAGCTTCATGATTTTATAAGTTGACCAATCCCATTTCTACTTTTCACATCAGCGCCACTTATTTGTTACCAGTATCAAAAAAGCCACTGTAAAATCTTGGCCTCATTAACAAACTGACAGATAATTGAGGAAGCTACCTTTTCTATAAGATCAAGAACATCTTGATTGTCAACAAACTGAATGTAACTCCAATCAATCTTCTCTTTACTGTACTCCTCTTGCTCCATCTTGAAAACATGCTGCAAGCCCACACAATTTTATCAGTGCTAAAATAGTAGCAGCTTTTTACCATGATTGATACAAAATATTCACCTGGTTAAAATGTTGCTGAAGCTTTTCATTTGTGAAATTGATGCAGAACTGCTCAAAGCTGAACCAAGTTGATACCATAATGTAAGTTTCTCCTTTTGTTTAATCAAGACAAAATCATTCTAAATGAAAAAAAAAATACAAATAAAAAACATGTAATTTCTTCATTGAGAGGCATTGTAACAGTAGTGTAATCCATCAGCTTCAAACACTAAATTTCTGTCAAAGAAAGTCTTAAATGTAGCATCGGCATACTTTGTACGCAAGGAAAAGAGGGAGACCGCATTGTATTCAAATTCTCAACATAATACTGAAAGCCACTTTTAATGTTCCATCCCCCTCAAAAAATTAAAAAAAAAAAAAAGAAACGAGGAAATTAGCCTTGTATTTTCTAAGTTTCTGTTTTAAGGGGACAATGACAAATATGCTAGTCACATGAAAGTTCACTAGTTCACTTAAACGGTAATTATTCCTACCAGACAATACAAAATGGCTTTATAAGGATCCAAATAAAATTTGTCAGTGAAAATCAAATCAGCATATCACAGTTCCACACTTTCACCTCTATAATGACCACTCATTTACTCATGCCTCAACCCAAACCATGGAAAGTATCTTAACATTCTCCTCAACATTAAGCTATATTCACAAGAATACTAGACATGAGAAGACCATAGATATATATTATGCCCCAGAAAAATTGACAGGGGAGTGAGGAAAAATCTATTAGCATGACATCTCCTTGTTCAGCACCTTCATCTTAAAGTACAATTAATCTCCTCATCAATTTTCTATTCTTACCTGTTATGCTTGAAACTTTCAAAACCATAGATGTCAAGAATGCCAATTAAAGTCTTTGAGTTGGGATCCTGCCCAATTGACACATTTATTTTATCAACCAACCTGCAACAAGAAAATATACATTCTTAAATGGAAACGACACTTTCTTTTAGCAACCATTAAAATCAATTACACCTCGCAACAACAATGTCTCTACCATAATAATCATACCAGTCAAAGAGTCGAGAGTAAATCGTCTTAGCTAAACCATCCCTGCTAACTGTGGCATTCAGAGGATCAAGACTTCTTTTTATCACTTCTTCAGGGGTAATCATAACACGTTTTAGTAATGCATCTTCTAATGCCTGAGCATCGCACCTAATATTTATCAAAAAAATAAATAAATATCATCGTCATTTCTGCATCTGAGTCCAATAATGCAGTCACAATTTCTCGGCACGCAGAAGCAATTCATACATGAGAAGTTCCGAAACTGTGTTAAGATGAAATCTTGACTTGTCATCTTTAATAACTGATGAATCTACTTCCTTTCCTTTAGCAAAATTGATGTTGCCAAGATGAAGAATTGCAGCTACTACTCTAAAAATTGCATCCTGCAAGAAAAGAGTGAGGAAAATAGAGTGCAGAGCTTCATGTACATCAACAAAAGGCTATAACGAATACCTGCTCTTTTTCACTGATTCCAACAATATCCATAGCTCTTCGGGTGGCAAGATAGTCATGTGCATCACTCACACCCACCAAATCAAAGCATTTTGACTGATTAAGATAGTGAAACGTTTTGGGGCTTCCTAATTTATATTTCTCAATCTCCTGGAAACCAAAAAAAACATCGCAAAAAGTTCTTATTAGTTGACAGCAATTAAAAGCATACATACATTTTTCTGGCAATATTTATTGTTAGAGCAAGACAAAATAACGTTAATATACATACATACCTCCTGCGGTGCTGCACAAAGCAGGTAAAAGCAATGGTAATTTCGTTCAGGATCACTGACTTGGCAAACACGAGATCTTTCTAAGAGGTAAGTTCTGATGGCTGCCCCAGATATTCTTCCACGCTTGTCAAACTGAATCTCCACAAATTTACCAAAGCGACTGCAATACCAAACACTTTAGAGCGTATAACATGCATAGTTGGACAAGAACTATAGAAACGTTGTGGCTTAGGATTTTAGAGATGGACTAATACAAGGCTTTGGCAGTCAAGTCTAATCGCTCAGGATTTATGTATTTATGTTGCATGAGTTATAGTAAACAAATTCAACTGAAAAGAGATTTAAATACAACATTGCTCTGTTAGGAAGAAGATAGATATAGTTTTCACCTGGAATTATTATTTCTGACTGTTTTAGCATTTCCAAATGCTTCAAGAACTGGATTTGACTGCATTTCAGTAGATTGGAACAAATGAAATTCAGATAATGTTTTCAAAAATTACTTGCAAGAAAATGTGCTTCTTATATCTGATAAAGCATACTTCAAGAACTTGTTGTTCAACTGTGCGTCCCTCAGTTGAAGAACGCCCCCCCAAGTAAGCAAGGTATTGCATAAGCATCTTGGTAGTCTCAGTTTTACCAGCACCACTTTCTCCACTTACAAGAATAGAATTGCTTTTTCCCTCGTTTACCATTGCCCTATCAACAATTTGTACTCATATTAGGCAGTAGGCACTCACATTATAATACAAAAGACCAAGTGGTGAAAGGAAATTAACATTACCTATAAGCAACATCAGCAACTGCAAAAACATGAGGGCTTAGCTCTCCCAGTGGTGCCCCTTTGTATTGTTGCATCATGTGTGTATTATAGAGATGAGGTAGTCTTTGAAATGGATTTATGGCAATGAGTATATTCCCCGTGTAAGTCTGTCAACAACACATTAATATAAAAATTACTTGAACATAATTTTAACAAGAAAGAAATCTATAAAAGAGGGAAGAAAGAAGGGCACAAATATAAAAACATGCTATTTTCCATATAATGAAATTTCCCAAATGATTCTAGGTATTTGATATCCCCTTCGTACCCATCCAGCATAGGCTTACAGAAAACCCAGTGTACCAAATTTTTCCAATCGCAGTGAAAAGATCAAAATCAGATTTATCTGCAAAGCTTGTATTAATCCTCTTTGACTCGAGACACACCAAAAGAATTGATGGTAACCATTGAAGCAACATGATCTCCTTGTTCAATCCCAAATACCACCTACCTTATAAACGTACTGCAATAGTTGCAAGGCAACCCCAATGAACATCACTCTTGTTCTATAAACAAACTTGACATTTTTTTCTTTTTGTGCACTTCGAATTTGTTCAAAACACTACTTTTTCTGGGTTTTTCCCGGAAGGGTAGGGAGGAGGTTGGCAATCAACAGCACTTACATAGATTTCATTGAGCTCATATCTAGTGCGGAGATTTTGTAGCACGCCTGGCTCATGCAAGTAAGATAGTTTAGTCATGTCATCAACCCCAGCAGGAGGAGCTTCCATATCTTTAGGATACAAGTTTGACAATTTCGCAATAACCTATACAGCATCCAGATAAGTCAGTAAAATACAAGATTTACATTTGTCATTTATATAATTAACTCCGAGATGATTTAAATTGTTTGCAGCTAAAATCAAAAGCTATGAATATGAACTGATAAACTGACTTCTTAAATCATGTTTTCAAGTTTCAACCATGAATTGTATGAAATGATCATGTGACAGAGAGTAAAAACATGGCAAACCCCCAAAAAAATTATTACTTTGTATTATTATAGATAAATAACATAAAATAAAATAAAACACTATGGCCAAATCTTCGAGATCATACCTAAGCTATGAAAGAGATTAAGGCAATACTAAGTAGTAAGCTCTAAGATCAAGGTAATTTCATTATATGTGAGACTAAACCCTTTTGCATGTATGAAAATAAGAGTACACTTGTGGTTTTTATTCACAATAAGAGGAGCTAAAATAGAGTGGTTTGCAAACAAGACAGAGAGCCCTAGCCACAATGCAAAACTACACTAATTTAACCCTTGGGCAATGGAAAGAAGATCAGTCGCCAAGAATATTGTTAAGGCATCAATTCTGTACAAAATTTAAGCTTAAGTCTAGTGATAACCTTCTGCCAGCATAAATAGCTAGGATAATGTCCAGAAAACCTGGAGTTATCTAAAAATTAGAAACAATAAGAAATAAAGAATAAAGCAACATGAAGTAGATAAGTGAAAATTATTAAGAATGGTGTAGTTCACAATGGCCACTGGCTCTCTGGTCCAGCCTATTAATTTTGTGCAAATAAGCCCCTCCTCTCATGTTAACATTAAAGAACTTCAAACCTTCATCCACTAAACTAGTTGTCAATTACTTGGATAGCATACAAAACAAATTCATAAGCTGGTTACCTTTTTTCCATTAGAGGCCTCAATTTCAGCTTCTTGTCCGCGAAGTTTTACTACTTGCCCATCAACCCAAGCTAGCTCTGGGTCTTCGACCCAGATATGAGAGCCTGATGTTATGTTCACTAGTGTTCCCTGTAGCAAATAAAATGAGCACATCCTTACAGCCTTCTTTGAGCCAAACTCACTGGCAAGTAGCAACTCATTAGGCGTAACATGAATCACAGATAAGGGGGAACGAAATAGGCATTAACAAGAGAAATAGCATACACTTACATCTATAACAAAGATGAACTTGCAAGCTAAGGAGTTTAAGCACTTTATTGCATTGGAATATAAATAGTTCTTCTTTACCTTAGTCACTTGGGCTTTGGTTTATAAATGTTTTTTGTTTATTGTGCAACTCCCTAACTAACACAGGACTCATAAGCAATTAAGCATCATGTATATAATTGTAATGCAGATTGCTAGTTGCTACAACTATAACTCAAGGCTATGTAATTACCAGATAAGCAGCAAGCCAGCAGCCGATCATCACTCTGTAGTATTTACACCTTTGTTTCAGTATTTTTTTACCTCGCCCTTTTTGAATGCTAAAAAGTTATTATTGGAGTCAAAGTTTATAATTTTTTAGCACAATTTCTTATCGATATATTGTATGAAGTTATTGAGGCTTGCTTGAGGAGAATTTGGCTTTAAATAGGGGGGAACGGAGGAAGAGGGATATTGTCGTTGACTTTTGCATTCCTCTTATTAACTCATATCTAGCAGATCACAAATAATTGGAACTATGGCTTTGTTGTTGTTGTATCATCAAGTGAAACTTCTTTAGATTTGACATAATGTATATTGTCAAGACATCAATTTTTAGCCATATGTTGAATATACAACTAAAGAATCAAGATATTGAACATTAACCACATAATTAACAGAACACGAAAAAGTAATTGTAGCAATCATTAAGGGACAGAGAAGGTAGCATAATTCCATATGTACAATACAAGTACATGCCGTTAACTAAACGAGGCTCTCGGCTCTCGCCATGAAAAAATACTTATATCACAATGTCAATCTACCTGTAACCTTAATGAATTTAAACACTAAAATGGAGCCGTAATCGTACTTATCGCTTATTAATTCCAGTACAAATCTTTGCACGCATTCAAATACTTTCATTGAATCCTTATAACTTAATCCAAAACAGACATATTACATATCAATAAGCCAATAACCGTTCTTCAACAGATTAACAGCTAATATATTATTATTTTTGTAGTAAAAATAATTGTTCATCTAATAAATTCAAACGGATGAAAAAATTGTTCAATTCAAAATCAGCCATATTCAATTCAAATTCAAACAGACAAACAAAAGCTAATTAAATAGCTGCATTTCAAAATATAAATTAAACACGGCGAAAACAAAATCACATACCATCTTCCGAAATCAAACTCAACCAAATTCCAATAAAAAAAAACGCCGAAATTCAAATCCACATTGTCAACAACATCATCATCATACGCAACTCAACATTCTTCTTAATTATACTAATTTGTTGAAGAATTTCTCCAACTTAGGGTTTACAATTTTCCAGAATTTTTTTTTCTTTTTTAGGGAAAAAAATTAAAAAAATTAAAGGTAGAAATTGTTGTTGTTGTTTTGGAGTTAGAAAGAGTGAAATTCTCTCTCCTAACAAAGGATGAAGGAGTGACATTGTGAAATTCGACCTCTTACTTCGCTTGCTTTTCGCTCTTCAACTCATTGTTTAAGCTCCACCATTGTTCATTTGCTCCAGATTTCTAGGACATTTTTTATGGCTATTCATCATTTTTCGCGCGTAAATCTAAGCATATTTTGGAGTTGGTTGGTATTTATATGATACACTGAGACATTGAGAATTTGAGAGCGATAATAAATTTGAGATTCCTACTTCTAAACGGCCTAAACCAATGAACCACAAGAGGTCCTCATAATGATCGATAATCTCTACTAATTTTAATTGTTAGGTCAAGATATTTTTGGTGCAAAAGATAACTTTGTTATTTTTTCATCAACGTGTCTTCAAAATTGTATTGTTTAAAGTTAACAATTCGTCAATAACAATTCAAATACAATAATTCATTTTTTATGCTTATTGAGGCATATTTTGTTCGTTTACAAAGTATAATTTTAGTTTAAATTAAAAAAAAATTACATTTTAATAAATTATACATTAAAATGAAACAAAATATATTTATATTGACTACATTTTCCTGATATAGATTATAAAAAGGCGATCAAAGTAAGATTTATGAATATTGCAAAAGTCAAATTATTGTAACTAAGTTGTTACAAAGGTAGTATTTGATAATATAAACATTTTTTTGGGTTCAACTATTAGCTCTTGGCTTGTTACATGGCCACCCAACCAAAACACAACAAAGATTTCCACAACCATTTGGCTCAACAACGGTTTTTCAACTGGCTAAGAAGTTGAACACAACGTTCATTTTTCAATGTTTGACCAAACAAAAAGGGTAAAAGTTAAGTGAAAAATCATTTATCAAGCTCACAGGAGAGTATCATTAAGATCCCTCGGCTAAAGAAGTTTCTTAGAGAAAATAGTTAAAAGATTCTCCACTAAGCTTTTGTTTTTTTCGTCATATTCAGTTTAGTTCAATTTAACTATTCGTTAATACGAACACACTAAAATATGAACAATACTCCTAGAAGAACATCCAAAATCTCCCCAGACCACAACAAAGAACAAACATGAAGTTGAAGTCCAATAACACTAGGGAGATGACAAGGCCATTCAATTTTTGGAAAAAATATGTTAGCTGCTATTTGTTAATCCACAAGGCATTGTAAATGAAGCAGCATTTCTCCAAGAATTCAACAGGAACAAAGCTTATGAAAGATGGACAGTTAAAATAAAGGAGGCATGATATTTAGAACCTACAAATTTACATGATAATTAAACTTCTTGAAACCATTCCGATCATCACTGCTTAAAAGAACCAAGAAGATGGAACTGTGTGAGTAAAAAACTCACATAGTTTTTCCATCACAGAAAATTTAGCTCTTTTAGCAGTGAATTCATTTTCCTACTTTTGTTTTTTTTTTGTTTAAACAGGACTTTCCTACAAGGTACTTGTACTACATAAACTATTACTACCCTCCTTAAAAGACTCGACTTACGGAACTTCATCTAGCTCACTCTTCATGCGACTGAAATTGAAGGATCTCAATTTCCATCATCACCAGACTTCAAGTAGAGCGCCTCACCACCATCACTTGATGTCCCACCACGCCCTTCTGAGCTGCCAATCTCTTGCTTGAGCCGTCCGAAGTCAGAATATCCACCAAGCATTATTCCACTGTTGGCCCCACTATGAGATTCGCCTTGCAGCATATTGAGTCCTGAACTACCAGCAGAGCTCATTCCCATTTGGCTAGCATGCAGAGTTTGACTCTGTTGAAGGCTCGGGTATGCTTGCTGCTGGTTGTACAGCATTGACGACCGAGCAGCCATCAGAGCTTGTGGTGTCATCGACTGAGCTTGCTGCTGCTGCTGCTGCATGTACTGTGCCCCTGACTGCATCATCCCGCCTTGAGCATACTGCTGCTTAATACAGAAATTACATCATACAGAATAGTTTATTAGATTGTTTGGCAGGAAATTGAAATTCCTATGAAGTAAAAATCATTGATTCTATTTGGCATGTCTTGGGAACAGAAAGTCCTTGGGAAAGCATAAGCATTAATGACCAGGGCACACACTTAGCAAATTAGCTGTTGGCATTTATACCTGGGAATGCATGGTAGCAGGTTGAGGTTGGGAATCAGCAATAGCAGCAAGGTACATGAGGTTTCGCTGCAGCCTTGCTTGATTCCTGTAATGATAAGAACGTGTACATAAGCATTAATATCAAATATCAATGTCGCAAACACGTGTTTTCCACACTACAAACATGAGTCTGATTTCAATTCATACAATAGCTTAAAACAACACGTGCATAATCAGTTATCATATTGCCGCCTAACAATCTAACACCGGCGATTACACTGGTAGATTTCTGATTTTAGGTGCTAGACCAAATATGATGTACCACAATCTATTTTAAAAAATGAATTCACAATGATCCAAAGGGAAAGCTAATAGAAGGTTCTGCACTTTTGTAGTTCTGTGGGAATATACCTTAAGGTCCATTGAACACTTTATACTGACTTGCACAAGCATTACTAGCTCTCAAAAGGGAAAATAACTTCACCAAGCTGATTGCTGAACACCTACAGTTACCGTTATGATCCACACTAATGAAGTTAAAACCTCAATACCTTATCTTAAATTTCATTCACAGGACTGTCAAAACACTGAAATTATATGACCAATGACACATAACATGATCAGGTTTCTTCCACAGTGTGATTCTGCTAAATAGATCAGACAACTAAAAAATCGAACAAAGAACAAAACAAATCATGAAAAAGCAGCTGAAGTTTGCCAAGTAAATCTTACTCAGCACACTCATTCAGCTTCCCAGAATTTTGGCTTTCCACAATCTTCAGAATCAATGACTTGTTCTCATCCAAGTACTGCCAAGTTCAAAACAAACCCAACACCGGCAAAAAGTGAGTAAGTAGAAAGGAGCTAATAAGAAGTTGAATTCAAATCACACTAAACTACACCAAATGAGATTTAGAAAGAAGTTTTTGGACAAGAATTCAAAATTGTAACCCAACATTAGTCGACGTAACTAATCAAATCACATCATGTTTATTATGAGCTAAGATCATTACAGGAGCAATTATATGCTCTAATAATTTCCACAGCAATCCTTAAGAGTCAAGACTAAAAAATCAATGCATATGACATCATTTCACATAACAAAGCCAAAAATCTAACTTTAGTTGATATAAAAGTGCTGTTCACATAGAAACCATAGGACAAGAAATATCTTGATTCATACACATACATCCTTCATAATAAGAATGTACAGACTATAATACTTCTTTCCTTTCAACTATCGTTTTCCCTACATACCACTTAAATAATAATTAGTTCTTGTTCAATTTTTTTTAGGATTAAAAAAAAAAACCCATGTACTACGTAATTATTAGCCAACTTGTCATAACATCAGTTGTAGTAGAAGAAATCCTGACATTGCAAACTTTCCACTAAAATAAAAAGGTTTGAGTAGAATTCTAATTGCAGCAAAAAAAAGGTCTTACAACTGATGAATATGTGAAGACCATATAAGGAGCCCACAACTAAAGCTTAATAATAGTGGATTTTAAGTTTGCTACACTTCAATGATTATTATACTGACATCCATTTTACTCCTCTTTCTTTTTAGTGCATCTCTTAGAGTGGTCCATGCACCAAAAAGGTTCGTTTTCGACCTGCCGGAAAAGGCAGGTTTGGACCAAAAGAGGTGTCTTAGGCTAGAAATTGAACCATACTCTCAAGGTAGAGCAGCATGCCATCAATAGTCAAGCTGTCTTTATATTATAATGGCAAGTCATTAATAATATGATAGCTACAGAATTTAAGATGCCCGCGGATGCAGGCTCTTAGCAGAACTTAACCACTCTGAAAATGAAAGCAATGATATATTGAAGTACGGATGTTCTACATTGTGAAGACTAACAGTTAGGCCGACTTACATTAAATTGGGTTCCATGTATGCTAAGAACGGTAAAAACCAAAGTTCTATCTTAAGAAAGCATTGTATTAGTAGCATAAATCAAAGCAAGGTAACACATTACACTATGTTACACACCAAATTGCCGACATAGATTGCTTCAACAACAGGATACTACTACGGACATGATCATGAAAGGTCAAACACTATTAATCTATGGAGCAATAATCTTTGCCATAAGGTGTACTATAATAAGAACCTAAATTTTCAAATAATGCTTTTCCATGCCAATAATTATTCAAGAATAAGATATGTGAATTACCAAGACAACAACCAAAACAAACAAACAAACAAGAGATAAAAGAGACAATACACCTCAGTAATTCATTCCTTAATAATACCTCTTTTCTTCTGATGGTCAAAAGCATCTACCATTAATACTTTTGTACCATGCAACTTCTGACTCAAAGATATTAACCACAATGAACTTCTAACATCACAAAAACTGTTCACCAAAAGACAACAAATTTATTTTATTTATTTTTTTTTTTTTTTACCATTTTCTTTCAATGCAAAACTTCCCATATTTGCTAGTCAAAGTAAAAAACTAGATGAAAAGTCCAATCAATCTTTTTCCCCAATAACCAAAGGTTAATACTTAATACATGGTTCAATTCAAAATTCCTTAAATAGAAAATTTCATATCTATATTTATAGCTACAAGTTAGTTAACTTCATGTAGCAGCATTTAAAGTTTATACAACTAAAGTACTCCCTACTTCTCCTAGACCTTCACTTGTCTTAGTGCTAGAAAACTCCTTACCCTTTACACACCATTATATTCCACCTTCCCTAACCATACACGTGGCATGTACTACTTGAACCAGTTACTTCAACATCAGAATTTTAAATGGAAGTAAGTTGAAAATAACAGATTGCATTTACTGATTTGTAACTCATGAAAAACATACATACATACATACATACATGCATACAATACAGCTTTAATTTAATTTGTACTGCTAGAGTCTACTTGCATTAAAATAGAACACATGATGAGCAGTTAGCAACTTATGACAAGTCTCTTCTAGTGCTTCATTGCACTAATATGCTATGCCTATACACAACAAAACAACACAAGGGGTTTATACCAAAAGTAAATACAGTTCTAATAAGCATCAACTTGGTTGTTTCTTATGAATTGTTATATCCACCTATGGTCTAGTGGTATTCTATTAACATAAACTAATGTTACATTACATTCACCTTATGGAGTTGTGGGTGTTCCATTCACATAAAATAGACATTGAATACAAATTAAGCGTAATCCATGTTTGAGTGTTTTTTTTTTAGATTGATCCCTCGCCAACATATAAATTGAATTAACGCCAAAGGTTCAAATTAAGTCTAGCAAGTGCAAATGTAGTGATACAGGCTAATGATCAAGTGAATAGAATGCACTTTTGGAATGGGAAAATCCAAGTTTATCATTAGATATTTCTAATAAGCATATCAAGAGTATCTAGGCAAATACAAAAAAGTTGGGACTATACTGCAAGTGTATAAAAATAAATAAATAAATAAATAAATAGAATTCCTTTTAAGATAATTTTACTCTTTTGTACAATTTGATAAAATTTCACAAAAGTTTGGGTGCACATTATATTTTTTGAACATTTATCAAAAATTTTCTTTGTCAAATATAAGATTAATGTTGCATACAATTTGACAAGGAAATGTAATGAAAAAATATTTTCATTTAAAATTTTAAGTTGGAACATTTAAATTAAAATTTAAAAATTTGTTTTTTTTTTTATTTTTGTAAGTTATGCACTTGCAATACAGTCCCCAACTTCTTCATATTTTCCAAGACACCCCTTGATAGGCTTGTTAATCATATCGGCTCATGAACCAGGCATCCCTGGAATGCGGCAAAACCAAGTGGTCTTCAAATCTTAATCTTAATCTTAAGTTCAGCCCCTCTTGTGCTTCAATTAATATCACAAGTACTATAAACATATCCAAAATAGGTATAGGCTGATCCGAACCCAAATAACAATTGGTCCAGCCATATAACTAACTTTGAGAACATCATTGAATCATTTACAAGTTTATCCCCTAATCCCTATATTCACATGAAACTCCTTGTTTCTAACCCAATCATCCAAAATTACCCCTACATTAGCTTTCAATATTCCTATGACAATATCGAATATAATACTCCTAAATACAAAAATATAACAAGATTCAATTCACTTAGCAATAAGCCAATTCCAAAAACAACATAGTGAAAATTGTTGTTATTTCATAAGTAAACAGCAAAATAATTATGTATAAACTTTAGGCCATACACTTTTTGGTTAGAACTGAACTAAAATGATAATAATACGTTAACTCAAAAATCACTAAAATGGACTAAAACACATAGAGTTGCCCTTTTTATGTCATCATTGAGCTTAGTCAAGGCTACTTTGACAATTTATCTATTCAGTCAAATACAAGATAAACAAATGTCTATCTTGCCAGTTGCCATAGGTAATAAGCCTTGTGTGATTAGTTAATGAAATAACATTATCAATAACAATGCTACTAAGATTGGTCAAATCAATTTCAAAAAGTGCATTTTTGTAGGCTAAAACCTATTATTATTGCCTATTAGTAGTTGAAGCTTTATTAAAAATAGGAGTTTAATTGGCATGTTTATAGTGCCAGTCAGATTAGAATAGTTATAATGAATTGATTATTGGATACTATACATTGATATTAGTACAAATGACAAACTTAACATCACAAAGCATCTAATAATAAGAAAGAGACACAAACAAAAAGGCGCATGCAAAATAGATTCTTTTTTTAAAAAAATCAAATCTTGCCTAGCTATAAAATCTGCTAAAATGAAAAGTCACAAATATGTCATAAACATTAAAACTTTATAATAAAAAGGTAATTTAATGTTGATCATCATGACAATATTAAGAAAAAATAAATGAATTAATAAATAAATACTCCAAAGCTCTTATGGTTGTTCAATATAATAAGTAAAAAAAAAAAAAAACTGAGGGAGTAAATTAATTATAATTAAAAAGTAAAATAAATTTTTTATATTTAAAGGTAAAGAGGAAAACTTAATTAAACTCCAAGTCAAGGGATTGTTTAGTAAAAGCCCACCACCCCCCCCCCCCGAACAAAGCCCACAACAATCCCAACATAACACCCCCCAAGCACAAACACGATAACATGAAAAACATCATAAACCCCAAAAATAAAACCTCATCGCCTTCTCCTGCCTTTGTTTTTGCTAATTCTCTTTTTTTTGTGTTTTTTGCGTTTACTTTCTAAAAACCAACAAAAAAACCTGACTAAAAAAGAAAACTAAACTCAACCAAAAACCAACAACAAAAAACAAATAAGCAAAAAAAAAAATGAACAAAAAAGAAAAGAACAATAAACAAGCTAAAAACAAAAAAAAAAAAAAAAGACAAAGACAATACAAAAAAAAAAAAAAAAAAGAACAAAGAAAAGAAAATAAGCAAAAACCCCAACAATAAATTCTTTTTTAAAGACTTTTATTAAACATCAACTCCAAACACTACCACAACCCAACACAAAAACTACCACACACACAAAAACCTAACAAGACATTTTTTCTCTTCATTTCATATTGCTGTTCACTTTTTCTCTCGTCCCCTCGTCTTCTTTGTTCCCTTTGGCCTTTTCTTTTCTTCGCTTAACCGCGTTGAAAAAAAAAAAAAAAAGAAAAAAAGAAGAAAAAAAGATAAAAAAGAGAAAAAAAAAAAAAACCACCGCCCCCCCCCCCCCCCCCCCCCCCCCCCCCCCCAAAAAAAAAAAAAAGAAAAAAAAAACCATTTAAGGTATAAAAAGAAAATTACAAATTTAAGGGGAAAGTAGCAAAAAATCGCAAACAATGTTTATGGGTTTTAATTTATACTTTTTTTAGAGTACTATGATCTTGTTGCTTATATAGAGTGGTCATAACAACTCGACCTGGACCCTCAAAAAAAAAAAAAAAAAAAA
>PYUH01000009.1:1734578-1799605 GCA_016808085.1 Suaeda aralocaspica
AAAAAAAAAAAAAAAAAAAAAAATGGTTGTTCCTGACATAACACAGGAAAAAAGGGGAAAATAATCACCTGAAAAACAAAAATAATGGAAAATAGATGCAAAAAATAAAAAAAAAACAGTTTAAAATCAAATATTCAAAGAGAGAAAAAAAAACTTAAAAGGCACTCAAAGAATAATTGTTATTGATAAACCATCAAAAGCTAGAAATGATTAGTACATAAAGATGAACAGTGAATCACTCAAATGCAATAATTTCAAACAATAGTATAAACTAAAAACACCCTTCTCTAATTTATAACATTTCATTTTTATTTTAAGAAAAAAAAAACACAACAACAATCAAAGTCTTACCCCAAAAGACGGTTTAGGATGGGTTAGCTGCAGTGGTTCATTCATGCAGCTAACCCTATTCATATAAGACAAGGTCGGGTGCAGGTCATTCCATGCAGCCGACCTTGTCTATTAGGATTACGATTTTGATTATATTTGTTTCAACAAAAATGAAAAGGAAAAAGGATGAACCGATGAAGAAGTAATATATATATAGAGAGAGAGGGGAGGAGAAAACAAAAAGAGCAGAAAACCTGTTGAATGTGATCAGTAGTGACGCTGTTATTAGAGTAATAAGCTGCCATCATAGGCTGCATCTGCATCAGGTGCTGCTGCATATCAACCCCCCACTACTTACCTCTGTAGTTCAAACTCAAACAAACTAACACACTAAATAGAAAAGAAAAAAGAAAAAAAAAACTTTTTTTTTTCTTTCTTATATATATAATTATTATTATTATTATATATATACCTCTGAAATAGCAGTGTAAAAACTGCAAATGAAAAGGAAATACTAGATGCTGTTTATTCAACTTCAACTGTTGTTTTTTTTTTTTTTTTAAATTTATTTCTCTCTCTACTGAAAGTAATAAGACTTCCAGGGATTTTTACACACTGATGAGAAGACAGTGAGGGGTATATAAAGAGGAGAGAGAATTTATATGATGAATTGTTTTTAAAAAAATAATAATAATGTTTGAGGGTTTTTTTTTTTTTTGGTTTAATTTGCTTATGGGAAGTGTGAAGAAAGAGGGACCCTCATAACCTCATCTCATCATCTCTTTTACCTATTACCAGTAGAAGAGGTCACGTGATAGGAGAGGTGGGGTGGCGCTTCAGACAAATTTCTTTCGGGTCCTAATTTTTAACTCCTTTCGTTTTAAATGTTGGTTACGTTTTTTTTATACCCAATTTTCAATACGCATACCGCTTCTACTTTCGTAACAATTTAGTTATAACGATTTGATATATGTTAGAAAGAAAAAATGATAATTTGTTACAGAATATTATTTGACAAATTTTATTGAGCCTAATTATAGGTATACACTAAAGAAGAAAATGATAACATACAAGATCAATGAGGTTTCATCTTAAAACCCATAGTCGACTCATAGGGGGAGTAATTTGAGCGATTGCTCCAGGCCTCCCCTTCAAGGGGCTCTACTTCTTTGAAAAAAGTCTAATTTTTTTTTAAATAAATAAATTTGATTTTCTTAAATCGTAAATTTAACAAAAAAAAAATCTAAATTTTTTCTTATTTATTCTTAATAAAGTGTTAATAATTTTTATCCAGTAATCTTTCTCTCATTAAATTTTTTTAAAAAAAAAAAAACACTAAATTAAAGTTCATGTTGTAACTTACGATTGGAAAATTTCAATATTATAGTCGAGAAAAAAAAAAAACAGATAACTTGATATAGTTATCTAAAATATAATTTATGCGAAATTATTTGGTTTAGTATTTAATACATGTCTTTGTTTGTTTAATGGTTTCTTTAATAGTTTTCGCTTTACGCCTCTATTATGCCCGAGACAGCTTGATAAAACCAATTGAAAATATATATATATATGAAGAGGTTCAAATGAGAACATTTCTTACATGAGACCTGTAAATCGTATCGTGTCGTGTCATTTGTTATACAAAGGTGAGGTTTTCTACTTCTCTCTATTTGTTTATAGAAGATTGAGCCTTTTGGGTGTTTTTCACCGCACCAAACCACCAATGCAGTAATGAACCATTGAACCATATTGATCGCATTGGATATATATTTGTTACCCACGCGCTAACGGCGTTTACCACTTCAAGACTTTAAAATAAAAAAGTGATTTAATTTTGATCATCATGACAACATTAACCTACGTGAACTTACTGATGCATACTTGCATTGCTGCAACATTGTTTACCCAATTATGTTTAATTGCTCTCCCAAAAAAAAAACATTATATTTGCCACAATTTTTTTAGTATGTCCATGTGGTTCGTTTGTATTTAATTCTGAGTACAATCTGATAATATTGGTCACATACTCTTTCTTATAGTAGTTTAGTCTTCTAATTTGAGAGTTCGACATTCAGTAGATTCGAACTTTAAATTTTTTTCTTAAGTGATATCAAAATATTTATCGTTTGAGTCAATTCTAGTTCATCACATTTTCCTTCACTTGTGAGCTTCAACACTTTTTAAAACATTTGGTTTAATGCTTCGCTAATTAATTTTCTTATAAACTCAAAAAGTCAATAAAATTTGCACTCATTTTTTTTATTTTTTTATTCTATACTATTTATCTGCTTTATTTAAATACGCAAAGAACCATTTTTCTCTCAATTTTAGAGGAAAAAAGTTTCAAGTAAATTGAGCATTATATTGAGGTTACTTAAAATTTGGTAAGATAAATACAAAGGCTATTTGAAAATGGTGTGTTAAAGGGAGAATATTTAGGGAGTCCAACCATTGTGGGTGCTCTTAGGATGCATTCTTTTTATAAAATTTATTTTTTCTAATGAGTTTGATTCCATTTAATTATAAGGTCCAATAATATTATTCAATAATTCTTATCCAATCTATTATCTTCAATAAGTTCCAATCCATTATAATGCTAAATTTCAATTTAATCTATACCAAAATTAACTTTTAAGTTATGATAATCAGGTTTAATTCATTTTAATCCGTTCTAATCCAAATTAACAATTCATTTAATAAATTTAGTTTCTATAATTTACCTATCGTCTTAACTTACGAAAAAACACACCATTAATCATTTATTTCGACACCCCACATCTAACATCATAGATGGGATTTATCGCTCCCTTTTTCGACTTACGAAGCTACGAGGTTGGAGCACCTTAGCATCACGTCTCAACTGAGGCTTAAAACCATCATTAGCCGCATAGATGCTTAATGTTTTTAGAATACTTATTTGCCTTGAATCTGAATCTTTTATCCCATAATCTGCACTACACGTCTCTCATATCATTTTTTCTCATTGATTAAATTCAATATTATTTTAAAAAAGAATTCAAAATAAAAGTTATGAAGTAAGTATTACAATATTATACTCGTTATGGTTTTTTAGTTGCAACTTTTAAGTATTTTTTATAAGAGATAAAATATTCAATAGTTATAACTAAAAAAATAAAAGGAGTATTAGCTCATTAAATGAGTGACGCTCTTTCAATATATAGTCATATACATATTATACACAAATTCCAAACAACTCAATAAGGGTCTGTTTACTTCAGCTGAACTTAACTGGACTGGTTGGAGCCGAACTGAACCGATTTGAGCTGACTGAAAGTTTTTTATTAATGATTAATAAGTAGCAAAATAATTAAATAAGAGAAGAGTTGAACTGAACTAAGCTGAACCGAACCGATTTTAAGGTGAAGTAAACAGGCCCTAAGAGGTGTAGTAGTGCAGTAGTGCATTGACAAGCTAGGTACCTTAATATGAACCGTATACTACCAAATTGACACAAATCCAAACGATATGTTTATGATAGAGTACGGTGTATCATGTATGGCATACAATATCTTTCGTTGCTAGTTGCTTAGCTTCTAGTCTCATTATAGTCATACGTACACTTCATGCTTCTTTCACATTCACCCATCATTTAAAGAACTTATCAACATTATGTCACTATAATCTGTACTATCATTAATTTTAGCCCATCGTTGTTTGGCTCTACTTTAGCCACTTCGACTTGGCCAATAACCATTCCCTTGCAGCCACATCTCAATATATCATTCATAATATATACATATATATAGGGTGAGGATCCTATGAGAACCCTCTTTGCATGAAAATCATGAAAACTACTGAATAACAATCGTATTAGCTACATTTTAAAGTTGAAATCACATATTAACAATGTATTATATAACTAGGTATAAACTTAGTTCGATCACAATTTAAACAAGGTTTAGTTAATTTTTGAGGCTCTTGAAAATCGTATAATATTTAGGTAGTCATAGTTAATGCTTATAGATCAATTATATATGATTGCTTAAAACACTTGAAATAAATGTCTACAGCTTGTTACTGTTAAAATAAATGTAAATTAACACTATAACACCTAGAAAAGTAACAAAAATTGAATAAGGAAGTTTTGATGTAGTTCTCACGATTCTCATACAAGGGCCTATTTACTTCAGCTTAAAATCCGTTCAGTTCAGCTCCGTTCAGTTCAACACTTCTCTTATTTTGCTATTCATTAATCCTTCATAAAAAACTTTCAATTCAGTTCAGCTATTTTCAGCTGAAGTAAGCAGACCTAAAGAGGGTTCTCAGTTTGAACTTCATTATATAATCACGCTACATTGCTAATTAAATTTTGCCCTTCAATATAATGATCTCGACTCCAAGCACAATGCAAGGAAATAAATTTTCAGCGTAATAAATTATTTATAAATTTTCTAATTCACTAGTGCCATTGTGACATAAAAGTCACGAGTTCGAATCTCATATATTCATCATTTTAAGTAGAATATAAATTAAATTGTTTGGGAATCCCATGTAAGAAAGCATGATAGAGTATAAAACCTATTACTAGGCCTCAGGTCTTCAACTTTCAGATTATTGTTTTAGTGTAGTTGATCATTTAATATATCTTTTCATAATCCAATAAACCGTTTTGCTTATTGGATTATTTCATTACAAATTACAAAATGTAAATTTCTAATTATGCTTTTTACGTAGTATATATTTCAATATATTTAAAATACCTTTATTTATTATTATTGTTATTATTATTTTTATTATTATTACTATTATTATTATTATGTATGGACAAGATTTGATCATATGTCTTAGATATTATACTACTCCTTCAGTCTTTTTTAATTGTTATACTGGGGTTTTTGACACAATTCATATTATAACTTTAACTCACTTTAGTGATTAATGTGTAACGAAAAGCAAAGTTATATGGAATCTTGCTTGATTTGTCTCAGTGTATATTTTTCAAAAGTATAATTTTTATAATTTTTTATTATATCAAACTCGATATATTAATTTTATATATTATGAGAGATCGATGTGAAAAAAATGTAATAAGTAAAAAAAGACAGAGCGAGCTATACATTATCTACAACTTAATTAATACTTTAATTGAGTGCATCATGCATGCGATATCAATTGGGGATATGCATGGCTGCATGCAATTGTCTATTATCGACAGTCCCATAATCCCAAGGAATTGTAGTGGTGTACTTCTTAGAGACAAGAGCTTATATACAATAAACAAATTAAGGGTTACCTTTTAGAGCATTTAGAAAAAGAAAAGGACAATTAAAATGATTCTTATAGGAGGAGATTTCCAAAAAAAAATAATTAACGATATAATGCCAAACAAAATCCAGCATATTACCACGACTTTTTATGCTTTGCACAAGGTATAAGACATTGATTCTTGTAAAGAGAATGGACAATATAACACCTAGAGATTATACTATATTATATACCTCGTTTAATGTAATAATACGTGGATACCCATTTTCTTAATACAAAATTATTAGGTACTCCATCTAGTTTAGATTCGAAGTTTATTAGAATAATTATAATTGGAAAACTGTCATAAGGATATTGAGATTTTCTGAGCCATAATTTAAAAAAAAAATAATTTGTTATAAAAAAAAAAAATGCATCCCAAAGTTTGATTCTTTTGCCCTCATCTTCGGTTCCACACTTCATGTGGGAAGCAATTAGATACATGTAATGGCATCTAGCAAAAGTGATGATTTTTATTAATTATGATATGATTGAATATCTTATAAGCCAACCAATTGAATTATAAATTTGTTTTAACTCTAATCCAAGTATCCAACACGCACTTTCTTATATATAATTTATAGGCAATGAAGTTTTATACTCGTGGGATGCAATGTGGTGAATTGGTGAATAGTGGGTGATATACACACTTCAAAAAATAGTATTTACTTAATATGCATGATTGATTGTGTTTTAAAATGGATCTTAATGATAAGAGAAGTTATGCAATATTGATGATATTGTTAATAAGTAAATGCGCACTGAATAGTTTTATGTTATTTTTTTTCTTCTAAATATAATTGTTTTACGTAGTATATATTGTTCATAGCATAAACAAATGACACGAAAATTTCAAAAGGAGGTCATATTTAAGATTTGTAAATGAGATGAAATTTTGCAAATGCCATAAATTTATAAAATAGTGAGTATAATAAATCATATGAATATGCAAAGTCTTAGTAAAATTATAAAATTAACTATACTCATAGTCTGATTTATTATATAATTTTAATCTATTACATCTTAAAATTACAATAAACTTACAAATATTATTTTGAATAGTTATCTACAATCATAAATGTTTTATTTCTTTTTTTTTAATTAATAATTAATTATACAAATTCTATTTTTTAAATTAATAATTAATTATGAAAATTCTAAAGTGTACACTACATATGGGTAGATATTGGTTAATAGTGAAATTATAAAAAAAAGTCGTTATAACATTAGTTTAATTTTTTGGTCAATATGCAACAACAGTTGTAAAGGGTATCATTGAATACAAATGAAGGTAGACAATGTATGGACAAACAAAACCATAAAATAACTCAATGCCACTCGTGATCTGAAGTTCTCTTATTGATAATTCTATCAACAAGATCAACTTACGCGGAGTTGATTGCTTCAATCTCTCGAGTTTAATAAGCACAAAGCTCACGCTGTTTTATAAAACTTAAACACACTTGTTTTTATTATCGAAACAAAACATATTTATAGATCACACAAACAAACTTGCAATTACGCCTAGCTAAAGAAAGATAAAAAATCAACGATTAAACTCCTAAGTACGTCCTAAACATATCCTTGGACTTTAAGTAAACAAATCTAATAAAAATTTGGATTTTTAGGTGTACGGTTTGGGGAAAACGCCCTTAAAATACACACATTCGATTTTATTTATTTATCCCCATATTTCTAATTCAAAATAGATGGGATCATCTTTTCATCAATGCATACCCACACGTCTTCAACCTACAATCCAACGGACTCTACAAAATTGCGCAAGTTAAACAAACTACATAAACCAAAAATTTGAAATTCTTCAAAGAAAACTTAAAGAACTCTTCAAGAACGCATCTTTAAATCAATAAATCTTCAAAAATATGATCTTCAAGCATCATAGACCAAGTATACAAAAAATAAACCTAATCCCTTTATTCATGTGACCGAGTTTTTTGAAACGACGAAAATCAATTTCAAGATCAAAAGACAACACAACTGATTTTTTTTTTAAAAAATAAAAGTTTGTCAAAACGCATATTCGAAGAATAAAGTTTTCGTGTATTAAATTTACGTTCAAATATTAAAAACTTTTCAAATTCGAAGAAGGAACGATGAAGAAGAAAGAAAGATAAGCCATTAAAGTGATAGAAAGGGGTGAGCAGAACCACGTATCCGGTCATTTTTACTGAACTCGGTACAAGTCCTGATATTGTCCGAGTACCCAGATCTGGCCTTGATTCTGGTTGTACCGGGTACTGAATTGCCTGGTTTCGGAATCGGGTACTCGGTTATATTTTCTTACATAATTTTTTTTTTAGCAAAGTACTTTTAACATAGTTTTAATACATTAATATCTTATTTCTTTTGAAAAGAAATAAAAGATCCAACATCAAATACAATATTTCACATTTGGGTAGTATTACTTATATGTCTAATGTCGAAAAAATAGAAACTGGAGAAAATAATAAGTGAAATAAAACATAGGACCGGGTATAGTATCAAGTACTCACTGGAAACTGTGTCCTATTCCGAATACCCAGTATTAGTACAAATTGGGTACCCATTGGGTATTGGGTTCTAACATGTCCAGTATTGGTCCCGGTACTAACAATGTGTTATTTTTGGGACCCAGTATAGGACTTAGTTCAACTCAGATCGGGTTTTCACTTGTCGGGTTCAAGCTGGGACCTGACCTAATACTGGATACCCGATTCCAATGCTCAACCCTAATAGAAAGACTGGGTGCACTAAATTTAATAATAAGCCTCAAACTTTAACTTCTTCCTTCCTATATGGGCTCAAAAATATTACTCCATTAGTTTGAGGCATACCCCGGCACATATACAAAGTTTGTCAAAAAATCATATTCGGAAGGGAAAGAAATTACGAAGCAAAATGGTCAACACTCAACACACCATGTTGAGAAAATAGCTAGGTGAGGGTCCCATAAGGGCATCCATCAATCAAACCACAAAAGGCAAAGAGAGTCACACTCAAACTAAAAATCAAAAGAACCACCAAAATAGAGGTCACATGTTAGAAGGGGTTTGAAGATAGATGAAGGTGAAATAATATAAAGATGCTAGATTATTGCTATGCTACTACTAGTAGTAGTATAGACTTATAGTATAGTGCTGTCTAATCGAGACAGCCAAGAGAGGAACCCAACAATATATGTGAAGCCATGGGAAAAATAATATAAGGGGGACATGGACCGTACAAATAAATATCATGAAAATCTATCAATTATTCATAACGTTACCCTTTAGCTTCATTATCTATCAATGTATGTATATAGTACTGTACTACTACTACTACTACTAACCTCTCTACGAATATCTTTCTTTCTATGTATAGACAAATCTTCACTTATTTTATCTTTTGACCTTTTGTTTTATTTTTTGTAGAAATAGAATTTTCCGTTGAATTTTTCTTTACCTAGTCTATGATTCTATGGTTAGTAAATTAAAGGCTAGAGTTAGGATAGTGGATATCACACATAGTTGAGGATAAAGGTAATACGGAGTATGTGCACAAAGGGCCAGTTTTTTTTTTTTTTTTGGAAAGGCTAAGTGTCTGTTTACTTCAGCTGAAAATAGCTGAACTGAACAGAATAGAAAGTTTTTTTATGAAGGATTAATGAATAGCAAAATAAGAGTAGAGCTGAACTGAATTGAACGGATTTTAAGTTGAAGTAAACAACCCCTAAATATTAAAAATTTGTCTAGCAAAAGCATGAGCCTATAAGGTAATACACTGGTTTGTGTAAATGGTCTCTTTGATCTTAATTACTCGTAAAATGGTTTTCTTTCTTTTGGTGGTAGTTAACAAGGTATTTTTGGTGCTAATATAGAGTCTTAAAATTGTGGGAAAAAGAAACTACAAGGGAAAGCTTTGATTCACACATAACTGTTATGTATCGCATAACATGTTTTTATATTTGGTCATTTTAATTTGTGCCTTTTTACAAGCCCACTACATATAGTCATTGTTCCACCCTCTCTATTTTATTTTTTAAATTCATGTATATATCATCTTATCATAAATAGAATAAATTATATCACTGTTGTTTATATGTTAGCATCATATCATCAATGAGATATCATATCACGCTCAATGTGTGTCATATCAAAATAACATAGATTAAAAAATGAGAAAAAAAAAAGAAGTTATATATACATAAATGTTATACATAAATTTATACTAGCAACAATGTATTTATGTCATGCTAGATTCATTCTCATTATTAAAATTATATTAACATATCATTTGGTTCCATATATAGTAGCTAACTAGCTATGATGTGAAGCTTGACTTTAATAACCCTACTACTCATCGAGGAATTAATATGTAATGAAAAAACAAAATTGAACCAAATTAAGCTAAAAACTTAATTATTGGCTTAGACCTGACCCACAAGCACCTCAAAGATCAAGCCGTCTAACAAAGTAACAAGTCTAATAAGGCAAGAGTAGTAAAATCAAGAAAGGAAAGAGTAAGATTAGGGCATAAACAAAAATGACGAAAGATAAAGATAGAAGAAGCTAAAGGATATGTCATATGTGGTGTTAGAATTGCATCCATCACTTGTTTGTTGCTCCCAACTCTTGAAGCATGATGGGTTGTTGGGTGTCACAAATTCATTACTAAAAATTGTTGTCACAGACCACAGTCCACACTGTTTGTTGTTCCCTGTTCTCCTGTTGTTTAATGCTTTGGTCTCACATTTAAAAGTTTTTTTTTTGTTTTTGTTTTTCATTTATTCACCCTTTTAATTAAATTTGACATGAGTCTTTTCTTTTGGATGATGATGCTTATCTTTTCAAACAAAAAAGATACGACTACTTCCTCCATCAATGCTTACCATGCGCTCCAAAACATTGGACCCAATTATTTTTCTGATCTTTCTTCCCTAGCCATCAACATAAAGTTGATATGTCCTTGTAGCTTCTTGCTTTTTAGGATTGTAATATTATTTGCATTATACCCCTATGACAATTGAGAATATCACATGATGAAAAATTATGTGAAACTATTTGGTAGGGACTAGGTCACTAGGTATATATTTATACCTCTTTTTCTTAAATTGGTCTTCTAACCGTATAGGGCTTAATAATTTTTAGATTATACACTTGAGAGATTGATGTTCGTTACTAGATCATGATAATAGTATATTTGAATAACGAAAGTTATGTATGTTGTTTGTCTTGTATGAAACATATTGAGATGTTCGTTGTTGGTTAATCGATCATGCATTTAAATAGATCGATAAATAAACGTAGAAAGTGAAATAAGATGTCAAATACCGATTACTTCACCTCTTGAGCGAATCCACCTTATCGAATGGGCAAAGGCAATCTCATAATATAAGCAACATATTTAGGGTCTGTTTACTTCAGCTGAAAACAGCTGAACTGAAAGTTTTTTATGAAGGATTAATGAGTAGCAAAATAAGAGAAGAGCTGAACTGAACTGAGCTGAACTGATTTTAAACTGAAGTAAACAGACTCTTACCTACCTCTTTCGCATAACCCGATCATCAATTGTCTGACTTTCAACTTTGCTATACCTTAGGCCAAGCATGGTTAGATTTTTGTCAACTTCCTTTGGCCTTATCCCCAAGGCAAATTTGCGACATAAGTCGAGCAAGGTTAATGTCCATGTGTAGTACAACTTACAAGCTCCAACATAACTATGCAAGTAAACACACATGCAAAAAATTCAAGAGAGTTCTATGTGTGCCTCAAAAGTGTTATAAGATACGATAATATACTTATATAATATACTCCAAATAAATTTTTTGTATATATAAGAAAAAAAATACAATTATATGAAATCTTACATAAGGTGACTAGACTTATGGGGGTGGCTCTTAAGTCAAGTCAACTAGTCAAGTAGGCTTGTTGAAGTGGGTGCCAAATTAAAAGGATGACTAGGTTTAATAACAACTTTGATTTGCATGGTGACAGCTAAGAATTAAAAATGGGTGCATTTAATGAAAGACATGGTGCAATGCAAAAATGCAAACAATATAAGAATATCTATGAGTATATGACGCTATTCAAAATCACATGTTTATATTGACGTATTGTCGTCTTGTTTTTAGGAGGGTAGCTACTCCCCTTGTAGCAATGAAATTGACTTCCCAGACCTTCCATTTTCATGTAACATGACCTTGGTCAGATGGTCTTACCTTTCTTCTTTTTATTTCCAGCATTTATATGTTTTACTAGTACTATTTTGACCGAATTATTAATTTTTTTGGTACGGAGCTGGGGAGTCATAAGGGTGGGTGATAATCGATATCAGAATCTTTTTGAAATAAGACTTAACCACTCAAAATACCCCTCACTCTCTAAAAAAATGACCTAATGCAACTATGGAAGGTTGGTCATTGAGAAGGCGATCTAGACCCCCTCCGTGCATTTTCGCGGAATTATGGGCACCTTGTTAGTCTAATTAGTAGTGGTTACCGGTGGGGGTAAGCCAAACAATGCGAAAGTTGGTCAAACAAATTTTGGCCACTCATTTAGGATAGGGTTTAATTAGTTTTTATTGCATCCCTTAATTACATCTTTTTAATTGTAATAACTAACGAATTTTTTAACTTATATTTTTATTACATGTTTGAATTTCTAAGAATACATTAAGTTCTTTTTCTGCAAAACCGTTTCCCATGGTTTGCCATCGAATTAGGTTGGATCGAATTTTTTCTGTTTGTGTTTTTTCTTCTGTCACAATTGAAAGTGGTAAATTAAGCCATGAAAAAATTGATTTTTTGAGAAAGTTTCAACCCAAAAAAAACCACCCAGATGTTTCGAGTAACGATTTTTCAATTTAATTCTGAAATCTTTCAAAATTAATTTGTGAAAATCAAATCATTGAGTAGAATGTCAACTTTGGGTTGTTTTGGTATGCTTTGGTGCATATTTTGTCACGGACGACATTTTCCATGGACATGTCCAACAATTATTTAGGTAATAACCTAATTTAATTTAAACCTGACTTACAACCAATCTACCATAGTGCTAGTTTGTGTCGCAATATCCAGCTAAAAGCTTTCTAAGTAACAAAATAGGATCTCCACCCTAAATTGAATTGTCAGGCCCTCCACTGCACGTAACATTGATAATCCCTCCACCATCAATTGACTTTGTCGATCGAGTACCTTTTTGTTCTTAGTACTCATTCATGGCTATTACCTTGTAGATTCTGTATTTTAAAAGACCATTACAAAATATGATAATCCCCTAATAATATACACATGCCAATAAACCCCGGCCATGACACATTTTTTGAAACAAACGCAAATAATTTTACAAATTCAGGACTCCATCGTTTCAGACCTTTGAAATCCTTGAGATTTTCTAGCGACATTTAAAAACATTATATTATTTTCCAAAAAATAAATTATAGCAAATAAAACTTTTTCATATTTTTTTTCACAATAATTCTATAATATCGATGTAAAGATAGGTAATAATTAAAAATAGTTTTTAAAATATATTAAAAAAAAATTGTTAAAGCATTTTCTAACTATCTATAATGGTTACAAAAGAAATTAATATTACTAAATGAGCTCCATAATTAATATACTTAAATATTTAACATATAGAAATTTTAATAATCATTTCTCAAACGACAACCTAATAATTTTATTAATTTTCATGGTTTCCTTTCTACTTTGTTTGAAAACCATACTCCGTATCAGCAAATCCAGTTAGGCCCATAAGAACATGAGGCGTAATATAATATAAGAGAAAAAAGCCCATTTAACCCAAAAGCCCATCAATTTGCCTTTTCTTGACCAAGTCTTCCTTAGTCCTTTACCCAAATTTTACTAATAAATAAATGTAATAGTCAACTTGGGAAAATCCGAAGTTCAAATCAAATGTCCCATAGTCAATGTCTGAAATTTTCCATACTTTGATAGTTTCTCCTCCTCCAACTTCAATAGTTTGGCCTATAGGCTATCAAGTGTTGTTCTTGTTCATCTTACCATTTTAAAATTTTCAAAAAATATATTTAATAATAATAATAATTAATAATGAATGAAAAAGGAAAACTCCGTAGAAAATATTCTAACTACATCTTTTGACTAACCAAATTAAGCCTTAATACATGTAATGGGCAAGTTTGCCTTAAAATTAAACCTCATTCACAGAGACAAAAATTGCTTGATGTTATGGTTATTATTCTTGACATTTTTTTCTTTTAAACCAAGCTCAAACACTTACTTATATTTTTTTCTTTTTTTTTTTTTTTTTTTTTTTTCTCATCGAGGATTAATATGTAATGAAAAAAAAAATTGAACCAAATTAAGCTAAAAACTTAATTATTGGCTTAGACCTGACCCACAAGCACCTCAAAGATCAAGCCGTCTAACAAGTAACAAGTCTAATAAGGCAAGAGTAGTAAAATCAAGAAAGGAAAGAGTAAGATAGGGCATAAACAAAAATGACGAAAGATAAAGATAGAAGAAGCTAAAGGATATGTATATGTGGTGTTAGAATTGCATCCATCACTTGTTTGTTGCTCCCAACTCTTGAAGCATGATGGGTTGTTGGGTGTCACAAATTCATTACTAAAAATTGTTGTCACAGACCACAGTCCACACTGTTTGTGTTCCCTTTCTCCTGTTGTTTAATGCTTTGGTCTCACATTAAAATTTTTTTTTTGTTTTTGTTTTTCATTTATTCACCCTTTTAATTAAATTTGACATGAGTCTTTTCTTTTGGATGATGATGCTTATCTTTTCAAACAAAAAAGATACGATACTTCCTCCATCAATGCTTACCATGCGCTCCAAAACATTGGACCAATTATTTTTCTGATCTTTCTTCCCTAGCCATCAACATAAAGTTGATATGTCCTTGTAGCTTCTTGCTTTTTAGGATTGTAATATTATTTGCATTATACCCCTATGACAATTGAGAATATCACATGATGAAAATTATGTGAAACTATTTGGTAGGGACTAGGTCACTAGGTATATATTTATACCTCTTTTTCTTAAATTGGTCTTCTAACCGTATAGGGCTTAATAATTTTTAGATTATACACTTGAGAGATTGATGTTCGTTACTAGATCATGATAATAGTATATTTGAATAACGAAGTTATGTATGTTGTTTGTCTTGTATGAAACATATTGAGATGTTCGTTTGGTTAATCGATCATGCATTTAAATAGATCGATAAATAAACGTAGAAAGTGAAATAAGATGTCAAATACCGATTACTTCACCTCTTGAGCGAATCCACCTTATCGAATGGGCAAAGGCAATCTCATAATATAAGCAACATATTTAGGGTCTGTTTACTTCAGCTGAAAACAGCTGAACTGAAAGTTTTTTATGAAGGATTAATGAGTAGCAAAATAAGAGAAGAGCTGAACTGAACTGAGCTGAACTGATTTTAAACTGAAGTAAACAGACTCTTACCTACCTCTTTCGCATAACCCGATCATCAATTGTTGACTTTCAACTTTGCTATACCTTAGGCCAAGCATGGTTAGATTTTTGTCAACTTCTTGGCCTTATCCCAAAGGCAAATTTGCGACATAAGTCGAGCAAGGTTAATGTCCATGTGTATTACAACTTACAAGCTCCAACATAACTATGCAAGTACACACCATGCAAAAAATTCAAGAGAGTTCTATGTGTGCCTCAAAAGTTTGTATAAGATACGATAATATACTATAGAATTTTTTTTTTTTTTTTTTTTTTTTTTTTTTTTTTTTTTTTTAAGAAATACATTAAAATTAGGTTTTATTCTACCTATATTTTTTTTTGAGCTGAACTTATTTTTGTTGAACAAAACTTATATTTTCTAAAGTCATCAAAAAATTATATATATATTGAAACTAAATTTTTGCTGAAAATAAGTTAATTAAGATGAGAAGAACATAGATTTAGTTAAACTTTCTTAAGTTGGTGATTATATAGTACTTTAATCTATGAATAAAACACACCTTTATTATATACTAGTACTCTGTATACATTTTTTGGTGAAGTCACATGCCCTAATTATTATTATTTTTTTATTTTCTTTTTTATGAATAACCATGGCCTTAATTATTATGTGTGATCATAGAGAATATAGCTAGTACAAGACGTTCATTATTAATAATTCCAAACATACAAGAATGAATGAATAATAGGCAACAGCCCTACATCAATTGAAGAGGCTATCAACAACTATAGTGTATCTATGCAAACAAAAGAATAAGTGAATGATTCCTATGCATGGTTTAGGGAGACCATGGGCATAATAAAGATGTTAAACTAAGTTCCTTAGAAAAATTTACACTTTCTCTCTAATCTAATCAACAATTATATAAACACGTATGATCTCCAAATCAAGCCAGCTAGAGCGGATTATATGTGTTGTTTGAGTTTTTTGCATCTATATATAATGTATGGTTAGTTAATTGTTGTTGATCATGCTGAAAGCCATGCTAAATTTACTAGCAATGTTTTCGAACGAAGGTAGTTTAAAGCCATGATTAACATTTGCAATACCGGTGGTTATTTCCATTGCACATCTTCCTCGTTTTGTACCGGGAATGTACGTGCATGGTGAGGCTCCAGATGCCGGAGATGGTCTACCCTTAGGAAGAGCATTAAACACGAGGCCTTGTAACATCCAACCCTCGCCCTCAAGAGTCCTTATTGCCATGGTTTGGTGAACTTCAACGGACAAGACAAGGCAAATAACGAACATCATTTGCATCTTATTAAACGCCATTAAATATTTTTGTCAAATCAATATAATTTGATACAATGAGCTGAATACCCTAGTCACACTTGAATTTCAGTAAGGAATGACGAAAACAAAATAGGATATGAAAGAATGGGTATACGAAATCAATAAATTTGATAAAAGATATGAAAGAATGTTGATTGATTGAGATGTATGAAGCAAAATGAGTATATATAGGCATAGGGTGAGTAGAGAATATATGTGTACGTAAAAAAAAATAAAATGTCAAAGTAGAGTTGGACTTCAAATAACGCGGGGTTTAAATGGGTTTTTAGACCGTATTAACATTATGTGCGCCCTCATGTGCGGGAAGGTCTTCGTAGAATTAGTCATCTTAATTATAACTAAAATAACGTTCTTCAAAGTTAAACAATGAAATAATTCAATTGTATTAGTTAGTTAATGTTAAACGTAAAACAAACAAGAAAGAATGAGTCAACAAGCTAATAATCAATTAAGCAGCTTGAATTCGTTTGATGAACTACTGCTTTGTATTTGTATGTTTGGCACTTGGGGTACTTAGTTTTTTGCAACTTACATTAATTTAGTCATGTCAATATATAACAATGTTTATAAATTGACTCCCCAAATTTTGTGAACTACTTTCTCCGTTCCCTTTTATTTGTTACGCTTTGTTTTACACATATGTCAATGTACCTGTTTGACCATACATTTTTCTTGTTGTATATATATAAAAATTATAATAATTGGATACTAATCATGTACTCATTAAGATAAATCAAATAAGACCCCACATACTTATATTATGTTTTATATATTGAAAGTAATTTAAAAGATTCTCCGATCTATATTAGTGTCATGATTCCAAACATATCAAGCAAAATGGAATAGATGAAGTAATTGTTTTAAAGTTGGCGAAAATTCTTACGTCGTGACTGTTTGAGAAACAACCACTACTTTTGAAAAACTAAAACATCCACTACATAGACCAGTTTAAAAATATAATTAGTTCTAATGCATTTTTCCTACAAATAATATTTTGACGGTTGTTTCTCAAACGATCACCTAATTAAGAACTTCTCGTAATAATTAAGGATGATAATAATCTTTTTGATATAATATAAAATTATTATTCTGGAGCTTTAACTATCTTAGACATTTGATTAATTAAATTGTTCTTCTTATATGGTATTAGAGCCGGTGAAGCAATGTGACATAATATTACAAGTTTTAATTTCATCCAATCCTTATTTTTAAATGTATAGTAATTACTATGTGTTGGGCATATATGAAATACTCCGTATAATCAATGTTGGTCAATGGTCATTACAACCCCATCCCCTCATTTATTAACTATAAAGTATAACTAAAACAAACAACAGTTCTTATAGTTACATCATCATTGTACACATTTCCCGTACTCTCTCATTACTAATCTCTCCAAAATTGCATCTCATATGTATATATAGAGTGATACTTTTATCAATGTTGAAAACTTTAAAATTGTGATCATAATTTGCACGTCAAGAAATTAAAATCTTACTACTACAATAATTGATAAGGTAATTTATAACACTTCACTAATTACTATGCGTACATTATCTTAATTCTATCTTTCGCTATTTCATCTTATATGTGAAGTAAAAAGATTGATTAAATCATCTTTCATTTAACTTACTCTAGTATATGATAAATAATTTGTACGAAATTATATATATATATATCATGCATTACACAGATATTAATTTAGTGTTGTAGCATAATGTCATACATTCAAGTTTAGTTTAGCACCATTTAATTCCGTTGTACTTACTTTTGTTCAATCAGTCATGATATTGCATGTATGTTATTATATTTAATTTTATTCAATTCAATTCAACTCTATTTAGTTCACTCCAACACTCCAGCCTATTCAACTTCATTCAATTCAATCCAGTGTCCACTTCAACTTAATTAAGTTTTTGTCTATTTCAATCCAAAAGAATAGAGCACTGAACCACTCAAAAATGTTTTCAAACAACAATACATATATAACATAAGAAGTGAGATAAGTCCTTTTACAAACCAAAACAATAGGGCCTCAAATAAACTTTTTTTTTTTTTCTAAAACTAATTGACAATGAGAGGAGTAACCCATGCGAAGTGGATTGTATTCTCTTGTTTTTCCAATATGAGAAGCTAGACAACTCATATATGTAGGGTTCAAAAAGTTTAATTAATTAGCTTGTTTTAGATGACCAAAAAATATTTATCCAGTAATGACAATTTGCTAGCCAATCCATTTTTTTGGGAGAAATAAGCTAGCTAGACATCTTAAAAATTGTGAATAGAAGAGTGCGAAAATCATAACTAGTTGCAGCTCCGTCTCTAATACTTCGCATATAAAAATTCCAAATTAGAATTTGACAAGGATATTGGCCATCATGTGCTGGTGCACTATTATCTTTGAACTCCCTATTTAATTTATTTAGTTATCTATATTTGTGACAATTTTCTGTAATCTTTTCCTCATATGCTCCTTCAGTAGATTCGTTTATGGCACCAATTTGAAATAAGTTTTAAGCAAGTAATATTATAAAAAAACAGAAGTGAAAATTATACCAAATATTGGAGGTTGACAAGTTGATTATTGATGAGCAATAAAATATAGTAGCGGGGATAGCTCAGTTGGGAGAGCGTCAGACTGAAGATCTGAAGGTCGCGTGTTCGATCCACGCTCACCGCATTTTTATTTCTTTTTGGTATTTCCTTTAATTACTGTAATGAACATGCCTAATAATAATAATCGCTTATGTATGTTGCAAGTGGTATAAATGTCTTTTGCACAGTGGACACAACAAATAAAACAACGGCAAATTCGAGTGTGTTCTCTTTACGGGATTAGGCGTGATGAGAATGAAATGGATGTTAATGGAATGTCGGGATTAGATTGGATTGAATTAGAATAAATTATTATTTGAATTAATTAATCTTTATTGGAAATAATTGCAAAAATATAATTTATTAATAAACTTGTACGCGGGTTAACACTCCAGCTTTATGCAAGGACACTCTTGAGTAAATGTTTGAAGTCATATAAACTTATGCCCAAAGTACATAAGGAGGAATGTGTTTAGCTATTTTTATATTGAAGATGGAAATATATTCAAGTGTATGCCACAAATGAAAAACAATTCAAATATATAGGAAGAGAAAGGAGAAGAGATTAGCAATCACAATTTTGTTAGGATTCAAAGTGTATAACTCTACTCATGAAATTAAAAAGGTTATGACATATATCAAGAGATTATGACTTTCTAATTCATAAAAAATTCCAAAGATCATCATCAATTTCAAATAATAATAGAAATCAAAAGTCTATAATTCCTCACTAGGAATTAATATATGAGTTACTCACAAATGAGTTGAATGATGATTACAAAAGAACAAAAAAAGTCACCAAAGATCATACCGCACTCATGTTGCAACAACAAAAAATGGACCGTTGTTGCAGTATATTCTGGAAATTTCAATAAAACAAACCAATACTAAGAAGTGTTTTACAAGTTGTCATTATCACAACATGAACCATGTCGACTCTTAGATATGTGGTTTTTTTTGGACATTTGTTTCTCATTAATCTTTCATTCCGTTTTATATGGTGTACGTGATGATCAATTGTTTTGTGGGAAATTTAAAGCATATATATGCATATAGTGTGCCACGTGTAGTTGCAATAAACTAAGTTTTTTGTATCGCAAATCAAATAATACCCTTTTATTTCAATTATTTTGATACGTTAGTAACAGAAATGAAATATCTGATATTCATAGGTTTTATAATCATAAGACTATGAGAAAGGCAGAAACTTTTGTACAGTCAATGATTGGAACAAAATCAACTTAAGTAATGTGTGATCGATGATATGAAAAAATTAATATACTCCAATAATTTTATGCGCTTTTCTTTTTTTTTAAAAAATTTAATGCACTAATCAATTTGTGAACTTATATTGTAATTTATGAAAAATAACAAGTAAGCGGGGATAGCTCAGTTGGGAGAGCGTCAGACTGAAGATCTGAAGGTCGCGTGTTCGATCCACGCTCACCGCATTTTGTCTCTTTTTTAAATGCTTCCCAAAGTTCCATTATTTAACACAACTTAAGTTTTAGAGAATTATTATACATTTGGTCTTTACACTTTATAGATTAGTAAAGTTCATCATATTCAATTCATGCTGATCATTAATTAGTTCATGAGGTAATTTATTTTTGACATAGGGCAATTTGCCATTTACTTAAATGAGTGTTTATGACTTTAGGTATTAAAAGGATGTTTTTTTGGGCTACTTCGAGACATGATTGAAAAATATTCAATCAAGGGAAAGAACTAACAAAATATCAAATGTTTAATGTTGTAAGAATGATGATAAGTTAGCGAATTACTACCCAACAAACACAATTAGATTCAATAAGTTTGATTCTTAGTAAGAGCATGAATTGTACGCCAATGCGAGGATGAGTTAAATGAGTTAAGACTGTACGTTAAGGTTACACTTGGTACAGGCACCGGAAAATATGATGACAAGTGCGAAGATATAGGGATCCCTTCTTTCATGAATGGAGATGGAGTACGTATACTTAATTTTCCAATGAATATTATGCGCTTAGTCCCTAAAATTTTGTATCAAATAGAAAATCTATAAGTTCAATTCCCATATTCTAAGGAGACATATTAGGAATATGGCAAGGAATTGAACTTGTAAAATAACTAGCTAATTTTTAAATGAAAGAGTTTTGAAATTTAGCAATAAAGTCATTTAGCAATTATCTTTTTTTTTTTTTTTTTCTTCTTTTAAAGCCTTGGTGGTGATGGAATAGCGTTACGTGCATGACATTATTCGCTATTCGCCCACAATAAGGCCACAACCACCACCACGACCACCTTCTATACATGTGAACAACAACACGCGCGTGTTTGTCCATTAATAAGCTGCAGGCCGGGAACACATGTCAATATCACCACCACCAAGTCCTCCATCAAAAGATGATGCAAGGCCAATAGGCGAAGTTTCATTTAGTCATAACTTTGCACAACAATAACCAACTGTCAATGCAACACCACCGACTACTAATGCAATACCACCGCCAAGTCTACCACCCACCAATAGTAGATGTTCATCAAACCCTCCAATTCCATGGACTTCAGGACTTTGTCAATGGTACTCGGATTGGCCGAATTGTAAGTCGTTTATAAATTAAATAACTTGAAGACTTGTACACCATTTTAATTTACAAATAAGTTTCAAATTCATAATTGAAGGATATTTGCTATATATATAAACTATAGAATTATATACAAAATTGAAGGATTGATAATACGTTACAAGACTTATTATTTTATAGGTGTTATGACATTTTTTTGCCCATGTGTTACATTTGGACAGATTTCAGAGATTGTTGATAAAGGCACAACATGTAAGCTAGCTAACTTAAATTTAGTCATTCCTACAAATTACAAAATATTGCCTCGTTTAATTTTGTAATGCAAATCATATCAAATAATACTTAATAATATATATATTTTTAATTGTAATCATGCTGCAGCTTGTGCGATCAATGGAGCAATATATGCATTGTTAATAGATAGCTGTAGTAGGATGTGCATGCGTATACTCACCTTTCTATCGTCGAAGAATGAGCTGAGGTTTCAGTATAATTTGGAGGGTACTAATTTTAGTGATTTTTGGATTCATACTTTCTGCGAATGTTGTGCTCTTTGCCAAGAGTATCGTGAGATTAAATCTCGAGGTTACGACATGGGTTTAGGTATATCATCATACATTATCTTATTATCGTATGTGTTTTATATTACTCGACATATTAATGTATATATATAGTTTATGTTATGAAAAAATACATCTAGAGAAATATAACAATATATAGTGTATATATATATATATAGTTTTCAATACCTTACAACAGTTCAAATCCCAATTTATGATGAGGAAATAATCACAAAGGAAATTACTCACGCATATATGCACATGTACAACTGTACTATATATACATTACACAACACAAGGAGTACAAAATCAATTCAATGATGCATATCAAATGCTAGTATTATAGTAGTATGTGGATAGATATACGTACTCATATAAGAACTCAAACTTGATGAGGATCACGTTGATTGTAGAGAGTAGGAGGGGCAGAGGGGTTGGGGGAAGTTTCCGGGGGTGGAAATGGCGGTGCCGGGGTTGCGATAACTGCTGAGGTAAGAGCTTCTTCTCTTCCTCTTTTTCTTCCTAGGTAATAACACCCAAACCCCAATGCTATGCAAAGCAATATAAATGGAAGAGATACTGCAAATACATAAGCCATTTTTATGTTTTTGATAAATTTCAAAAGTCATAAATGATGATGGGGATTTATGCGAGTATTAGATTTAGAGGGATATCGATCAATGGTCAATGGAGTATGATTGGAACAGATGTCAACATGTTTCATGCCATTGATTCCTTCCCCTCTTAATATAACCGGTCATTTCAAATACAATGTCTAGTTCAAATAATTACAACAATATGTGATAATGTGAGTATAAAAAATTAGTTTCTTGCATTTATTTTAAACTACTGATAATAATGAATTGAATTTAAATACAATTAAAATATTTAAAGTGACGTTACCATGCTAATATTTATTGTATTGTTGACTTGTTGAATTGCGTATATAAGATTTTGTTTTTCTGATTCGTCTAGCTAGTTTGTTGTAATGAGTTGTGTGGTTTTCACATCTAATATTTAGATATAGAAGGGGATAATTGGATAAATTAATGAAAAGAGATTATGAAACAGGACGAAAAAGTGTATACACTTTGAACATATGTAAAGACATGCTTCATAGTTCATACAAATATGGCATCTCACTTTCCCACTTGGCCACTATACTTTGTTATGAGAATCGGTCTCCTAACCGATAATTGTGTCATAACTTTTAAATAAAATATCATATTTTCTAATTTCTATCCTAAAATCATAACTATTAATATGATACGTAACTATAACCCAAAAAAAACAAAACTTGCATCTCAATGAGCATCAACAAAAAATGTTGCCTCAATTAGCTTAGTATATATATACCCCATATGGCGGCCATATGTGACCTATCAACACAACTTTATTAATGGTGGCTAGTAAGGTACTACCGATGATATTGGACCACCCTTATACCATATGAGAACAACAATACTACTTCAGTACTCATCTTAATTGACTTAATACTAGTAGAAATTTTTGGTTGTTACTTGTTAATATTTATAATTTGACCCAAGTTGTCTTCTTTAGTTACAGACTTACAGCTTACCTCATCAATACCTAGGGAAAAACCCCAAATTACACAAAGGTGAAGAATTTGTTTATACACATATACACAGCTCACAAAAATTAAAATGAAGGGAAACTCTTTTATTTCTTCTTCATCTTACAAACAATCATCAATATTTTCCCACAATAATAAAAAATACACATAAATATTACATTATCAATTATAATAATACACAAGTTTATCACACAAAAAAAAAAAAAAAAAAAAAATGTTTAACTAAAGAATTTAAACATGAGATTCAGGTTGTTTGTAGAAAGGAGGAGGAGCAGGAGAGTTAGGGAATGATCCGGGCGGCGGTGCCGGGGTTCCCATAACTTGGCAACGAGCTTCTTCTCTTCCTCTTTTTCTTCCAAGAAAATAACACCCTATTCCCAACATTATGCACAACAATATTAGTGGAAGCGATATTACCATTACTAATGCCATTTTTTCCGATGTTTTGATTGCTCGAAAATTGATAAATTTGAGATAATATGACGAAGAAGAAGATGATGATGATGGGTTTGTTAATGGAGGATTATATTTATAGAGGGGAATAGATTCGTTGAGGAAAGGAAAAGGTGTGTTCTGTTTTAGTCTAGAAGTTGAGTACGTTCTACTTTTTGAAATTTTAAATTTTAGTTGGTATAACGGGAATGTGCCCAACGTTCGAGAGGCATGTGGACATGTGGTAACGGATACTTTGGGTTTGGCGTTAGGGAATTGGGGACCGCTGGTGGAACTAGCATAAGATTCATTTGGGGTCATAAATTTTTTTACATTAAACATAAGATTTTTGATCATGTATTGTAGCAGGAACGAGAATTGATCCAACCCGAGTTGTCGGAACTAAATTTAAAATCAAGTTATTTGATATGTCGTTAATTGAAAAGAAACATAAATTAGATGGTCAATCAATGACATAACACAATCATGAAATAAATACTACATATTATTCTGTATTCTTGTAATTAAAACTTTCATTTTGAAAGCATGATACAAGATAGTTCGTTTGCTGCAATAGATTCACCAAAGTTATCAAAAGTTGGAATTTATTGATGTACACAATGTGAATGTGGATTACACTAGTATTTTTTTGTGCAAATGAGGAAGAGGGCAAACAAACTGAATTGACTAACAAAATAACAAGCAACTAAACGTAACCTTAGGTCCAATTGTTCAAGTGTGGTGCTTCATTCCCAATTATAATTCCTAATTTCGTGCAAGTCACAATTAACAAGTCAATATGTAGTGTTGGGCGTATTGGCTTCCCAATAGCAATGGTAAATAATGACATTGCCAATTTAAGTGTCTCATCAATGTTGCGAGAATGATTCAAATCACCCAAAAACCTTGTCATAATCATTTTCAAGTTAAGGATAGAGACTTAATTGTTATGTTTTATTTTTATTTTTATTCTATTTTTTTATTTAAAAGTTAGATCAATGTTTAAGCTGATCATTTAAAAATTACAGCACGACACATACACATTGTCAATAAATTAGGCTATGGGCCACCTATAAGACCCATGCATAGGTACGCATCGCTAGTATCATCTTTAGGTAGACAATAATCATCATCGGTGTATTTTCTTATATTATGAATAATTTTGCTTCAATCAAGGTTTTATTCCACTCGTCCACTTTGTCATATAGAGTTGGTTGTCGGTCTTTCACTTGGAGGTTGCATCTGAATATAAAGCCAAGGTTCTGTTTGCGTATTATAATGGCAAAAATCACAAAAATTTTATTATGTTGGAAAGAGTTTTTGCTTTGTTGGAAGTTCAAGCTAATGTGCACCATCTCCACGTTGAGGTGGAGTGAAAAGCTCAAAAGTTCGAGAATGTACATGAAACCCTGAAAGGAGGCATCTATTAAGTGGAAAGCTAGTATTTTCTGAAAATTATTCCTTAAAATAGTAGTTTTTTTCCCTCTTTTCCCATGATTATAAATGTAGAGATGAGAATATAAAGTAGTGATTTCCAAACATTCTGTTGACAAGGAAAACTACTATTGAGTAAAGCTTGGAGGGAAGTGCGGAAATCAAATTGGGAGGTGCCAAAATCACCACCCTAAAATGAACCAGTTTTTTTTATACACCTCATTTATAGCTGTCAAGAATAAAGTAATCAAAGCTCTCTATATACTAGTTGAGCCTTTACTCATTGATACAATCTGTTACTTTCCCTAAGTCATTAACTCATTACTAAAGTTCGATCCTTGGGAGCAACATATATGGGAGATTGGGAGGTATTAGGGAGCGAGGGGAGTGGGGTTACAAAGGCTTAGTACGGCTAGGGTTTAAATTTAACCGGGTGTCCGCCTAGCGGTAGAATCTCTAGCACAGACCTGAATCATCACCCAAAAAAAAAACAGAAAAAAGAATACTGGTAATAAAATCTCTCTGTATATTGTTAATGTATAAGGCTGGTATTAAGCAAGCAGTTAACCTTTTCTGTATTCTGCTTACTATACATTCACAAACTAAGTAGTACATATATGCACAACTTTATAAACCTCAACCTCTATCTCTCCTCTTTCAACTCTTAGAGCCTAGTAACAAAAATATGGATCACACTACAAAATCAACAATACAAAGTTGGTTAAACAAAATATTATCTATGCACAACAATAATTAGTGGAAAGTTGGAAAATTTTCATACTGAGATGCTGCTGTATGTATAGTGCATGGCACAACAAGTGACATCGAAACATCGATCAACTGATAATCCATGAAGGTATATGCCGTCCATAATTACCTGAAAACACAAGATACATAATAGTTAAGTGCCCATTCCAACAACACTAGCAAAAACAACAGTTGTCAGTCTAGGAACATCAGTAATACTGATGCAGTGATGCACTGCAGCAGCGAAAAGTGTTTGTTGAATAAATATGAATGTCAGCTAGATATAGAAGAAAATAAATATGAATTAAGACATACTTAGATATATAACTACATAGCTATCGAAGTGCACAACTACAGCCATTTCTCACTTTCTTTATATTTAAAGATGCTGTTTTACTCAATGAAGCTAGCCTGTTTCTAGAATGCATTAGAAAAAATTAGAGAATCAAAAAATGGTAGTTTGGGGTCCAACCTTTGGACTATAAAGCACTCACCTTTTTGCTGGATTATGTTCATCATGCCTTCTGATTCCAAACTTCCGTAATTCTCTGAGGTGAGATGCGATCTCCTGTATCAGCCCCTCCTCCCCATGTTGAAGTGTGGTGATGGAACGTTCAATAAAGGACCGATCAGCTTCAAGTACTTGCAATCTCTTACTTATGCTGTTTACTTCATTAACAATATTGACAATATCAACTTCCTCAAGTAGCAATGCTCTTTGTTCAGCCCCAGCAGACTTGGACCTTTTAAAAGAACAAACGCGTCTTAGTAGAGTCTGATGGCTTACTGTAGAGACAAAACCACCCTTATCTGATGACACACCATTTTCATTTCTTTCACTCGGTACTTGTTGACTCTCTTCAGGCGATTGTGAAATATTACTTTGCTCTTCTGAACAATCACCATCTTTCAAGTGTGGGTGTATTATATTGCAGCAAAACGTGCTAAGCTTCTTTTCCAAATTGTTTAGACACTCTGAAATATGTTTTCTTTCATTTTCTATCTCTAACAATGGATATTTTGATTTACCCTCAGCATTCTCATTTAAGCTGTCAGGATTGCCGATAAGCTTCACACTGCCACTTAGACATACCTTTGAAACTGATTCCCCATCATTCTCCAAGTTTGACTCATTCTGATATTTGGTCCGGTAATACTCGAGTTCTGCTTCTAAATCTTGAATCTCTTTCTCCTTCTCCATCAGATGATCATTTAACTTATCCAGAGCTTCCAAATCATATTCAGCTTGCTCTTCCATCATCCTTAAGTCCTGTGAGGCTTCCATCTGTAGAGCAGCCTTTTCTTCCTGCAGTCTTGTAATCATTGCCATTGTTTCATTTGCTGCAATTTCAGAAGCGTTTTTTTCTTCCTCCAATTCCTTCAGCACAGCAATCAAAAACTTTCGATCATGCTCAAGTTGTCGTTTCAACCGATCAATTTCACTTTCTCCTTCAATTTCACTAACACTACTAAAGTCTAATGACTCGATTCCAGATTCATTTCTATCAAGGGAGCTCTTAGAATCATTCCTCTCAAGTGAGATCCTCTTTTGAAGGATTTTCTTACCAACAGAGGTAGATGAATCACTAGCCTTCAGTTCTTCAAGCTTTTTATACAGTCCAGGGCTCAAAATGTCACTAGTAAGAAACTCGGATCCTCTGGACAAATGTGATAGCAAAAGCTTCAAATCAGAACTTAAACTTTGTGATTCCTTTCCAGCCAACTGCTCGGCTAACTTGTCAGACAACTGCCTGCTTTTTCCATTGGTAGCTACCTTATAAGCATCACCAAGGTCTAACTGATTGGATATCTGCAAGCACCCATTCTTACTGTCAGGCTTTGCCTTCATGCTGTTGAGATCTGTAGTAGCTTCCAAGCTTTCCAGCTCTTGGCTTTTGTCAGTCGTCTGCATAACTTCAGCTTCTTTAACATCCAAGTCGTTTGAGTCTTTAACATCCACTTTTTCCATTACAACTCCATCTTCTACAATATCCTTGTTCTTTGAGTCTTTGACATCCAAATTTTCCGTCACAAATTCAGTTTCATCAGTATTCAAGTTCTTTGAGTCTCTTAATTCCACTTTGTCTGGCAAAACTTCAACTTCTTCAACATTTGCTGCAAAATATATATACAGGTAGAAAAGTTCAAAACCATGTCAGGAACAGCTGCAACCTGCTGGTGATACTGCTCATTCTAAGACAAGAACTAGACAAAATGAGTTCATTATCCTCTCATAGTAACAAACTGTAGCAACATAATCAAAATTTTCTTAAATTTGATTACAAGTTGAACAAACATAAAGAGTTTAGGTCAAAATCTTGGTAATGTAAATTGAACAAAGTTCCTGATGATCTGATACTAGTGCCACAAAGCTGATTTATAATTTCTCCTTAAAATTTCCAGTTCTTTCTCTCATTTATGTCTTGAGTAATATTGCAGCACTTGAAGGGATTCATGTGCAGAAAAATAAATTAACATTAACATTAGAAAAAACATGTACGGATTGATTGAAACTACAAAACTGAGAAGATTTACACCATAATAGTAATGAAAAAACAAGGAACATATATCCATACTTACATTCATCTACTGAAGAACGTTTAAATACATTATCATCATTTGATGACTCTGACACATTTTTGGAAGTCATCAGATTTGTTGATGCAGACGAGTCAAGATTGATATCAATATCCTGCCAATCAAGTTCTTCCAATCCATGGCCTATAGCAGAAGCTGATGCTACTGAAGGACCGTCATGGAGATCAATGATGTCAGCGTCAACCAGATGTAATGTTTCTGAGGGTTCAGGTGATAAATTATCTTGATCATTGTCACAGGCAGATTCATCTTCAGATACAGCAATAAAGGATCTCATCGGTGCAGAATCTTTTACATAATCCTTCAGAGGATCATTCAAAATCAATGGCCTCACGTCTTCAACATCAGACATCTGAATATCGGATTCAGTGTCAGAGGTAACTTTCAGCTCTGAGTATCCAAACCGCCCCAAAGAATTCTCATCTTTCCTTCCACTATCAGCTGATACATTCAAGGACTGCACTTCTCTTTTTAAGTTATTGTAATCTTGGCTAGACTTGCGGCTCAGAGGTAAGTCAAGGTCGGTGTCATCAAACCCACTTGAATTAGTCTGGAGCAATGTTTGGGCATGACGTCTTGAGGTAAACGGCTCATTGCAGCAACTACAATGCTTCATGTCCAAGCCCTTGGACTTATCATCGTTAATTACTGGTTCATCATCAAAGCCACTAAGATCTTCTCCTCCCAACTTACCAACCAACAACCTATATGTTTCGGCATTGGATTTATTTTTGGTGGCAAAAGAGAAGAGGCAACTTTCACACATCCCTCGAACATCAACGAGTTTCTCATGAAAATGGCAATAAACCAAAGTTGAGATCTCCAACTTGTGATTTCCACATATCATATCCCAATAAAACTTAACATTTTCACTTCCTAGGATGTGATCAAACCTTGAGCATAGCAAACAAGGGAGAGGCAATTCGCAATAACGAGCAAATTTCGTGATTAGGTACCCAAACAATCCATAAACAAGCAGCATAAAGATAAGCACCCATTCAAGCATAGCCGATGCCAAAACCGTGGTGTAGGACCTATTATGTTTTTGTAACTCAGGCGAATGAACACACCTTCCGGCCATATCTTAGCAGATTACGAAAACATATGCAGCACAAGCAAGTACGCAACACAGGGCAATGAGGGCAATACAGGTCAAGAGCTAATTCACCAAGGTGGAAACAGGAAATTGAAACGTGCCAGTGGAAAGCTGAAGCAAAATAGCAAATGAACTAATGAGCCAAGAAAACAATAGCAACAAACCACGAAATTGGAAGCCTACACAAATCAAAACATTTACTTAAAGTTCTGAATATTGCATTGCTAATACAGGATAATCTAGACTAATTACTTGCAACAATTTATAAATTGACATATAACTAAGCATATAAATTTCAACGTAACAGTGTACTCCATCATACTTAAGAGTATTATGGTCAGTACTTGTGTAAAATACAATTATCAAATAAAACAATAGCAACAATATTAAGAAAATCACATCATATAACATGAAATTAGAAGCCTAAATAATCACAATTCATAACTTTGCAGACCAAATTTTCAATGTAACATTGTACTACCTAAGAAAATTATGGTTCAGTAATTCAGTAAAATACAATAACCAAAGAAAACAATAGCTGGAAAATCACATTATATAACATAAGATTAGAAACATAAATAAATCATAATTCATAACTTTGCAGACTAAATTTCAATGTAACAGAATACTTAAGAGATCAAAGTTCACTAAAAAGTAAAACACACTAATCACATTACAAAAGAGATCTTTAGCAGATGACAGCTAATTAATAAACACATTAAACTTTCATATATAAAGTTTCCGAATTTATAATATATACAAATTGTTATAAGCTGATCATAATTTCATGTAAAACAAGTTCTAAGTAAATCAACCAACCAAACAAACAAAAATTTGATAGCATGATCAAATTTTCAAAAAACCATGATCAAAATCAACAAAAATTCAAACCCCACCAAAATTAACCCTCACAAAAAATAACCCAAATAAGAAAAAATTAAAAGATGAAAATTGCAGAAAAATCTTACATGATAAATGGATAGAAAATGGAATCCCAGAAAAGATATAAATTTTGTTGGTAATTGTGTAAGAGAAAAACCAAGAAATAGTTTGAGTTGAAGGGTACAAACCAAAAAAAATGGCAACTTTATAAATATATAGAATGTAAATAGAGAGGAAAATGAAGGTTAAAAATAGAAAGGACAGATCTGCACGTAGTTTTCAAAGGGTGGGAAGATGATGAGAAGTCAAACTCAATACGAATGAAAGAATGCCGACTAAGATATTATGAAAGTCGGCTGACCGAAAGTTATGGACCTACCTACCTTATTCATTAACTTTTAGGATTTTTTGGCTAGGGAGCCACATGGGCGGGATAATAGTCGATTTCATGATTTCTGTGAATTTGAGAGGGAAGTTTTAATCACTTGAGCTACTCTTCACTCTTTTCTTAAGGATTTATATCGTACAACAAACTATTGTAGAATTGGTTTTTTACCTGATAACAAGAATTATAATTACTATTTCATAAGAGCTTGTTTGGTAGAATGGATTGGGAAGGAAAGGAAGAGAAGGGAAGGGGAAAGAAAAAAAAAAAAAAATTTTCAATGTTTGGTTTTAAAAAAATGGATGAAATTTGATGGGAAATGGAATGAAAGAAAAGGAAAGATTATTAATATTTTTTGCACTTTTCTTTCCTCACAAAATTGGGGGAATTTGGGAGTAAAAATAAAATTAAAAACTTTACAATAAGAAAAACTTTTACATTTGTCTTTCTTTCCTTTACTAATACCAACGAAACATAAAATTCTATCTAATTCCTACCTGTGAAACGAAATATGGGAAAGTAGACTTAATTTCTTTTCTCTTCACTTCCTTTCATTTCCATTCGTTTACTAAAAATGAACCAAATTGTAAGACATCACAATACTTTTAACATAATTCCTAATGTAATATTTTATCTGGCATTTTGGATGATCACCTTAACCATGTAGAGTTGTTTCTGGACCTTCATCTCGGGTCATGTGTGAACCTATAAGATGAACTCCGAGCCTCGAGGGCAAACCTCAAAGAGGAGCCTCCAAAGCCCAAGTCAGTCACGAGCTAAGTTAGGGTTGCTCGACTCATGCTCGTTAAATTACAAACCGAGTTGAGTTACTCACAAGCTGCAAGTTTAAAATTCCAATGTATCTTGACTTCTAAGTTTGTTTAATTATTAAAAAATGTTTTTGTAGTCCTAAGGGCTATGAATAAGATGCTCAAAATAAAAATTATTTTTCTATTCAAGCATTAATTATATAAATGTTTGTGTGATCTTTGTTGAGTTTCATAAATTATTACCATCTATAGAAATATATTTAATGCTTATATCGTTATACTTAGCCTTAAGGGCTATGTATAGCATTACCCATAATTATTATACTTTTTTTCTTTAAAAAATTCATTTTTTTTAGTAATTGATCATTCTATATTTATTCAATGTCAAATATTTCTCGATTTAAAAGACAAATTAATTAAAAATAGTTGTCAATTGTGCTCTATTTGCTAGCTTAGCACTATTTTAATTGAAAACAATTATATCTTATTGAGCTTCGAGCTCATTCGAGCAAACTTGAGCTGATTCGAGCTGAGCTTGACTAGATTTTGATCGAGTCAAGTTTGAGCTATTTGCAAGCTGCTTAACTCGCTAAGGACCCTAGATACGCATTATCAATTACACCATATTTAATTCAATTGCACATACACATTATATTAAACAACCCCCTTGTGGTTGTATCGATCGACAAAAAAATGAGAGTATGGCGTCAAATCTACTATCTTAAGATCGTCATTAATTATGATGAATTTAATTTAACTTGAAATTCATTATCATGTATTTGTTAATTTTGATTTCTTTTGTATATGTCATATAACTTTTTATGAACTAATTAAATTTATGTCAAACAACAAAAAAGTACCTAAATGATTGTCACACAACAAAAGAGAATTTAAACAACCTATTTTTATAAACATAGGCAAAATCAAAATTGTACTCGACAGGCAAATCAAATTAATTAACTTGTATTGCTCAACTTATTTTTTGTCATTAACACAAACCAGATTTTTTACTTGCAGGCTTTTATGAATAACCTTACTTTACATGTAGTTGAATGCAAATGTACGTATGAGATAGGCTTGTAGAAAATGTACTGTAAATTTCATCAATCTTGAACAAGGTATATCAAATTAACTGCGTTAGTACTCTTTTATTACATGGGGATCCTAATTTTTTTTTTTTTTACGATATCTCTCTCCTTCGAAAAATGCCGAAAGTTTTAAAAGTTTATCTTTCTCTTCTTTAAAGCAAAGCGATAAATGCAATACAAATGAAGTATATATCATCAAAATATTAAAAATATTTCAGTAGCTCGTGCATTGCACAAGGAGGTTCGCTTTTTTTTTTTTTTACATAGTAATTTTTTTCAAAAAATAGTAGTAAAAAAAAACCATTATAGGCAAAAATAAAAGGAGGACAATAGTGGAACTCCAAAATCCAAAAAAATAAAAACCATACAATATTACAAAAATACCCCTTTTACTCAACCATAATACAACCCTAGATTGCAATTCCCATCTCAACCCTCTTTCAATAACCCCTTTTAATTTCTCTCATTCATTCATCACTTCCTTCCTTTCTCTTTGTAATTCCACCTTCTTTTCTCTCAATTCCTTCATTACCCTTTTTCTTTCTTTCTCAATACCCGCCAATTTTTCTCTCTCTTCTCTCTTTTCGAATTTCTGTTAATTTCTCCTTTTCTCTCTCTCTCTTAATTCTCCCCTTTCTTCTTCTTTAAACAATTTCACAATTCTTTGAATTGGGGTTTTTGATTTTGTATGAAATTTTTTGAATTTAAACTAAAATTAGCAATGTTTGAGAAATACCCACTTCGAAATTTCACTGTTTTTGCTGCTCATTGAAGCTCAATTGATGGATTAAATTTGGGATTTTAAGAGCTAGAGTTCTTCATTTCTCAGGTACTATTGTTAATTTCCCTTTTTCCCTTTGATTTCCTTGTTTTTGGGTAATACCCACTTCACTATTTGAGTTATTCTGCTGAAATTCAAGTTCAATTATTCAAATTAAAGCTTAATTCTATGATGTATTACTAATTTTTTCAGTTTTAGAATGATCACAATGACAAGATTAATCAATCTTTTGTATTAAATTTGTGCCTTTTTATTAATCATTCAATGAATCAATCAAAGTTTGAGGCCTAAAATTATTTGATTGTAATTGATTTTATTCTTTCTGTATTCCTTTTTTTATTTTCTGTCATCTCAGAATATGCTGTTGTCTGATATCTGATACATCACTGATTTTCTGCCCTAATTCTATAGCTTTAATTTTGTTGTTAATTACTGTGAAATTCAAAGAATTTTGATCATTAGCATAATGACTTTAGTTGGTTTTTTCACTTTAGCTATTTCAACTTTCAAGCATATATCATCTGTTATTCTTCTTGATTAAAATGCAATTTTACTGCTACTGAACTTTAATTTTTCCCAAATACCTGTATCCTGCATTCTTACCATGAGACTGAAATAGACAATACCCCAAATTCCCAATATGTCATTATGTGGGTTTACCAAATTCTAATTAGGCAAAAACAGATATCAACCTTTTGTTATAGCTGAATTCGACGTTGGGGACACACAATTGTTGCTCTAATCACGAAGTTTTAGAAATGTTGTTTTAGTCTCTTTGCTACTGACAAGTAATTACTTCATTCGCTCTGGTTCTGCTGCCTCTGCCTTTTAAATACTTCTTTCGGAACCGAGTATCACTGCCTCATCACTCGTGTTTAGGGGATCTCCTTGTATTGGTTCCCTTTGTATTCACTGTCCACCTGTGGGGGAATGTTTGAATTTAACCATGATCTATCTTGGTTGAGACAATGTAGTATGTTTTTTCTGTAGGTACTAAAAATCAAAGTGTATTTGACTATTGTGTTCGAACGGAGGGATAATTGTTATGTACGGAGTATGAAGGAAAAAGGAAAGTGTTTTCCCCCTTTTGTTTATCCTTGTATGATTCTGTGGAGTGAGGATTAAGGGGATGTTTGGTATGTTAAAATATCAATCTAGGAAACGAAATCATAAAACGATATCGTTACTATGTGTTTGTTATGGGGTTTAGGAAACGTAAACATATTTTAAGGGAAACAAAATCCCTTTCTCTGTTAACCTGCTGAACTCAGAAGAAACAAATCACGTGTCCTTCTGTAAGCCTTTTTCCTCCTTCTTCCTTTACTCTCTTGCCATAGCAGGAACATCATCTTCTCTCGTCCATTTCACCCACTAACCAACGAAAATCAAATATTGAGCTCATATACATATTCATTCGTACAAGAATTATCACATCTGAAAACAATTATCACACCACAAAACTATTCATATTCATTCATTCTTTTCAACGATTCATACAAAAAAATGATAAAAATTGATGATTTTCGCAAATTTCTGCATAATTGTACAACCAAATTGTTTCCACAATATCATATTATCAAAAGAGGAATCCAAAAATTTATTTCATTAAAAAAAGGAATTACCTGAAATTAGGTTTTGGTCAAATTGCATGCTGCAAATTTAATTTGAACTTCAATTTGTCTTTCTTTCTACAAAGTAATTTATTTGTGGCTTAACATTGCAATTAAATTCTGGAAGTTGCAGAGGAAGTTCTGCACTTTTGTATTTTGGGGAAGGAGAAAGAGGAGGGAGGGGTTGTAGAAATAAATTGATTACATTTCCTTAGTTATACCAAACAAATGGTAATGGTAACACTAGTTGTACCTTTTCCCTTCCTTATTTGTTTCCAATCCGTTACATTAACTATTCCAATACCAAACACCCCCTAAAGGATTTGCTAGAAGCGGTAAAAGCTTTTGATTTGTCGCATCAATTGATAGCCACTTTTATGCAAAGGAATTGTTGCACTTTGTGAAGATTGCGTCTGCTTCTTGGTGTTTATTGTACCTTTTTTTTCTGCTGAAACTTATGTCTCTGAGCATGCTACTGTTTTTAGATTTTACTTATGTTTTTCTATCTTTATGATCCTCGAAAAAATTGTTGCTCAGTCTGTTCATTTTGTTGCACAGGTTGTAGGTTTGCAACTGGTGTTTTTACTATATGGCGAACCATGTGATCCTTGGAAAAAATCATGGATTGGATTTAGGCCATGACCAGCGGTTGATGCTTTCCCATAAACATGGCTTAGATCTTGGACAGACGCATGAACAGGATCTGGGTTTAGGACATGTCCATGACCATGATGAATTGGCTCTCGAACAGGACCAAGACCGTGAAGCGAGTGATGAGCATCACTATGAGCAAGGTGGTAATGACTTGCATTTGGAACATAAACCTAACCATGAAGGTCGTGATTTCTCTTCACATAATAATGATCTAGCTATAGCTGAGCACAGCGAGCTGGGTCTTTCTAGCAATCAGCAATTCGATGAGAATTTGGAGTTAGATATGGATCAAAATCAGGAAATGGCTATTGAATCTGTTGATGATGAGATGGGTATTCAGGAGCCTGAGTATATCCTTGGTCACATTGTTCAGGCTCGTTCACTAGTTGTTAGTCCAAGCTATGAGGTTCATGTAGGACAGGAATTCCCTGATGTCAAGAGCTGTCGTAGAGCTCTAAGGGATATGGCAATTGCTCTGCACTTTGAAATGCAGACCATAAAATCTGATAAAACTCGTTTTACTGCCAAGTGTGCAGCTGAAGGATGCCCTTGGCGTGTTCATGCTGCTAAGCTTCCTGGTGTACCTACTTTCACAATTAGGACGCTTCATGAGGTCCATACGTGCAATGGCATAGGTCATCTTGGCCATCAGCAAGCATCAGTTCAGTGGGTGGCTAACTCTGTTGAACAACGTTTAAAAGAAAATCCTAATTGCAAGCCTAAGGAGATACTCGAAGAGATCCATCGTGTACACGGAATCACCTTATCATACAAGCAAGCTTGGCGGGGCAAGGAGCGTATCATGGCAGCTATGCGTGGATCTTTTGAAGAAGGATATCGGCTTTTGCCTCATTACTGTGAGCAAATCAAGCGCACAAATCCCGGTAGTATTGCTTCTGTTTATGGTAATCCAGAAGACAACTGCTTTCAGCGGCTCTTCATATCATTCCAAGCTTCTATTTATGGCTTTCTAAATGCTTGTCGACCCCTGCTTGGGCTTGATAAAACCTATTTGAAAAGCAAGTATTTGGGTACCTTGTTGTTAGCTACTGGTTTTGATGGAGATGGTGCTCTCTATCCTTTGGCATTTGGTGTAGTTGATGAGGAATGTGATGAAAATTGGATGTGGTTTCTAACAGAACTTCACAAATTGCTGGAGATTAATACTGAAAATATGCCAAGGCTGACCATTTTGTCAGACCGGCACAAGGGTATTATTGATGGCGTGGAAGCAAATTTCCCAACTGCTTTTCATGGATTTTGCATGCGTCATCTGAGTGAAAGCTTCCGTAAGGAGTTCAACAACACAATGCTTGTCAACCTCTTATGGGAAGCTGCCCAAGCTCTCACCATTATTGAATTTGAGGCAAAAGTTTTGGAAATAGAGGAAATATCACAGGATGCTGCATATTGGATCCGAAGAATTCCTCCCCGTTTGTGGGCTACTGCCTATTTTGAGGGTACACGATTTGGGCACCTGACTGCAAACATAGTGGAGTCTATAAATATTTGGCTTCTAGATGCTTCTGGACTCCCAATCATTCAGATGATGGAGTGCATAAGAAGGCAACTAATGACTTGGTTCAATGAACGGCGTGAGACAAGTATGCAATGGACCTCAATACTTGTGCCTACTGCTGAGAGGCGTGTTGCTGAAGCAATCGAGTGTGCTCGCTCTTACCAGGTGCTTCGAGCAAATGAAGCTGAGTTTGAAGTTATAACACATGAAGGGTCAAATTTTGTAGATATTCGAAATCGATGCTGTCTTTGCCGGGGATGGCAACTGTATGGTCTGCCATGTGCTCATGCCGTAGCAGCCTTACTTTCTTGCAGGCAGAACGTTCATCGTTTTACCGAAAGTTGTTTTACTGTTGCAAATTACAGGAAAGCATATTCTCAGACTATACATCCAATTCCTGACAAGTCATTGTGGAAAGAGTTCTCTGAAGGGGAGTCAGATGCTTCTAAATTAGCCGAGGTTATTATCAATCCACCAAGGTCTCTTCGGCCTCCTGGAAGACCAAGAAAGAAGAGAGTTCGAGCTGAAGATCGAGGTCGTGTCAAACGAATTGTGCATTGTAGCCGATGCAATCAAACAGGTCACTTCAGAACTACCTGTGCAGCACCTTTGTGAAATCTTCTTATCTGAAGATATGCACTCGGTACTGTACTTCCAAGTTACTTCAAGTGTTTCCATATATTATTAGTCAGATGGAAACTATATAGTTCTAGTTAGGTTTTAAATTATAATTGGTTTGCCAAGTTGTAATTTATCATTATAGTAGATTGTTAATATGGTCTCTTCCTATATTTATATAGGAAAATATGTGAACAAAATTTGTGTTAGCTGTTATATATAATGAATAAATGCAATGCTGCAAGAGCTTATTCATGTTGGTCTCACATTTCTAAAATATTGCTTGCCATGTCTTCTCGGGTAATTTCATAGTTTTAGCCTCGTTAAATTATGTTGTTGTTACACACTGACATCTATATTCTCTTGTGAGTGCGTTATACAGCAACAATAACAAAGCCTTACTTATTAAATAATTTAAAGTGCGTTAACTTGAATAAACTTAAAGTAGGGATATGGGATTGGAATGCTCTTCCAAAAAAAGCTTTTGTCCTTCACTTTCCTGCCATTAAATCTAAAATATGCTTGTTTAGTTAAAGCTTATTTGAATAAGCTTTGTTCAAGATATCTTGCTCTCCAGTAATGTGATTGAGAGTCAAAGCAATGCTAAAGATCAGCTCAACTCCAATGTAAGCTTGGATGTCATGTACTCAACTATTTTAGTTAGCGAACAAATAACGATGTTATTTGATTTATAGTACACTACTTATACTTATTTAGGGTGGGGTTTTTCTTATGGGAATTTTATTCCATAAAGTTGAAATTCATTCTTATCCCATCTTATGGATTCTTATCCATTTTAATCCAATTCAATCTCGTCTTATTCCATCAAATCCCGTCTTATCCATTTAATCAATATTTGATCCAATTCAATCAATTGTGTTCCTATCCAGCCTTGTTTTAACACGAATAGAACACACCCTAATATGCTAATCTTTTCTGAATTTCTAGCCTTAAAACATTTTCCCCAATGATAAGTAGATCACAAACTCACAATCAATGTTCCTATCAACTCCTTCAATAACCAAGGCCCACAATTCCATAAAACAAACAAATCATCAACAAACAACTCCTTAAAGTTTGAAAACTCTGCATAACTGCCTGAAATAAGGAAGAACCACCAACAAATACTAGTACAACAAATCTTGTGTCTTTTTTTTCTTTTCAATTAGATCTTATATCACTAAAACAAAACCGCCCCGAAAAAAATGGGAACACCATATCCAACTCAAATAACACAATCAAGCACCAAGATTGGTTGGATTGGTATTGGCGTAATGGGTTCAGCAATGGCTGATCGTCTCCTGTCAGCAGGCTACTCTGTAACCATTTATGCCCGCAACGCTGCAAAAGCTCATTCACTTGTTAAACATGGTGCTAACCTTAGCGACTCGCCTGCCGAATTAGCCAGATCATGTGATATAGTTTTTACCATGTTGGGACATCCAAAAGATGTCCAACAAATTGTATTAGCTAAAGACACAGGAATTTTATCAGGGTTTAAGGAAAACTCAAGTGGGGTTATTGTTGATCATACTAGTAGTGATCCAGGATTAGCCAAGGAGATTTTTACTGCTGCAAGGAAAAAGAATTGTTGGGCAGTTGATGCCCCTGTTTCGGGTGGCGATATAGGTGCTAGAGATGGGAAACTGGCTATTTTCGCGGGTGGTGAGAAGGCAGTTGTAGACTGGTTATTGCCAGTGTTGGAGATTATGGGTAGTAAAGTGAGTTATATGGGGAATGCAGGAAGTGGACAGAGTTGTAAGATAGCTAATCAGATTGTGGTGGGTGCAAATTTGATGGGGTTGAGTGAAGGGTTGGTGTTTGCTGAGAAAGCAGGGTTGGATAAGAGCCGTTGGATGGAGGCGGTCCGAGGGGGTGCAGCAGGGTCAATGGTGATGGAGTTGTTTGGGAATAGGATGATTGATAGGGATTTTAAGGCAGGTGGGTTTGCTGAGTACATGATTAAGGATATGGGCATGGGAGTTGATTTCGTCGAGGGCCGAAAGAAGGAAGATGCTGAGGATGAAGTGGTGGTTGTAATGCCTGGTGCATCAATGGTTAAGCAGATGTTTTCTGGGATGGTTGCTAATGGTGATGGGAAGCTTGGTACTCAAGGTTTAATTACTGTCATAGAGAGGATTAATGGTATGGTTTGAGTTCAAATATATGCTTTATTTTGATTTGATATATTGTCCTCAGAATTAGTCTGATTAGAGTGTAATTTCAACTCCTAAGCTGGATTAATGTGCGTTGTCAGTCTAATTCTACATTGTCTATTTACTTCTTAAGGTGGGCAAACTAGCAGTGTCCAATAGATAAATGAAGCGTCGCCTTTCCGTTTGTATTACAAGCAAGACGACAGAATAATTAACTGATGTACTGAAATTGCTGCATAGTAGCATCAGATGCATGCCGATGCATTAAAAAAATTATGAAAAATAAAGCCAGAGTCCTTTATTTCACACTGAAACCTTGATGAACAATGCATGTATCCAAGATGCGATTTTTTAATAGCAACGATATATAGTTTTAGTGACAACATACTAGATTGATACAACCATTCCTAATTTGCTACTTCTGATAGTCATGAAAAGCTAAATTTTAAAAGACAAATATAGGGGCCAATCTAATAACCATAACCTCCACCATACATAGATCCATAAGCTCCAGGTTGAGTTGCAAGTCCAGCGCTCGATGGTGTAGATCCGTACACTGATGGTGGTGCTGCAAATGCGTTATAACCTTGGCTGTAACCCTGGTCAGTTGCACCACTTGTTTGGGTTGCTGCTTTGGATGCCGCTGCCTCTGCCATGAAATTCTGCAAGCCACGCATTAACAATTTAGAAAAGAGAGGAACTGCAGAAAAAATGATGGAAGGCAACAATTTCACTCAGAAAGCAAGCACTATCAATGAAAGTACAAAACTACAATTCTGTACTATTTTGACCAGAATCACATAGCAAATATGAAATGAACTCAGCCTAACACCTCTACTGGGATTTAAGATATAGCGATACAACAAAACCATAAAGTGACTACATAGACAACTGAAATGGAACGCTCAAGGAAACAAGTGTAAAAAAAGATGCACTGCATCTGAAAGCAGGTGGGCAAAACAGAGTAGAGAGCTCAAACAACTGTGAGAAAATTCTGTTAGAGCCAATGAAGAGTGTGGTTGATAAGTTATAAGATAAACCATTACTTGTACAAGCTGCTGAGCTGCTTGAACTTGTGATGCAGTTCCATTTATCTCAACTGTCATTTCTCCAGGAACACCTCTTGTCTCCTGTATGGTGACAGTGGCTCCACTGGCACGTCGAATGTAGCTTATAGTGGCACCGTTGGAACCGATCACAGCATCTGCATGTATTAAAGGGACTTGCATGTGCTGTGTGATCTGCATGTATTAAAGAGGGCAAAGAATGATGAATCGTGGGAACTCATTCAGGTTTTGGAATAAACTCTTATTTATTCATAATAAACAAGTGACCTAATTTGGCCGTTTTATTCCAGGAACCTGACCCTACCATACACTTGGGTGGTACATGCAATGTCCTTTGTACCAAGCATTAAAGGTTGGGCTTTTGATCAATTCTGGGAAAAAAAATTAGATTTCTTTCTCACTGAATTGATTCATCATATACTTCAAAAACTTTTTCATCATCCTTTTTTCTATGTAAATCAAGTTTTTACCAATTAATATAATGTAAACCTCCCTTCGGTCATCCATTGCTGTTATTAGCTACATTGTGGATTTTACACAATTTTCAAGTATGGTGTTGGTTCTTACCGCTTGCATTTTACAATGCGGAAAGTCAACAAGGACTAACACTCAAAAACGTGTTTTTGGAAACAGAAGACTTATGGGGGAACAATGAGAAATGGACAAATCATTAGAAGAGAAAGGATGACAGAAGTTTAAGGAACTTATCAAAACGGAAAATTGATGAGCGACTTTCACTCTGTAACTACATTAAGCTATTACAGTAAAAGAAAAAAAAAAGTCATTAAACAAAATAAACAAAATAACCATAGTACGCCCAACATAATCTACATTTAACTTTAACACAACAAAGTCACAGGGTCAATCAGATATTAAATTTACACAAAGCAGAAGTAAAGATAAAGGAAGAGACCTTTGTGATCATAGATGGTGCTGCCTGAGCATTAGATGAAGCATGGACGCCTACCGGAGGTTCTCTTCCAAAGGCTGATATTCCTTGGTGAGGCTGCCTATCAGGTGGGGGTGCCATTTCAGCAGGCGGATAGAAATTATCTAGCTGACGTGGTGGAGGCATGTATTGCATACTAGATCCATAGCCACCATGTCCACCACTCCCACTGGGTGGAAAACCATGAGGAGCACCCCAAGGCTGTGGTGGAATATGTTGTTCTCTGGGGTTGCTGAAGGCTTGCATCTGGACAAAGATTTGCCCAGTCTGAGTAAGATTTACATTGCTGTAACCGTAATAAACAGATTAAACTAACAACAAATATGCATTACCTGCTTTTCAAAAATAGGTATTATACCACGATCGACCAAAAACTTTCTTAGCTGTGATGCAATCAGTTCAATAGCCTTGTGGACCTCAACAGCTTCTCCGACTACTTCAACCACACGATCATCTTGCAGAGCAAAAGCAGGAAGGTCCGCTGCAGCAACAATCAGTTAGATTTAACATTACTCTACAAAAAGGAATGGTTATATACTAACATGCCCAGAATAAACCAACAAGAAATTACAACATCCAATGTAGAGCATTTAGGGTAAATAAAAGAGGAAAGAACAAAAGAAAGAAATGAACGGGATAGAGAACACAAACGACAAAAGAAACAACCTGTTTGTCAACATTGTGAATTTGAAGATTATTTCGTTGTTTTGAACCCACAAAAATATTTAGAAACGACAAAGGTGGCTATTAGAAGTTAAAATCAACATGATCAATCAAGTAAGACCGAGCAAGCTTGGAAGAGGGTTATTATTATCAACACGAGGCAACTAAGGATTGAGGAGAATTTGGCTTTAAACAGGGAATAACAGATGGCATAAATAACTGGAGATGACTTCTACGATTCTTCATATAGATAAATGTCTAGCTACACCCAAAATATTATGGGACTAAGGAGCTATTTTTGTCAACTTGAATCATGTGTTTTTTAAAAAATTTCATAGCCAATAAATGGGGGTTTGTTCGGCATCACTGTGGTACTTAGTTTTTTGGTTGTTTTTTTTACAAAAGCCTTACGATAAATTTTATAAAAAGTATTAAAAAATAGACGAACTTATTAGATATAGCATGATTTTGATAACTGACAAAAAAAAGTGCGAAGTGCAAACCACTTTTTGTGGTTCCCTGTTTTTAGTTTTCCAAAAAAAAACAAAACAAAAAAAAACGGTAACGAATAAGCCCTGAAAATTCCCACAATGTAATGATCAAACTCTGTTGTCTGATAAAGCATTATGAAAGATCAAATACAAAACCAATCCCAAATCCACATCAAAGAATTGATGTTTAGAAGCTAAAGTTGATAAATCATATATTACCTTGACCGAGTACTCTAACAATACAATTTGCAGCTTCCTGAATAGATTTAACAGAGGCTCCCTGCTTTCCAATCAAACTGCCAGCTTGGGTGGCAGGCACTAACAACCTTGTTGAAACCTTTCCTCCTGCAGGCGGAGCCTGAGACTGAGAAGAATCACCATCCAGTCCGTCAACAATACGACGGTGAACCCTCAAAAGACCATCCATTGCTGGTGGAAGGGAAGAATCAGGCTCTTCNGGATTTTACACAATTTTCAAGTATGGTGTTGGTTCTTACCGCTTGCATTTTACAATGCGGAAAGTCAACAAGGACTAACACTCAAAAACGTGTTTTTGGAAACAGAAGACTTATGGGGGAACAATGAGAAATGGACAAATCATTAGAAGAGAAAGGATGACAGAAGTTTAAGGAACTTATCAAAACGGAAAATTGATGAGCGACTTTCACTCTGTAACTACATTAAGCTATTACAGTAAAAGAAAAAAAAAAGTCATTAAACAAAATAAACAAAATAACCATAGTACGCCCAACATAATCTACATTTAACTTTAACACAACAAAGTCACAGGGTCAATCAGATATTAAATTTACACAAAGCAGAAGTAAAGATAAAGGAAGAGACCTTTGTGATCATAGATGGTGCTGCCTGAGCATTAGATGAAGCATGGACGCCTACCGGAGGTTCTCTTCCAAAGGCTGATATTCCTTGGTGAGGCTGCCTATCAGGTGGGGGTGCCATTTCAGCAGGCGGATAGAAATTATCTAGCTGACGTGGTGGAGGCATGTATTGCATACTAGATCCATAGCCACCATGTCCACCACTCCCACTGGGTGGAAAACCATGAGGAGCACCCCAAGGCTGTGGTGGAATATGTTGTTCTCTGGGGTTGCTGAAGGCTTGCATCTGGACAAAGATTTGCCCAGTCTGAGTAAGATTTACATTGCTGTAACCGTAATAAACAGATTAAACTAACAACAAATATGCATTACCTGCTTTTCAAAAATAGGTATTATACCACGATCGACCAAAAACTTTCTTAGCTGTGATGCAATCAGTTCAATAGCCTTGTGGACCTCAACAGCTTCTCCGACTACTTCAACCACACGATCATCTTGCAGAGCAAAAGCAGGAAGGTCCGCTGCAGCAACAATCAGTTAGATTTAACATTACTCTACAAAAAGGAATGGTTATATACTAACATGCCCAGAATAAACCAACAAGAAATTACAACATCCAATGTAGAGCATTTAGGGTAAATAAAAGAGGAAAGAACAAAAGAAAGAAATGAACGGGATAGAGAACACAAACGACAAAAGAAACAACCTGTTTGTCAACATTGTGAATTTGAAGATTATTTCGTTGTTTTGAACCCACAAAAATATTTAGAAACGACAAAGGTGGCTATTAGAAGTTAAAATCAACATGATCAATCAAGTAAGACCGAGCAAGCTTGGAAGAGGGTTATTATTATCAACACGAGGCAACTAAGGATTGAGGAGAATTTGGCTTTAAACAGGGAATAACAGATGGCATAAATAACTGGAGATGACTTCTACGATTCTTCATATAGATAAATGTCTAGCTACACCCAAAATATTATGGGACTAAGGAGCTATTTTTGTCAACTTGAATCATGTGTTTTTTAAAAAATTTCATAGCCAATAAATGGGGGTTTGTTCGGCATCACTGTGGTACTTAGTTTTTTGGTTGTTTTTTTTACAAAAGCCTTACGATAAATTTTATAAAAAGTATTAAAAAATAGACGAACTTATTAGATATAGCATGATTTTGATAACTGACAAAAAAAAGTGCGAAGTGCAAACCACTTTTTGTGGTTCCCTGTTTTTAGTTTTCCAAAAAAAAACAAAACAAAAAAAAACGGTAACGAATAAGCCCTGAAAATTCCCACAATGTAATGATCAAACTCTGTTGTCTGATAAAGCATTATGAAAGATCAAATACAAAACCAATCCCAAATCCACATCAAAGAATTGATGTTTAGAAGCTAAAGTTGATAAATCATATATTACCTTGACCGAGTACTCTAACAATACAATTTGCAGCTTCCTGAATAGATTTAACAGAGGCTCCCTGCTTTCCAATCAAACTGCCAGCTTGGGTGGCAGGCACTAACAACCTTGTTGAAACCTTTCCTCCTGCAGGCGGAGCCTGAGACTGAGAAGAATCACCATCCAGTCCGTCAACAATACGACGGTGAACCCTCAAAAGACCATCCATTGCTGGTGGAAGGGAAGAATCAGGCTCTTCCTTGGCTGAGACCATTACCTAACAGCATAAACAAACAAGCTCTCAGAAGAAAAAAAAAAAAAAAAACACAATTACAGCACTATTCACAAGAATTTCAACAAATTCAAATTTCAAATAGAGAAGTTCCTATATGAAATAATTATCCCTGGAACAAATGGAATAAGTCATAAAAAGAAAATTCGGATCTGAAACAGCTTATGGATCATACAGACTACCAAGCATTGTTCAAGTAAATACTACTGGCCTACTGAACTGATCTTCCACACATCACAGAACAGCACATAAATAACTCCTTGACAATGATTATACAAAAGGTGACTTCAAAACTAAAGAAATGCTGGAATGCAGCAACACAACACACATGTCAAAAGACATTAAAAAATGAGTAAAAATCACAACTGGGCTTTGCTCTATTCATTAGTCTATATTACATCTGAAGGGTAGCACTCATTAGAGACGATTGAGACAAAAAGACTAAAACTGAAGGGTAGCAGTCTATTTCACAGGAAAATAAGATTAATGAATCATTCTAGGTCCAATAGGCAATGCACAATATGCACTCAGAATGAACATAGACTCCCATATATGCAAGTAGATGCATGGAATTTGGAGGTTTCGGGGATGATGAGTTGTTGTTTGATATGTTTTGAAAGGTTTGCCCGATCAATTAAGCTATTCGGGTGTTCGGATGAGAAAGGTATGGAAGAGAGGATGAAGCTCAAGAGGCCAAGTTAGAAACATCCGGTAATGTGTTTTGCATATTGGAATTTCTACTGATTGCGTTGATACCACATAACTACAACACAAACAAAATACGGATTGATAATAAAGTAATTATGTCAATGTTCTTATTGGTTGTTTCAAACAGTAAAGAAGTGCCAACTATTTATAGAACAGTTTTAGCAAACAGCTTGAAGCAGCTAATTAACACAACAGCTAATGAATTCATTGCAGAGAGAACCATCAACTTCATATGTTGAAGTGGTTACTAGTTGCAAACAATATGATGGCATTTGGCAAGCTATTTCAGCTTAACATAAGTAAGAAATTTATTTGTCTCAGATTAATATAACAAAATAATTAATGACATGCGGTTTAATTTTAACCAAGGCATGTTCAGAAAATCATAAGCCTAAACCAAGTTACCAACCTATCAATGAACATGGCCTTTCATATCACTCTACATACTCCATATTAAGCTAGTTTTTCTAAACACTATAATTTCACTTTAGCTAATCTTCCCTAGAACATAATTATGCGAAACCTTACTCTTAGAACCCAAGTGAAACCAATATGCCTCAAAACTTCTACCCCTAGCTTAGTATTTTGTTAAGGTTAGAGATTAACCAGTTGCTCTTATCCTAATCAAGCCATGACATTGTTCAAATAAGCAGCTCGTATAGTCCTATCACTCTTCTCTTACACCATAACCAACAATATGCTAAAGAAAGATAATATCACTAATATTCAAGGATTTACTATAGCAGATCTAACACAATAAGAGAATAAAAGAATGACTTCATTAAACCCCTCATTCTACCATTAAACACCTGCTCCCCCTTCATTATACAAAGTTTTCTTCTACCGAGTTCATGTCTTTATCTTGCAGACTTCTCAACTTTCTCAAAACTTAAACAAATACTCAAATAGCCCATCTTAATTATAAAGTCACAAATGAAGCATACCATCATAAAGTATAAGCTTTTTATACAAGGCATACTATCATAAATTATAAGCTTTTTTATACGAGCTATGACTTATATGAAAAGAAATCATAATGATACTAATTTAGACATTGAATATAAATCATATTCAATCAAAACAATCATCCCAAAGTATATGAAACTAAACAAGGCCTTGGTATTCTTGTTTTGGACAAAAAAAACAAACTTGACTTTCACATTTGTCAAGGCATAAATTAAATTGTTAATATTTGACTATATGTAATCATGAGCAAGTAAAAATACTAAGGGCAGATAATAGAAGAACGGATAAAGAGATGAATACCGCATAACTATGTTTCTTCTATATTAATCACGAAAACCAGTGAAACACATGAACAGTGTCAAAAAAGAGATATGTAAATTGATTAAAAGACAAGGGGAGCATCATAATTATAATGTTTATTATTAATTTTACTTGTTTAATCATCCACCAAATATAACTGTAGTCTTCAGCTGAAATGGATTTATATGACTTTTTAGAACTCATACAAATTTGTTAAGTGGCGATAACTTATAGAAACTGAAGTGAACTCATTTTTGGTTAAACTTTCTTATAAGTGAAAAGATTAAATCTTACATATCTTAGACTTAGTTTATGTTTGTACCATTAGATGATTAGCAGGAGACTTAATTATTTTATTTCAACATAGTTGCAATTACATGTTAACCCAACTTGATTTCTCTAATTCCCTCAGATTTATTTCTTTATATTTTATTAAAGTTGGTGTACCAATCGCTGAAAGAAGCTCAAAAAGCACCTCTACCTTGTCCAATGATCGCAAAACTGATAGAGGATATTCTCCAACAAAGACGAATAGTGCTTGACAAGATATCAACCACCCAGAACACGGAATTCCAGGAAACAGCACAAACTCGTAGAGCTTCTCAGTATAGATTAATGTACAAAGTGCAAATCTTTTAAACCAAATAAAAAAACTTTCAGCAGTTGCAAGTTGTAATGCTCAAGCTGATCTCTGCTATCTGAAACTTTGATGCTTCATAATCGAATAGCAATGGTGCCAGATACATATCCTTAAATTTGCCAACAAAACCTGCACATACTCATTTTTGTTATTGCAGAATATCAACTGTTTTGGACATTTTGTGTGTTTTTTAAAATTTTGTACCACCTTACTCTTACATAATTGCATTCCATTGCTCATGATTTGTTTGTCAAATTGTGTGTTATTTCTTTTCTTTTTCTTTTCTTTTTTTTTTTTTTTGTGAACTTCAAATTTATTTGTTGATTCTAGTGTGTCAAATCTTGACCTTCAAAATTACATTTTGATTCCAACTAAGGCTTAATAATTAATAACACCCTTTTCTCTAATTATTAGCTTCAAAAATCTTGGATGGGTTACATTTCACAATTTACATACTAGTTCCGTGCTCCAACATCTTTCTAAAATGTGAATTTAGGGAAAAGGAATTGCAGGACATTGTAGTTCGTATATTAATAGTAGCCTTAAATTAATTGACAACAATGCTTGAAAGTATCTTACTGCAATTGCCTAAAAGAGTTAATAACAAGGTTCTATGTGAAATTGAGAGGAAATATCATCACAAAGACTAATGTCCCGTGGGACAAGTAATTTATTGTGACTGACATCAATGACTCGAAAAGCTTCTTCGACAAAGCCAATTTCACATTCTATCTTAGAAACATAACAAATCCCATTAGAATAACCTTCTTGAAAAGGCATAAATCAAACTTGTTAATAACATATCTTTAATTCAACGTGTAGAAAGAGAATATAGACATTAGCTGTTTAAAGTACATATATATCAGGCGATTAACGTATCCTATGATAAGCATCGAGGTCAACTACAATTCAACATGTGGAAAGAAAACATAAACATTAAACAACTGAAGAACATAAGGCAAACACACATATGGCTTCATTAACGATAGAAAGGAGATGTAGGCACTTACAGCTCTCTCTTGTGATCCTGGAGGACCATCCAAAACCTTGATGCGAGCCCTGGTCTCTTCAACGATCTTCTTAATATACTCCCCTTTGCGTCCAATGACATTACCAACCTTCTGGCCAGGTACCAACATCCTAAATACACTCTCTCCTGGCCACCCAGGCCATTTTTTTTCTCCTTCACTGGCCAAATTAGTTGCCTGTTCATCCTTCTTGTCTAAATCAGAAACAACTTGAGCAATGCCCATTTCGTTAGCTTCATTTTCGGTCAATTCCTGTTTCAGCTGGTTCTCATCCAAGCCATGAATAGCCTGGTCTCCATTTTCTCCATCTAGTGTGTGTTCATCCTCATTTTCAGTATAATTCTGCTCGGGAATGACTCCAAAATCATTTTCAGGCTCATTTCCACCAAAACCTTGCTCGCTAATCACTATGTTTTTGTTCTCAGAGTCACCTGCAGCAAATTGGTAATTGATAGAGACCTCTCCAGTAATGTGTTGCTGATCAAACGCAATGTCTTGCTGGTCAAATGCATCACCAGCAAGATGAGGCTGGTCAAATTCTGGTATGGAAAAAATCTGCTCATTGTTTTCAACAAAATTTGGCTCTGCCTCAGCCATCACAACCACTCTTCAGCTAACAAAAGGATGAGTCCTAAATTATACAAAAATAATAAGAAGGAGATGACAAATTAAAACTAAAAAGATAAACAAATAACCAAAAGAAAGCAGGCTATAAAAAGAAAAAATAGCCAACCCTATGCCACAATTACTAGCATTAACCACATCTACGAGGCAACTTTTACTCGCATTGAGTTGGTTAAGGAAACAAATCAAGTGGCATTCTTGTACATAACATTGACTATTAAGGGTTTTATTTGCTTTTTGTAAAGCATAGGTAGTAACCCCACACACCACCCCCCCCCCCCTGATTAATTTCATTAAGCAATTCACTTCGAGTATTTAGGAATTTATATTTCTTCCATGTTAAATATCATTCACAATTACCACAAATTGGTTATTTTTGGAGGGGTGATTGCAATTTGAATCCGAAATTTTAAATGACAAAAGGGTTAAGAACTTAAGATTTTTAGTCAGATCACCCATGTCACACATCTACAACAGACCAATCATCATAAAGGCCACTTCAAGTAAGTTACGACTGTACGGACTCTCCTCCTATAGGCCAAGCAAAAAGCTCTTAACACTCCATTGAAACCCACCCTTCTCCTATCTAAACACCCAAATGTGATTCTCCTCACAAGTACAAGTACTCACAGACTCGGGTATACACAAGAACAAGCCCGGTATGATAACTTCACACGATCACTTGACCGGTATAGTCTTTAACCAAAATTTAGTCATTACGTTGCGAACTTGCGAACAAAGTAAACTATTTTTCATTGACTATACTAACAAACATCAACCCTTGGCCAACAAACTAGTGCAAGGATTACAAATTAACAAATCATTCGCGCTATCGCAACACTAGATTAAAATTTCCTCTTCTCCTCATACTTAAATCATTCCCCTAAAAAACTTGCACTTAGTATCAGCCAAACTAAAACCTCCTTCAATGGATTCAAACAGTAAATAAAAGCGCGATTATCAACCAATTCAACGCCGCCGAATACTAAATTCGCTACATTCAAAGAAACTACCGAAATATCACATATCTCTGACAAAAAATCCATAATCATTTCTACGAATTACGAAACAACAAACTCAAAAATAAAAATAATAAAATTAACACACATAAATGAATTAGACGAAAGCTATATAATTAAAATTGAAAAGTAAGCAAAATTCAAACAGAAAAATGAAAATATATATCAAAAACATCAAAAAGAAATTAAACAAAGTTGCAACAAATATAAACCCTAAAAAATGATTTGAAACCCTAATTTAATTAAATTCGATAGAAGTAGAAGAATACTTACAAATTAAATCAAAAGGAGAATGATCGTTATAAAAAGCGCAATTAATTTGTGAACCCAAATTCGAGGAGAGAGAAAATTGCAGAAAAAAAACGGTGCGAAAAAAGAACACTGTGAAACACAGCTTCTTCAATGACTCAATGAGGTTTATCTTTTTTTTTTTTTTTTTGGCCGGTTATAACCGCTTAACCTTCGCTAATCAAGCTACGAGTAAATGGATTTCTGTAAAATAATTGGGTCCATTAAATAAGTGGGCTTATGGTTCAGTTTATTTGGGCGGACTAAGCCCATCTTGCTTTGTTTAATGAAAAATAGCCCAATCGGATTTAATTTTTTTTTACGCAATAGTCCTCCCATTGAACTAACATTTGGAGCTAAATTGAATTAAACTGAAATGAAAATAGTTGAAAATTTTTTTAACAAATTTAAAACAATAGTGGAAAAAAAAATACGTAGCAGTAAGGAAAGGAAACTTGGTATTGTCTACCCAGATTTTAATGTTATACTTCATGTTTTTAGAACAGCTTTTGAAAGGAGTATTCAACTCTAATTTAATGTGTCATTTATTTATTTTCTTTGCCATAATTGACATAGAAAATGACATAGTGCAAGGGTTAACCTACTAATGTTTAACTTTGAGATGACGAGTCTAATTCTTATACTATGTATATATCATATTGTTATTTCTTTTTAATGTGTACCATGATATGGAATGATGGCTAACAAAGGAGGTCAAGATATAGTGTGACATGGACATGCTTCAAAATGCTTTTTAATACTCATGTATATTAATTATAAATATCGATTGATCGATACATGTTTCAGATTATGTATGTTGTTTGTTTTTGTACTCTCATAATCTAACTTTTGGTTTCTACGTAATCATAAAAACGGTTTAAGAACTTCATTAAAGAAAATTGTAGATTTCTCACAAAGATTAATCTACCAAATTTATCACAAATTGAGCAAATTTTCCTTTTTATGTCAGAAATAGCCATTTTCAAGTCACAATTTTTATGAAGTCACAATACATATTTTTTAAGTCACAAAATTAATTTTAAAATTCACCGTAGAAATATATGTTTTTAAGTCGGTATGGGTAATTTTTGATTCAGTATACTTGATAATTTTAGCATTTTTTTGAAGTCAAATTACATATATTTCCAAGTCCCAACATTGATCTTGAATTCAACTCCGAATTATGTGTTTTAAAGTTAGTATGTGTGAGAAATTTAGCTAAATTTCCCAAGGTGAAAAATTTTAAAACCCCTCATTAAGTAAGTATTGTAGTTAATAAGACAAATATTAATTAGATCCATTTGATGAGAATCCATTGTACACGTGTTTGAGCATGCGTGCATCCAATTAGCATGAGTGATTAAGCGCTTCTAACTTTGTTAGTCGTTTCATAAAAACTTAAAAATATTCTAATGTCTTTCTCATGCAATCTTTTCACAACAAATTGAGGAAAGTTGGATATAAATAAGCAAGAAAGCTATGCTAATAAATAAAGACAACCATATAAATAGATAAAATTACAAATATACTAGACAAAATACTCCTATTTTAAATTTTTAACCATTGCTCCATCATTAGTCATTAGTACATGACTTTGTGACTAGTACAATCCCCAAAAAAATTAAGTGTAAAAGGTAAAAAAAAGAATTAAAAATGAATACATAAGCTTTGCATATAAAAGCAACCAATAAAATTGCAAAATTTCTACTATCTAAATTTTGGTTACTTGTAGCAATATGCATAAATGGTATCCTATCGTATGATATTTTGTAGCTATACCTTATTGAATGTCTTGGTAACGAATATATATTGTTCAAACTAGAGCAATGGTTAAAGATGTTACGTGCGTTTCATTGACTATTTTCCTTCTTCCTTCTTCTCGGTGGGAGTGTTTTGAATTGTGTTTGTTTTATCATCATCATCTACACTTTTTTCGTTTTTGGTGGCGGTGTTGTTGTTGTTTTTGTTGCTGACGTTGTTACTTTTTGGAGATATTAAAGTGTCGAATTTTTCAGTCTTCTCTAACACTATTTCAATCTAGCAACAATTAAAGATAAAATTAGATTAGATTGAAAACACAAACACATATCATTGAACTTTTAGGTAACTCAGCCGCGTGACATGCATATGTAGTTACACATACATTCACACTCTTTATTTGATATTAGGCATTAGTTTTTCTTGAACAAAGAAATTTTCACCTTAGCCTTTTGCACCATTCGACCTTTGTTCTCATCTTTCATTCCGATAGTAGATGTGCAAACCTCTATCATCAAGTTTGAAGTACACCAAAAATAAATAGAAGTGTAATTGATCTAAACCAAAAGGGTGCAAAAAGAAGGAAAAGTTTTCAAGTACAGCACATGTATATATAATAAATTGTTGTACAACGGGTTTGAAGTTATCCAAAATAATAATAATCACCTCTTGTTTTCATTGCTCTATTATACCACCTAAAATGTTTATGTATGTTTCTGTATGTATTAGAGCTTAATAGTTTAAATTCCAGGATAACATCAAACCAATCATACAATAATTTATTGTACATACACTTGTCGTACACAATATTGTAGAGGAAACTATTTAAAGGTAGAAAAAGTTTAGTACTCTTTTGGCAAGCAAGCCCATTATTCTTCAAGATTTCAGCAATGGTGACGACAGTTGTAATTGCTGTAGTGCTCAAAATCAAAACATTGAAAATGATTTTATGTGAGATTCGGGAAAAAACATAAGAAAATTAAATTTCATTACTATAGTATATTCATGAAATTTGTATTGATATAATAATCTTTATTCGTGCTTGGACAAACTTGCAACCTTTAGTATTTTTTGGATTAAAGATAGTAATACAAACTACATTATATGAATGAAAAAGAAAAATATGTGTAGTTGGTCATAAGAGCATACCCATTCCTAGTGCAGAAAGCTCAACCTCGTCGTGTTGTTGTATGTATCTCTGTAACCATGCATGAACCACAATAAACATATGTGACGAGCCAAAATAATAATAATAATGATAATAATGATGATAATAAAATATAACTTAACTTGTAAAAATTATTTGTCTTCACAATAAGATTTTGTTATTTCATAAAGGAATTTGCATTAGTAAATACATGACATATGTACACTTTCTTAGGTGCACTACGAAACACTTAAAGCCTAATGCTCTCATCATTAGTTTATTTAATCAATTATAAGCTATCCACTTGGAAACAAGCAAGCAAAAAAATAGTCTAGTAAAAAACTCTTTTTGGTGCATTATTTGAAGACATCTTGTAAACATACAACACTAGTAACCAAAGTCTTTATTGTGATATTTAATCATTAGTCATGTCATTTTGGTGCATTATTTAATCATTAGTCATGCATGTAAAGATCATATAACCAAAGTCTCTATTGTGCTACAAAGGGTGTTTTTGATATAAGTGAAGCAAAATTATCATGTCATTTTGTGTACGAGTATGTCGTGTGTGTATATATATATATAATCAAAAAACAAAAGCAATACTCAAAAAATAATAATAAATCGTAGAAAACATTAATGTTATTGATCACCTTTGCAAGATTGACATAGAAGAATAAAGGCTTTTTGGTGTTTGAAACTTGAATCCTGTTCTTCTTTGTGGGTGAAAGGGGAGCTATGATAGCTACTGTAGCTGAAGCCATATTCTCTCCTTTTCTTCTGTTTATAAATTTTATTATTTTTATGTTCGTTAGAAATAAGGAGATATAATTCTCGAGAATTTCAACTTGTTTCTAATAGAAAGATAATTGAAAATGAGATCTTATTAAAATTTAGTTATAAGTTGTTGAAGGAATGGTTACAAACAAAATGCGAGAGTATAGGCTCATTTTTCATTATGTTATCTACCACGTGTTTGGTTGTTAGTATATATTGTTTATTTTAGGTAATATATATTTAACTCTTTAATCCTTTTATAGCTTGAAGGCGGAAATGTACATTACTCCTAAGCTTTCAATTTATAAATAAAATAAAAGTATTAAATTTAAAATTCTAAATAAGGCGTACGTTCATTATTGTAGTTGGTATATGCATAAATTCAACATTAATAAAATTTGTTTTCTAGTATCTCCAAATTGAATATAATCATACTGTTAGATTATTTTCCACGTCAACTGAACTATTTCACTTATTTGGTAATAATTATATTAAAGTGATGACCTACTTTTGCAACAAATTTAATTTTATTTTTTTTCAAATACTTCTAATGATCTTCTAAGGTGTTCATTTATAAAATTGAATAGGTACATACCGACATACGAATTATATATATAACAATAAATAACACTAGTTGTATTCGAAATTATTTTTATGATCCAATTTTTCTTCATTTAGATATGATTATATGATAATCTATTATAATGATACCAAAGTGGCCCAAAAATTTGTATAAAAATAATAATATGCATTAGCATAATGCAAATGCAATGCATGGTGTGGCCATTTTACTACGCAACCACCTCTTACCAAATAAAGGTATTTCGTACGTCCCACTAATAGCGGCGCAACTCACATTAAATTGCTAATCCTATGTCGGAGGGAAGAATATATGGCCTTTACACAATCAAGGAAAATGCACCAATATATGTTATGTATGGCCCAATAATATAGGTTATTATGCACGTAAATGACAAATTTATTGGCCACAATCATAATCCACCGCAAGTTTGTAGATTCTTTAGGTAACCAATGATGCTTTCCTTTGAAGTTTCGTAGGTTAACACAAAGAAGTTTGCACTTTTTTCTCGCATTGTTTAGTTGAGTTTCATCCCAAAGTAGACAAGTAGCCACATTTATCCTTTGCGTGGTCATACATTGAGGAGTATTTCTTAGGGTTTACGGTGGGAAAATCCTATCTCGTGGCTTTGATTTGTAAATGAATTAGGCCTTGTTCTCCTCGATTTACTTTTACTTGTATTCAGTAAAAATAAGTTCAGTTCAGTAAAAATAAGTTCATTTCAGTAAAAATAAGTTTCATTCCTTAATAAATTGTTAATGTTTTCAGTAAAAATAAGTTCAGTTCAGCAAAAATAAGTTCAGATAAGTAAAAATAAGTTCAGAACAGAAAAAAAATTCAGATAAGCAAAAATAAGTTGACGAGAACAGGACCTAAGTGTCTTTATAATTTCTCATACGGAGTATAATGATTCTTCTTGAGATTATGCTCATAAATTAAAAAATGTTCTACTTTCAAGTGACTAACTAGGCAAAACTCATATACGATTATATACCCGCCATGCTTTGATTAATATAATGTACGTTTGATTATAAATATAAGATTTAGCGAGAAATGTGTAAATTTCGTAGTGAGGTGGTCAGATATTAATACATTAATTAACCAAAATATAGCAATAGTAGAGGACAATTTACACTTATATATAGTCTATATATTTATGTTTTCAAAGAATTATACATATATAGGTATTCGTACCTCAATCAAACAATCAAGCCCTTTTTTTTTAACTTATTTTCCAAAATTGACGGCTTTCATTTTATTTGATCTCCATTCTCAAATTTCATTTTCTAACAAAGTAAGTTCAACTCAATTCTATTTATTCTCTACAACAATGTAACATTGATAGAACCGTGTTCAAGAAAAAGCTAGTTCGAAAAAAAAAAAAAAACAATATAACAAGCAGGAGGCATGGGACCTGCGGCCTGGATTAGAGGAGAAATTAATGAGTATGTACTTAATCTGATTGGATGATCGAGAATTTGATTTTAGTAATTAACAAGCATGCCTTTTACTGGGAATCACCAAAAGTTCCTTCAATCTTAACAGATTAAACTTAATTATATACTCCAACACGTACACAGATGAAGTATTTCACAGATAAGCTAGTTGCAGCAATAGTTTTCAACTTTTTAAGGGTCAATTGTTATAATAAAGTAGGACCATGGATCAACACCAACTTCTACACTAGAAACATAAATGTCAATTGTTATACTCATATTTGATTTGTTTGGGAGTGTAATGCAATCTATATGGATATTGCCATATTGGATAGCAAAAAAAAAAGGAGCATAGAATATTCGTAAATGCTCTCTTAATCGGTTATAATATTATTGTGTGTAAATACACTACAATGCACGTCCACGCACCATCTAACATATCCTTTAAGAAGGACGTAGTACATAAATATCATTTTTAAACACAAATATATTGTATGTTGAATGTCCTTCGTTTGTTGTTATATCTTCAGCTATTTCATCATGTCTTATAATTTTATTCACAAATTTACGTGCCCAACTATAGTTATACAACTTTAAGAATTTAACATCAGTATGATATTTTCAGAATATACGACTCTTAAATTATGAGTACATATTCACGATTCATACGAATCTGCCCTGATCGTCTTACGACTAAGATTACAGATTTCAGATTACACAACCTTGATTCTTACGATTCTTAGAAATTCATGATAAGAAAGGCATAAAACCCGGCGGCAAAATGTATAAGGCATTTTTTCAATAAATGCGTGTATGTATTTAAGTATTGTACGTGCATGAATACATACAGAATTGTTTAAATTGGTATAAGCATAATGGGTTTATACTCCAATACGTATATAAAGCATTATTAATGTGTGAAATGACCAAAAAAACTAGTGTAAAGTACGTGTATCTCACTGTGAGGTATTAGAAATTTCCCATATAGATATAGTATTTGACTATTTCACTTGTACTCGTATATCTGATAACGTCATTAATTATTCTCAACATCACAAAACCATGATGATGGAGGTTAAGTGGTTAACTGCCTTAATCATTTATCCGAGTCATAAAAAGAGAGATAATCATAGAAAAGTTCCCACAAAACAACTAATCAACTAGCTAGTACTAACTTAGGCCATTATAATTAAAAAATTAGATTATAATTTGATGAAGAGGTGAGGTGAGCTTTGAACCACGTTTTTTGTGACGGCAGATGTAAAGAAATTTTTCATTTTCAAAAATAATATTTGCAGATCCTTATACAATAAAAAATTTGGCTTATATTAGGACTAAATGCATGAGTTTGAGGCCAGCTAGAATATGGGTTAGTTTGATTGAATTTAAACGGTCAAAAATGTGTTTGAATTGAACACCAAAGTATCTCATGGTACCACCTGAATCTTACATGGGTTATCACTATTTTCCCGACATGCCGACACTATTAAACCATGCATTGTGCTCATTTTTTATCTTTGGACCCCCCCTTTTTTTTTTGACTGGTTTTTCATTTTAATAAAGTACTTTTTTATTTTTATTTTTATTTTTAAAAAGTTACTTTGGTTTACGTATAAATTATAATTAAAATTTGATATTGCCCAAAAATAAAATAATTGTATCTTGCATGTCATGATTGTATCTCCTATATCTCCAAGAATGTGGGGTAAGTGTCTAAGTGACAAGATGCATGCAAATATCCAATCAACATTCAATAGTTGATGACACTGAGGGGTAGTTCAAGTGGTAAAAGTTTCCCTTTCGGTTCCAGGAGATTATGGGACGTTCGGTTCAGTTCAGCCCTTCTCTTATTTTGCTATTTATAACAGGCCTTTTGTAACACTTTAGTACTACTAATTTAATTATTTCTAAGACAAAAAACTAGTTCTTACTAGAAGCTCTAATTTCATCTATGTCAATTGCCATATGATATAACGCTCAAATTAAGAGTATTGTTTACATACATGAAATTATAATAGAAACATTAACCAATTTAGAATACTTATATATCTATCGTCGTTTTAAATATATATTTCAAAATCTAATTCATTGTAACTAGTAGATTAATAAGATTAATTAAGGTGACTAGATTGATAGATTATTTGGACGGCCATCAATTTAATTAGCGTTTTTCAGTATTATTTTGTTATAATATTTGGTGAAACTAAGTCAAGTATTCGATTGGTTTGAGACTTTGAGTGTGTTTGGTGACTTGAAACACTATATATGTGAACTGAAGTCGATGGAATTCCTAAGAACTATCATCTGACACTCAAATGCATGTATGCAATTGATCAAATTAAAGCTAACAACCGAAGAAATAAATACAATGAAGATTTGAATCGGGGTAAAATTAAAGTATAGCATACCCTAAAAATTGAACCTTGTGTTACTAGTAACAATTGGCAACAAGGCCGCTGCCATTTTCGCAAGTACGTACACGTGTCCTACGCCTCGACGAAGAAGTAATGGTCATATTGGTTACGTACTAAATAAATACTCAGGGATAGTGCCATAATGGTGCTCATACTATATATATGCACTCCACAATCCATATAACTAACAACTTCCATATGTACGTACTCTATAAATGGGAAAGGTAGTTGGTCCAACCTCTTTAAAATTGTCATATGTACTTAATTATCAATGTATAGTTACATACTTACATCATTACATTTATGGAACTTTAAGGCATGCATGAACGAACACTATAGGTTCTACACATTTAAAATTGATAGCTCTAGTATTATTGGTGCTTAGTGCTAACAACGAACCTAACAAACCTTCGTTACCAAATCAAATAAAAGTTCATTTTATTTGTTGATACTTGGTAGATTCTATGGTGCGGCTAATTATTCTGTTAGTGTGTTGGCAGTAGCTAACAATAATGTTTTATTAGTGGGAATTTGGATTCACCATTAGTTTGGAGTACCTTCACTAATTAATTAACTATATAATTAAATACTCCGTAGTTAGTATAAGATCAGAATTTCAATTATTAATTTCTTTTGTGGTTTATTGAAAGTCATCTTTACTTTTGCGGCGCCGGGTGAAGTTGTATTTCATGTAGTCCCATTTTTTAATTAATAATCATATTTAAAGAATTTATAGTTGCCGACAATTTTAATAAGTTCTTGTAACCATTGGTGTTATCATATGTTCTTATGCAATAAGCAATATGGATAACAAAAAAAAAAAAAAAAAAAGACAAAGTTTTATATACATCCTACATCCGGTGTACAATAATTATTGTACAATGAGGTTTAAGTTACATTTTTTGGTGTTTCGGTTACTATAAAATCTGCTCAAGTTATACCTTGTTAAGTTCGAGTTACACTTTTTTAATTTCTAGTTATCTTAAAATGAGCTTAAGTTACCATGCAATTTCTTATATTCTAATGCTAAAAACCCAATTTTAATGAATAAATTTAGCTTATTATGCCATATATAGAATTTATTTGTTGAAGATATTCAATTAAATTTCAAAGATTTTAAAGTTACTAAAAATTTAATTATAGTTACCAAAAAACTAGTTCAAGTTAGTCGTTGTACAGTAATTTTATTGTACATCAGNGAAAAAAAAAAAAAAAAAAAAAAAAAGACAAAGTTTTATATACATCCTACATCCGGTGTACAATAATTATTGTACAATGAGGTTTAAGTTACATTTTTTGGTGTTTCGGTTACTATAAAATCTGCTCAAGTTATACCTTGTTAAGTTCGAGTTACACTTTTTTAATTTCTAGTTATCTTAAAATGAGCTTAAGTTACCATGCAATTTCTTATATTCTAATGCTAAAAACCCAATTTTAATGAATAAATTTAGCTTATTATGCCATATATAGAATTTATTTGTTGAAGATATTCAATTAAATTTCAAAGATTTTAAAGTTACTAAAAATTTAATTATAGTTACCAAAAAACTAGTTCAAGTTAGTCGTTGTACAGTAATTTTATTGTACATCAGATGTATGCAATATTCATTCAAAAAAAAAATAATAATAGCATAAATGTTCTGAAAAATACACGTTATTTCAGTTGAATATTGCTCATCTCATTCATCGATGTGATATTATTTAATCTGATCCAAACTCGTATTTAGAGTTTGTTTATATGATATCTATCCTAAACCTTATAAAACTTGTTCATTTCACAGTAGAAGACGGCATTTATTTGGCAAAGTCATAGATCACATTTTTTTAGTCACAACCAAATAATGAATCAGTAAATTAAGAAAATTAGCCAACCTATAGTAGTTGAATAGATATAACAACGATACAATTGATAGGTCAACAAAAAGCATCTCAAATAATTCCATTCACGCAAATCACAAAAGGTGGGGAAAATACAACAAGGTACACGAGCAACAACATAACATAGTAATTAAATTAGTAACCAACCAACCACTCGTATGTAAGCTAATGTATTATAAACCAATTTTAGAAGTTTATTATTAATTAATCACGTACATTTCATGAAGTCATGTACCGCATTCATGTAGTGGTGCCAAAATAAAGGCTTAAAGCCACATATATATTATACACATATAAATTCTTAAAAAAATATGATTATGATTAATAAATATGATATGATGTGCTACTAACCAAGCAAGAAAGCTATAGATGTCCCTTCAAAATGCCATCAACCTTAGAACGATCATATTAATAAAAAGAGTGGGGTACATAAGTACTATGATGAAGGCACGATTGTCTTTCCTTCATTTTTCTATACATGATGCTTGGATTAGCGAGATTTGACTAAATAGGATATTGTCGCCGGTTTGATGAATAATGTTTTGGGTGGATTTAGTACATTTGAATTTATATAGGAAAATTAAAATTAGTCAAAATTTGAACAAATTACCCTAAAGGACTAAATGTGAATATGTGATCAATATTCAAATTACTGATCGATCAAGTAGTGCTAATTAACTTAACAAATCTTATTTTTATAAGTATTTAAATGATCGATTCAATCGACAATCTAAATAAATAGTTGAGGTTTAAAAATATGATGAATTATATTATATATAATGGATCATCCATATATTATGTGTCCACCAAATAACCTAAGCTAGTGCTTAATATAGTTTCATCTAGAAAGAAGGGACAAATAAGTCTTGAGCCCAATCCGTAAACTTATAGTCATGTTATTTTTCATACAATATTAAAAAACCAAGTCAACCAAAAAACTAAACTAATAGCTAAGAATTATAAAACATAAATAGGTTTGGAACTCTAGCTACATCAATAAAAAAAATTTGTTCACTGAATATAATGAGAATAATATTAATAGGATTAATTATAAAAAATTTTTTTGTCAAAAGTTGTCTTGTAATGATCGACAAAAGGATTCGTTCGCAAAGTTTATATTTGAATATATACAAATGAAATGAAAAGGAGAAAGAAAGGGAGAAGAATGCAGTACCATTTGTACCACTGACGTCCTTTCATGTTTCAATGTTTAGCTAAATTTAGAGGAATTATTTACATATTGGAAATTTTGTCACGTTGACAAACATGAAAAGGCCAAGAGAAGCAAAGGGAGGCCAACTTGATTACTTGAATAAAGCATTCATCCATTATGCCATAAAGCAATCAAAAGTGAACATGAGAGGCTTACACTTGACTTCTTTATCTACTTTTTCTCAAAAAGATTATCGTAAAATATCACCCGTTTTTATACAGGGTGTTTTTAATGGAAATCGGTTTTGACACTATTACTTTATTTGCTCCATAAATTTTCTTGAAAAGTCACTTCTAACTTTGTAGTAACATTCATTATTCTTAGAGATAATGGAATGCCTTGCCCACATATTTTCATCAAAATGTTTTTATTGCATTATACAATTAGCGTTTTATAGCTTTAATGATATCAAGATGATTATTACACTATGTTTAGAAGAGAAAGGAAGAGAAGGAGGCCGTTGAAGATTTAAGTTCCATTTACCCTCCAATTCTCTTCACTTTTAAAGGGATAATGTTTTTTAATTAAGGCGAACAGAAAAATTTCCCTTCCTCTCCCCAACAATGTACTCAAACAAGGGGTTTGTCCCTTTTCAATTCCTTTTTCCTCCATTTCTTCATATCCAAACAAAGTGCTAATCTCGGATAAAAGAAGATGCGCAATAGGTTTGTGACATAATCATCCAAAAGCAACATCACATCCATAACTCCATAAGTACAATTTCTATGTAATCGACCCTATCTTTTTATAATAAAGCTTTAGAATAAGCTAAGAAATCAAAGATGATACCCGTACTAAAATTAGAAAAAATCTAAATGGTCAAAGTCTTATTCGGACGACATAAATAACTTTATATTAGTTATATTATGCATCCTCCACTCCCAATTACTCACAACGTCATTTTCACTTTGGCACACATTTTAAGAAAAATAATTGAATATGTAAATGAACAAATTAATGGATCTAAATAATCTTTAACACCAATAATTTATCGCAATTTTTATAATACTTGCATCTTTAGTTACCTTGTTAAGTACAATTGATTATATATTTATATTTGTATCATACTATCATATACATCCTCATATTATTTTGATTAATTTGTTCGATTATATTTTCAAATCGATTTCTTACATTATGATTAATTGGGAGCAAATAAAATAGTTTGCGTCAATATTGTCGTTTACTCGTTTGTGACATTATGCAATGATGCATAATGACTTTATGAGTAGTAATACTCTTCTGCGATTTAAAAGGCCCCTCCAAAGATTTTTCCAAATCTTTATACGAGTTAAAAGGGTCCAATCCGGACCCGGCCAAGGTGTTACCCGAAAGAGTAGTCCATTTCACCGTCAAGTGTGAATCCTACAAACCCACACGTGCGCATTCAGACTTTTGGATTTTCTTATAACTTTGTTGAATGGAATATTCATTACAACTACGTGAATAATGTAACGAGTAGTTGGAATATTGAATTCGATACTTTTTGTCCGGTTTTAGTTGGGAAAAAATAAAAATAAATGCAAAGAAGAAAATTAAAAGCAAAAAATTATACAAATGCCAATAGTAAAGAAATTGCAATAACTCAAATGTCACATGACTCACATGCGATACGTATGTCTATTAAAGTTAAATAGTTTTGACTTATACATATACCAATGTATCTATTTGACTTTAAATATTTTTTGTTGTGTATATGTAAAAATTATAATAATTGAATATTAACAATGTGCTAAGTAAGATAAATCAAACAAGATCTCATATGACTATATTATACGTTATATATTAAGAGTAATTTAAAAGATTCTCCTATCTCATAAATAGTGTCAAGATTCCAAACGTATCAAACATTTAAGAATAGAGGGAGTATAATAGATGAAGAATAATAAACTTATTATGATGTACCAAAGAAAATGTGCAGTTAGACCATATAGTTGATTAGAGGTATGAAATAATAACTTTTGAAACATTATTACACAAATTCATTTCAAGGGTTAAGATTGGTGCGAAATTTCAGTCATACAAGGTTTAAGGCTAGTGCTACGACAGTTTCGAGGGGAAGTGGGGGTTGATGGGGTGGGGGGGAAGGGTGGTAAAGGAGCAAGGGG
>PYUH01000009.1:1806981-1844194 GCA_016808085.1 Suaeda aralocaspica
ATATATATTTTCAAAGTTATGAAAACATTTTAGCTCCACCTGGATCAATAAAACTATTGATTTTTGAACCCTATTGAACAATTTTAACACAAGTTAGAATTACGCTTATTATTAAGAGGTTTTATGACGAGTTGAAATAAACGATAGTAAGTGATTCATTTAAAAAAATCTTTTTTTCTCACCCCCTTGTATATTTTTATATAAAACTAGCTCAGAGCAAGATTCGTTTTGTTTAGTACCCATAAGAATGTACTAATCCATACAAGTAGTTTTCTAATTCTTTCAATTCACCCCATCTTCTTTGAGTAAAAGTATGTAGCATGTTTTGTTGTTAGTCTATTTCATTTGTGATTTAATTGTCCTCGAAAGGAAAAAGTATCTATCTTATCAATATCAAGCATAAAAATGCTAAGCATAAAAATGCTTTTCATTTTTATCTCTAGCTAGGGAAATAATTCCATGATCGATAGTATTGGTGTGCATCTTTATCATCTTTTTTCTTCTTTCTAAAGTAAGATCGAGGATATTCTTATCAAATAATGATAGTAGTTTCTTGATAGCAATAGAAAAGCATGGGTATTGCTTGTCATGATCATGGATGGAGTAAGATATTGAATTACACTATGATTATGTCAATGTAAACACAAAAAAATATATTGTTAATGGACTTAAAGAATATTTGATATGGATTACAATACCTTGAACTATTTTGAAATTTAGTAACTTAATTATGTTTCTTATAAGTTTAGTATTTGAATCATACTGGATGTAAGTATAAATCTTAAAGTAACCTAGCCCTTTAAGCATTTCCGGAAAAGTCTGAAGGGCTAATTTTTGGGGTATGCCACCTCAAATTAATTAAATGAAGTAACTGATGCTATGCAGATGTGAAAATTCTTACGGTTACCAAAATTATTATATGTTAAATACTGATTATATAATGATGGAGTTCATATGGTAATACTAATTTTCTTTTTCATTTTTTTGCAATCATTTATTATAGATAATTAAAAAACTATTCATGAATTTTTTATATTTTTAAAATTTTTTTGAATTATTATCTATTTTACATCATTTATGGAATTATGTGAAAAAAAATATTAAAAAAATTTGTTCACTATAATTTATTTTATTGATTAAATATATATAATGTTCACAAAAATCCTATAATTACTTTGACTAAAATAGAAATATAATACTGTGTTTAATAGATAGAACTTTGGTGACCATTTACAAACGGCTATCCAAGAATTCCCAAATGACATAGATTTCAACAAAAAGGAGAATCTTCATGGAATCTATATTATCCTTATAATTTTTAAAAAAAAAAAACATTACTTTTTTAATTATGAAGTGTTAAAATGTCATCATCAATCATTAGGTCTTACAATCATTTTTGAATATTGGTTTTTTTTTTTTTGAATTTATGGCGATAGCTTCAGAATAGTTCTTACATTGTTCATCTATAGGCACAAACTGACCTCCCAGTTTATTTAGTATGCTACGAGTACATGATCGATTTAACTAACGAACCTATAATTGTGATTTTGTATTCCTTTATAATAATGGTTGATGATTTTTATTTCTTACTATCACTTCATTTCAACTAGGAGATGCAATCATTAAATTACTTGAATTCAAATAATTAAAAGGCAAAAAGGGAGAATGGTTTGACTTTCAAGTCCTTTTGATTTGTTATTGTTTTTTCAAAGTTTACAACAATTGCAAGGACAATTACTTTAACGGTTTAACCTAATAGTATTAACCATAGTACACAAAAAGGGATGTAGGCTTGTAGCTAGTAGAAGTTGATAAAATTCTTGTGATTTGACTGATTTCAGCTTGAACCTTCGTAACAATGTAAACTATACATAAGGTTGTATGGAGTAATTTGAATAAATTCTATACCATACTATATATACATAAAAAACAAATGCGTGAATTGTTGTACATGCCACGTGTCACACATCTTCATAGTAGAGATTGTGTCATGACATACTGATGTGGCTTATTTCCACAAACGTACTATTGTTAGTTCCATGTAAACATAGGTACAAATGAAAACACGGGATTGATTTTACAACCTATATATAGTTAGATAACATCTCCATCATTATTTAAACTCAAATTAGCATGGATAACACATTTATAAAAAAATATAAATGTGAAAATGAATTATAGACTACTTGTAAGTTGTAACTTATTACAAGTACTATTGTTTATCAATCACTAAAATTGGGCCTTTAAAATATTGCATGAAAGCTATTCCTTTAAAATTGGGTCGGTAAAAGAACTTTTAACTAACTCTATATTTTATAGTTTCCTAGAGTATTGCCCGCGCCAATACTACTTAACTTTAAAAAATACACAATACTATTATTTTTCCAATGACACATATTTATTGCTCATTTTTTGCCTATTATTTTCTGATAATGACATTCTATTTGTATTTCAATTGTAGTTGCCTCATGGTTTTCCCCTGCTTTGAGAAGACTAGAGAATAATCTTCAAGATCTCCACTTCGTGCATACATGTACCAATCGGCAGTTGGAGTATATTAAACCATAAAATCATGTAGTTGACCCATGTGGTCTAATCCAAGAATCTCTTTGTCCATGCACGCACCTAATTTGTATTGTTTTTTATAATTTTTCTTTTGGATAGAAATTGCTTTAATAAATTTTAGATAATAATCTTGTGTCAACAAATTTAATGTAGAGAAAAACATTTGGTTTGAACTATGATTCCTTGATTTTGTTTATTTATTTTATCTATATTAGTATGTTATGAATATAATATTAAAAAAAAGAATAAAATAGTTTACCAAAAGTTCAAGTGTACTCTGAATTTATCAACAGTTGAACACTTGAGCGTATAATGAATTAACTAGTTCACTCAACATTGGATGACAAAAGTTATTCATAAAAGTATGAGTAGATACATTTCAATAAAACTAGGGGCATATTGTAGTATCATTTTCAAACTTAACTACTAGGTGAACATTAAATAACAAAAGCTACATAAGATGTTGATTTCATCTCCTGAAAAAAAAAATGTTGATTTATAGATTTAGTGAAATAACTATTGTATTGCTATTAAAGTAGATTTAGCTCTGCACAACAGTAGTTTTTAAAAATAGCCATTTTAGATAATAAAAAACTATCAATAATCCATTGGTTGTTATACTTATATAATGGTATTGAACTTCAATCATCCACAAAACAAGTGAGAGAAAATTAAAACCCAAACCAACAACAATTAAATTCAAATCCGACTTAACCCAAACGGTGAATTCGGTCCAACACCAAACTCCAACAATAAAAAAACTACCTATACCTAGTCCATAGACCATTCCACCCAACACTCCAACAATTACCACACAAATTTGTATTAACCTTTATATCAAATTTACCAATTTGGTCGGTGAATGACTGGATCCACTCTACCAAAAATCCGGGCCAAACAAAATTAAACTAAAACAAGGGTTTAGCTACACAGCCGTTAATTAACACCGTTAACTCTCCAAAGTTAAAATAAGCTCGAAAAACCCACTTTGACTATAAATAAACAACGGCAAGACAAACCACAGGTTTAAGCCCTTTTTTTCTCTTCCTCACTCTCTCTCTTCTACCTCAACCTCCATTTTTTTCTTCAAAAATTTACCCAAAAAAAAAAAAAATATAAATTGAAAAAACAAAACAAAAAAAATTCGAAATAAAAAGTAAGTTTTTTCCTCTGAAATTCAACAGAGAGGAGCTTGAGGTTCGAGATCTTTCTCAGATCTCAGGTTCTCAGCTCATAGTAAGCGTATGTTTCCTTTTACCTTTATTTTTAATTTTTATTTTTTGCAATGCTGCTTGATCTATTTCATTTTGTATTCTAATTTGTGTTGATTTTATGTTTGTCTTCCACATTACTTGGAAATTTTTTATGTTGTTTCATTCATTTTTTTTTTTTAAAAAATCCACATTTTATTATTTTGTAAAAAAATATGAAATAAAATAATTAGCTCAAAACCTTGAGCTTTTTTTTATGATTGAAACTCTTTTGTCAAATATATATATGTAATTAATATATATATATTGAATTTTAAGGAGGGGTTTTTGTTTTGTATTTGGATTATGGTATTTTTTTTAATAATTTTTATGAAGATTTTAAATTTTAAAGGAATAATAGGAAAAGTGAGGAAGGTACTATAAATATGGAAATTCATGCAGTAGTTATCTTAGACAGAATTTCCATACTCCTTTTTTTCCCCTTTTCCAATTTATCACTATTTCAAATTAATTATTCGAGATTTTTCCCTTTTTTCCTAAAAAAATTTGTGGGTAGAAATTAAATTTTATATTCAAATAAAAAAATCACCCTTTATAAAATCCCAAAATGACTATCCTTTGAATTAATGTTAGGCCTTATTTTTTTTTTAATTGATAAATTCTACATTTGAATTATTTTAGGCCCAAATTTGTTGTGTTTGTTGTTTTATTTTATTATTATTTATATTTAAAGATATAATTGGAATTTTGGGTAGTTTAGGATGCATAGTTGGTGTTCTTTATATGTTTATTGTTAGATTTTAGCTTTTTTTTTTTGTGGAATATTAAATTGATGTGATGTTATATGAAATTATTGTGATTTTGATCTAATTGCTGTTGATGTTGATATTGAGGTTGTGCATGATGTTTTGCTATAGAGATTTTTACTATTTCAACACCTATATTTTTTTGACTAATTCATTCATCAAATTAATTATGTTTTGTCCTTTTTTTTTTTCTTTCCATTTAGTTGTGGTGTAGAAGATGAAAATAGAAAATTCCCTTCCTTCAAAAGTGATGTTATTTTAGACCAGTAAACTTGATATAATTTGGAATGATTCTTTCCAAACTTTTATGTTTTTTTGATTATTTTTTTTATAGATTGGATGGATTTGATGGCATTGAAGGATTCAAATTTTGATAAGTGAATTTTTCCTTTGGAAGAAATGTATTGTTATTTGATGGGTCGAGTTGGAGGGTTTAGGAAAAAAAAACAACTTAGAAAGATGTGGTTCCAAAATAATTTAGAGTCAGCTAGACATGAAATCAATAAGTCTTTCATAAGACCGTCTTAACGGTAAGACTTCAACTATATATATATTTTCTTTAACTATTGAGGTTTTCAATTTAATTATATATTTTTTATATAACTATTAGTGTTCTTACCAAATAAGACCGTTTTATATAAGTTTTTGTAACACGCAATTATATAAGGAGTCTTGCAAGGATCCCCTCTCTCTTTCTCGGATGCAAAAGAAAAGGAATGTAATATGTATTATGGAGTTGTACCTAGCATAAGCTTGATTTACATTAGAAGTTAGTTGTGAAAAATCATTAAGCAATTTGAGTTGACATATCATCTTTGTTCCTAACCCACTTACAAACCGGGCCATATAGTGCTTGTCGTTTCCTCAAATAATATGTTTCTATTTTCATTATCAAGAATTTTTCCACGTGGCGTTGTACTTTAATACGATCATTAGTACGTGGCGTTTGTATAGAATTACATAGTATGGTGTGGCGGTCTTGGACGTGGTGGAATTAACATATTTACCATTCGAGATTGTTTATGTACCTTTAATTATGTTTTATTTGAATTAAATAATGAAAATTTACATGTTGAGAGAATCACATAAGGTTCATGTGATATTTTTCTTTATCATAAATTGTGGAAGACAGTCATAATTCATATGTGTGATGAATGAAAAGTAGCAATTAAGATGTTACAACAGGAAAACAGCGGAAGTATTAGTATCAGGGATGATGTTGTAGTCTTCGACTATGGATCCATGCAGCAATCAGTGCATTTTGTAAAATTCTAAAATATCCTTGGTCTATTTCACTCTCCATTTCCATTGTTTCAGGGACTCCTTTCATATGATATATAACAAAAAAACAATTTCATAAAGAATCTAAACATGACAGTATGACACCACATCTACTCTTTTTATGCTTTTTTAAAAATAAAAAGGATTTGCCAGTTGCCACCAAAGTCACCTCGGAAAGCTTTTTTGTTGAAACTTGAACAATTTTTGATGCGTGCGAAGTCGTTGTAATTAGTCTGACTTTAACTTTGGCATAATTAGATATTTAGATTGCTGAGTTTATTTACTGAGGTTGTTGCAATGTTTTATTATTAATTATGAATTTTTTTTTATAAAGTATGACAAATGTGTGTTGTTTGAAAGTTGAAGTTTCTTGGATGTGATACTGACGTGTGCTTGGCTTTTCCAAAATTTTGACTTGCTTATCATGTTGTATTTTCAAAACATAATAATGTTCAACTTTTATGACAATTGCCCTCCATATACTAGTGATTTAGCAATTTTAGTGTTTATTATACAGTTGGGTGGTTTTTCTGCTTTCTGAGAATGTTATTCAGATCATGGAGAGATGAAGACAATATTGTTTCTTCTACTGTGTAATGTGCAGTGCTAATGGGAAGAGAGATAGGTGTGCGCGTTGAGAATATGAAGGGCCCGCATTGCCAGGGTTAAGTCAAAAGTCTCGGCTGAATCAGAACAGGAGGTGAATCCTAAATCACCCGAGGGAAACACCGAATTAAAGGATTATGTGGTGAAGGAATGCACCTCAGAGGTCCCAGTGCTGAAAATAGTTGCGATAACCAGGAGGTTTGGCCATAAGACACCAATTGATACTGAAAAGTCTCCTAAAACTGAGGATCAGAAGCTCAGCTCCCCTGATAATAACACATCTGTATCAGCTGCTGGAACTAAAGATGAAGAGCACACCTAAAAACCCATGATTGATTGTTGATAAGCAGGTTGGGAGAGTCCAAGCAGTTGAATCTCCTGTTCTCCCAACCCTAGCAATTCGAAGTCTCCTAGCTCTGCCAGGAAATCACAGGTGAGTAATGATTCCCAATTCCATTAGGTCAGGCATTATCTGATTCATTTTGTATTAGTTATGAGAAGTTTAATGTTGTGGAACGTTTTGTGAAATATAAATGTTGCTCTTGTAATCTGTTGTGGTAACAGTGGTCAACGGGATACCTTAATTTGTTTTCTTGGTTTGTTTAGTTCCAATTGTGTTGGTGCTGAGTGAAGCTGTTTATATTTACTGACTAGAAACAAGAGAGCAAGCTCGCGTTTTTGTACATGCTACATTTCCTAAAATGGATAGCTTTAATTACTTGCTGCTGTTCTTATTTGGTGTGTGTGGCTCACATAAATTTATCAATTTACTCTTAATTTTGTCTTTGTTCTCTTAATTTACACATATTTGTTCATTTACTTAAAATCCCTTTTTTAGTACGTACCACACACTTTACATTTCACCAAGGTTGGGTGAATGTACTATGTAGTAAGCAATTTGTTATAGAGGAGGTACCCTGAAAGTTTGTCATGAGTTTTGTTCGTGCAGAATTGGGGCCTGTGAGAAGAGAACTCTTGAGTCTTGAACATGAAAAAAAATCGATTGATTATATAGTTTCAAATATCTTGGTCCATATGACTTTATAACTGCATTTACCTACTTTAAATATTCATTATGTGCACCATCTTTGAAGAACATTATATGTTAGGTATTTTGGGTCTACTTGAGTGCTATAGTGCATAATCCAGCCATCTGAATATTTAGAAACTTTACGAGTGTCAGCGTTGAAGCAGAGATATAGTGCAGATTTTGGCTGTTGGTCTGTGAATTAGAATTGCATCTACAAGGCTGAAGAAGAATGCAGTCAAAACTAATTGCATGGTGGAGATTTAATTATTAGTTTCAAGGATTATCCATTCCCAAGTATGAAATGACAATTAGGGTTGCAGATAATTTATAGTTGCAAACCAAATAGGTTAAATCTGCCCTTTGTGATCTGCCCGCAGGTGGTGATATTTGTTAAGTGAGGCTTCAGCCAGGCTTGAAGATTGTTCAAATCCCTAGTAAATTTTTGTGAAAATGCAGTATTGGTTCATTGTGCAAGTGTGTACCCACTTTAATTTGCAGTGTTTATGTTTATATATATATTTTGCTTTGCAGCAACTACCCCGATTATGCCAAGAAGACTTCAGATGACGATGACAATTGGTCCAGGCATCTTCGTATCCTTTCTTACACTAGATTAGTGAGATTTTATTTTTGAGCTGAAATGAATTAGACTGAACTGCTAACTAAAATAACTAAAATTGAACTGAATAGACTGAAATGAACTTAAGGTAAGTCCCAAAAGATGTGGCCTTCACCTCTATGTATTTCTTGCAGTTTCATGATATTTCTCTATTACATGGTATGGGAATTATTAGTGAATCTTGTTTTGAGTTTGTTTCTACTTCAAATGGTTCCCATCTATATTGCTTATTGGTGAACTGTTGAGTAATACTATGGAGGACATTAATGGCCATTTGTTTTGGTGTGTTATCATCTACTAAGTTAATGAGATTACTAAAGCATCCGTATAATTGTTCTTAAAAGACATTCGATATTTGAACTTCTCGGAGAATGTAAAAAATGCAAATTAAGGATATGCAGTTTCTTTTCCAAGTATCTTCTGTTTTGCTTTGGGGTTGATCTGTTGAGACTCAGTATTCTTCCCTTATTGTAATACATTTACTGTGTGGGTAATCCTTAACCTTGTATGAAGCTCGGACTACTACAGATCCAGGCTACTGTTGCTGTAGCTCCTACTTTACCTGTACCGAACGCTTGGAGAAACGGAAGGAGGTATTTTGAGTCTGAATTCAATCATCTGACTGAATTTGTGGTTTAGAATTCCTTGCAATGCTAATTCTTTAGCCTTTAACCTCTCCATTCTAGTATTATGCAAAATTGGAGGAGAAACGCAAAGCTTTAGAGGCAAAAAACAGCAGTCTGAGGCAAGGACTAAGGTATAACATCTGCATGTTTTTGTATGTAGAGCTGATGGTTTATGTGTTAACTCGAAAAGCAATTTCTTTACTCTGTGTACTTCTTGTCTACTATCTATATATAGGAAGATGAAGCAGCAGCTATCAAGCAGTTAGGAAGAACATGATGTTCAGGGCTAATCCAGTACCCACTTTTTACTATGAGAAGCCTCCACCCAAGAAAGAGCTCAGAAGGGTGTAGTGCATGTTTGATATGTCTTTCTGTTGTGCTTAATCAGATTCAAGTAGTGATTTGTTTGTTTGTGCCCTCTATAGCTCCTTAAATATTTCTTCACCTGAACAGTGACATCTATAAGTTGCTAGTCTTTGTTGGTATTTATATGTTTGACTGTTGGTATCAATCATTGACTGAAATATGTACCTCTTGAGAGAAACCTTAGCTTATAAGCACTGCCTTGGACATTCATCTATCTTCAATTTTTTCCTGGTCTCTTTTTGCACCCAAAAGAAGGAAGAATCGTCAATCTTGTTAGAGCTATATGTATACTATATTTTGGAAGGTCCTCAATTTTCGAGTACACATGTTCGGTTAACCAATCATTCTATTGTATAGTTGTATTATTTATCCCCCTTTTTTTTTTTTTTTTTTTTTGAGAGAGAAAAGTAAAAGGCATAACCTTAAATACTTAAATACTGTTAATGTGAATGTGCGAGTATAACCTCAAATTTATGTCAACTAAATTAAAGTCATTATTGTTTGAATGCAAAAGGCGGGACTTTATGACTAAAAAGGTACCAAAATTATTGGCATTGAATTTGAAACCGGTAACACATTACCACAAGCATGAAAAAGGATCATAATAGGACATAACTTTAGGTACCAAGTGTATAAACAATCTTAAATGAAAAGGCATAGAGGCATCAAGCAAGTCGCAAAGGATGCTACTCTAATCAATTACCAATATCGGTTACTTTTCCTGCAACTAGTAAATATGGATTCATCGAAAATTATGATTAACTATTGCTCTATAATGTATTGAATAAGATGAAAAAAATATATATTTTCAAAGTTATGAAAACATTTTAGCTCCACCTGGATCTAATTAAAACTTATTGAATTTATTGAACCCTATTTGAACAATTTTAACACAAGTTAGAATTACAGCTTATTATTAAGAGGTTTTATGACGAGTTGAAATAACGATAGTAAAGTGATTCATTTAAAAAAAATCTTTTTTTCTCACCCCCTTGTATATTTTTATAATAAAACTAGCTTCAGAGCAAGATTCGTTTTTGTTTAGTACCCATAAGAAATGTACTAATCCATACAAGTAGTTTTCTTAATTCTTTCAATTCACCCCATCTTCTTTGAGTAAAAGTATGTAGCATGTTTTTGTTGTTAGTCTATTTTCATTTGTGATTTAATTTGTCCTCGAAAGGAAAAAGTATCTATCTTATCAATATCAAGCATAAAAATGCTAAGCATAAAAATGCTTTTCATTTTTATCTTCTAGCTAGGGAAATAATTCCATTGATCGATAGTATTGGTGTGCATCTTTATCATCTTTTTTCTCTTCTCTAAAGTAAGATCGAGGATATTCTTTATCAATATAATGATAGTAGTTTCTTGATAGCAATAGAAAAGCATGGGTATTGCTTGTCATGATCAATGGATTGGAGTAAGATATTGAATTACACTATGATTATGTCAATGTAAACACAAAAAAATATATTGTTAATGGACTTAAAGAATATTTGATATGGATTACAATACCTTGAACTATTTTTGAAATTTAGTAACTTAAATTATGTTTCTTATAAGTTTTAGTATTTGAATCATACTGGATGTAAGTATAATATCTTAAAGTAACCTAGCCCTTTAAGCATTTCCGGAAAAGTCTGAAGGGCTAATTTTTTGGGGTATGCCACCTCAAATTAATTAAATGAAGTAACTGATGCTATGCAGATGTGAAAATTCTTACGGTTACCAAAATTTATATATGTTAAATATCTGATTATATTAATGATGGAGTTCATATGGTAATACTAATTTTCTTTTTTCATTTTTTTTGCAATCATTATATTATAGATAATTAAAAAACATATTCATGAATTTTTTATATTTTTTAAAATTTTTTTTGAATTATTATCTATTTTTACAATCATATTATGGAATTATTGTGAAAAAAAATATTAAAAAAATTTGTTCACTATAATTTATTTTTATTTGAAATATAATATAATGTTCACAAAAATCCTTATAATTACTTTGACTAAAATAGATAAAATATAATCATGTGTTTAATAGATAGAACTTTGGTGACCATTTACAAACGGCTATCCAAGAATTCCCCAAATGACATAGAATTTCAACAAAAAGGAGAATCTTCATGGAATCTATATTATCCTTAATAATTTTTTAAAAAAAAAAACATTACTTTTTTAATTATGAAGTGTTAAAATGTCATCATCAATCATTAGGTCTTACAATCATTTTTGATTATTTGGTTTTTTTTTTTTTTGAATTTATGGCGATAGCTTCAGAATAGTTCTTACATTGTTCATCTATAGGCCAACAACTGACCTCCCAGTTTATTTAGTATGCTACGAGTACATGATCGATTTAACTAACGTAACCATATATTGTGATTTTGTTATTCCTTTATAATAATGGTTGATGATTTTTATTTCTTACTATCACTTCATTTCAACTAGGAGATGCAATCATTAAAATTACTTGAATTCAAATTAATTAAAAGGCAAAAAGGGAGAATGGTTTGACTTTCAAGTCCTTTTGATTTGTTATTGTTTTTTCAAAGTTTACAACAATTGCAAGGACAATTACTTTAACGGTTTAACCTAATAGTATTAACCATAGTACACAAAAAAAGGGATGTAGGCTTGTAGCTAGTAGAAGTTGATAAATTCTTGTGATTTGACTGATTTCAGCTTGAACCTTCGTAACAATTGTAAACTAATACATAAGGTTGTATGGAGTAATTTGAATAAATTCTATACCATACTATATATACATAAAAAAACAAATGCGTGAATTGTTGTACATATGCCACGTGTCACCCCATCTTCATAGTAGAGATTGTGTCATGACATACTGATGTGGCTTATGTCCACAAACGTACTATTGTTAGTTCCATGTAAACATAGGTACAAATGAAAACACGGGATTGATTTTACAACCTATATATAGTTAGATAACATCTCCATCATTATTTAAACTCACTAATTAGCATGGATAACACATTTATAAAAAAAATATAAATGTGGAAAATGAATTATAGACTACTTGTAAGTTGTAACTTATTACAAGTACTATTGTTTATCAATCACTAAAATTGGGCCTTTAAAATATTGCATGAAAGCTATTCCTTTAAAATTGGGTCGGTAAAAGAACTTTTAACTAACTCTATATTTTATAGTTTCCTAGAGTATTGCCCGAGCCAAATACTACTTAACTTTTAAAAAATACACAATACATATTATTTTTCCAATGACACATATTTATTGCTCATTTTTTGCCTATTATTTTCTGATAATGACATTCTATTTGTATTTCAATTGTAGTTGCCTCATGGTTTTCCCCTGCTTTGAGAAGACTAGAGAATAATCTTCAAGATCTCCACTTCGTGCATACATGTACCAATCGGCAGTTGGAGTATAATTAAACCATAAAATCATGTAGTTGACCCATGTGGTCTAATCCAAGAATCTCTTTGTCCATGCACGCACCTAATTTGTATTGTTTTTTATAATTTTTCTTTTGGATAGAAATTGCTTTAATAAATTTTAGTATAATAATCTTGTGTCAACAAATTTAATGTAGAGAAAAACATTTGGTTTTGAACTTATGATTCCTTGATTTTGTTTATTTATTTTATCTATATTAGTATGTTAATGAATATAAATATATATAAAAAAAGAATAAAATAGTTATACCAAAAGTTCAAGTGTACTCTGAATTTATCAACAGTTGAACACTTGAGCGTTATAATGAATTAACTAGTTCACTCAACATTGGATGACAAAAGTTATTCATTAAAAGTATGAGTAGATAACATTTCAATAAAACTAGAGGTCATATTAGTAAGTATCATTTTCAAAACTTAACTACTAGGCTGAACAATTAAATAACAAAAGCTACATAAGATGTTGATTTCATCTCCTGAAAAAAAAAATGTTGATTTCATAGATTTAGTGAAATTAACTATTGTATTAGCTATTAAAGTAGATTTTAGCTCTGCACAACAGTTAGTTTTTAAAAAATAGCCATATTTAGATAATAAAAAACTATCAATAATCCATTGGTTGTTAATACTTAATATAATGGTAATTGAACTTCAATCATCCACAAAACAAGTGAGAGAAAATTAAAACCCAAACCAACAACAATTAAACTTCAAATCCGACTTAACCCAAACGGTGAATTCGAGTCCAACACCAAACTCCCAACAATAAAAAAACTACCTATACCTAGTCCATAGACCATTCCACCCAACACTCCAACAATTACCACACAAATTTGTATTAACCTTTATATCAAATTCTTACCAATTTGGTCGTTGAATGACCTGGATCCACTCTACCAAAAAATCCGGGCCAAACAAAAATTAAACTAAAACAAGGGTTTTAGCTACACAGCCGTTAATTAACACCGTTAACTCTCCAAAGTTAAAATAAGCTCGAAAAACCCACTTTTGACTATAAATAAACAACGGCAAGACAAACCACAGGTTTAAGCCCTTTTTTTCTCTCTCCTCCTACTCTCTCTCTCTCTACCCTCAACCTCCATTTTTTTTCTTCAAATAAATTTTACCCAAAAAAAAAAAAATAATAAATTGAAAAAACAAAACAAAAATAAATTCGAAATAAAAAGTAAGTTTTTTTCCTCTGAAATTCAACAGAGAGGAGCTTGAGGTTCGAGATCTTTCTCAGATCTCAGGTTCTCAGCTCATAGTAAGCGTATGTTTCCTTTTACCTTTTATTTTTAATTTTTATTTTTTGCAATGCTGCTTGATCTATTATCATTTTGTTAATTCTAATTTGTGTTTGATTTTTATGTTTGTCTTCCACATTACTTGGAAATTTTTATTATGTTGTTTCATTTTCATTTTTTTTTTAAAAAAATCCACATTTTATTTATTTCTTGTAAAAAAATATGAAATAAAATTAATTAGCTCAAAACCTTTGAGCTTTTTTTTATGATTGAAACTCTTTTGTCAAATATATATATGTAATATATATATATATATATTGAATTTTAAGGAGGGGTTTTTGTTTTGTATTTGGATTATGGTATTTTTTTTTTTAATAATTTTTATGAAAGATTTTAAATTTTTAAAGGAAATAATCTAGGAAAAGTTGAGGAAGGTACATAATATATGGAATATTCATGCAGTAGTTATCTTTTAGACAGAATTTCCATACTCCTTTTTTTCCCCTTTTCCAATTTATCACTATTTCAAATTAATTATTCGAGATTTTCCCTTTTTTCCTAAAAAAATTTTGTGGGTAGAAAATTTAAATTTTATATTTCAAATAAAAAAATCACCCTTTATAAAATCCCCAAAAATGACTATCCTTTGAATTAATGTTAGGCCTTATTTTTTTTTTAATTGATAAATTCTACATTTGAATTAATTTTAGGCCCAAATTTGTTTGTGTTTGTGTGTTTTATTTTATTATTATTTATATTTAAAGATATAATTGGGAATTTTGGGTAGTTTAGGATGCATAGTTTGGTGTTCTTTATGATGTTTATTGTTTAGATTTTAGCTTTTTTTTTTGTGGAATATGTAAATTTGATGTGATGTTATTATGAAATTATTGTGATTTTGATCTAATTGCTGTTGATGTTGATATTGAGGTTGTGCATGATGTTTGCTATTAGAGATTTTTACTATTTCAACACCTATATTTTTTTTGACTAATTCATTCATCAAATTAATTTATATGTTTTGTCCTTTATTTTTTTTCTTTCCATTTAGTTGGGGTAGAAGATGAAAATAGAAAATTCCCTTCCTTTCAAAAGTGATGTTATTTTAGACCAAGTAAACATTGATATAATTTTGGAATGATTCTTTCCAAACTTTTTATGTTTTTTTGATTAATTTTTTTTATAGATTGGATGGATTTGATGGCATTTGAAGGATTCAAATTTTGATAAGTTGTGAATTTTTCCTTTGGAAGAAATGTTATTGGTTTATTTGATGGGTCGAGGGTTGGAGAGGTTTAGGAAAATGAAACAACAACATTAGAAAAGATGTGGTCCAAAATAATTTAGAGTCAGCTAGACATGAAATCAATAAGTCTTTCATAAGACCGTCTTAACGGTAAGACTTCAACTATATATATATTTTCTTTAACTATTGAGGTTTTCAATTTAATTAATATATTTTTTATATAACTATTTAGTGTTCTTACCAAATAAGACCGTTTTATATAAGTTTTTGTAACACGCAATTATTATAAGGAGTCTTGCAAGGATCCCCCTCTCTCTTTCTCGGATGCAAAAGAAAATGGAATGTAAATATGTATTATGGAGTTGTACCTAGCATAAGCTTGATTTACATTAGAAGTTAGTTGTGAAAAAATCATTAAGCAATTGAGATTGACATATCATCTTTGTTCCTAACCCACTTACAAACCGGGCCATATAGTGCTTGTCGTTTCCTCAAATAATATGTTTCTATTTTCATTATCAAGAGATTTTTCCACGTGGCGTTGTACTTTTTAATACGATACATTAGTACGTGGCGTTTGTATAGTAATTACATATGGTGTGGCGGTCTTGGATCGTGGAATATTAACATATTTACCATTCGAGATTGTTTATGTACCTTTAATTATGTATTTATTTGAATTAAATAATGAAAATTTACATGTTGAGATGAATCACATAAGGTTCCATGTGATATTTTTCTTTACTCATAAATTGTGGAAGACAGTCATAATTCATATGTGTGATGAATGAAAAGTAGCTAATTAAGATGTTACAACTAGGAAAACAGCGGAAGTATTAGTATCAGGGATGATGTTGTAGTCTTCGACTATTGGATCATGCAGCAATCAGTGCATTTTGTAAAATTCTAAAATATCCTTGGTCTTATTTCACTCTCCATTTCCATTGTTTCAGGGACTCCTTTTCATATGATATATAACAAAAAAACAATTTCATAAAGAATCTAAACATGACAGTATGACACCACTCTACTCTTTTTATGCTTTTTTAAAAATAAAAAAGGATTTTGCCAGTTGCCACCAAAGTCACCTCGGAAAGCCTTTTTTGTTGAAACTTGAACAATTTTTGATGCGTGCTGCAAGTCGTTGTAATTAGTCTGACTTTAACTTTGGCATAATTAGATATTTAGATTTGCTGAGTTTATTACTGAGGTTGTTGCAATGTTTTATTATTAATTATGAATTTTTTTTTATTAAAGTATGACAAATGTGTTGTTTGAAAAGTTGAAGTTTCTTGTTATGTGATACTGACGTGTGCTTGGCTTTTCCAAAATTTTGACTTGCTTATCATGTGTATTTTCAAAACATAATAAATGTTCAACTTTTATGACAATTGCCCTCCATATACTAGTGATTTAGACAATTTTAGTGTTTATTATCACAGTTGGGTGGTTTTTCTGCTTTCTGAGAATGTATTCATGATCATGGAGAGATGAAGACAATATTGTTTCTTCTACTTGTGTAATGTGCAGTGCTAATGGGAAGAGAGATTACAGGTGTGCGCGTTGAGAATATGAAGGGCCCGCATGCCAGGGTTAAGTCAAAAGTCTCGGCTGAATCAGAACAGGAGGTGAATCCTAAATCACCCGAGGGAAACACCGAATTAAAGGATTATGTGGTGAAGGAATGCACCTCAGAGGTCCCACGTGCTGAAAATAGTTGCGATAACCAGGAGGTTTTGGCCATTAAAGACACCAATTTTGATACTGAAAAGTCTCCTAAAACTGAGGATCAGAAGCTCAGCTCCCCTGATAATAACACATCTGTATCAGCTGCTGGAAACTTAAAGATGAAGAGCACACCTAAAAAACCCACTGATTTGATTGTTGATAAGCAGGTTTGGGAGAGTCCAAGAGCAGTTGAATCTCCTGTTTCTCCAACCCCTAGCAATTCGAAGTCTCCTAGCTCTGCCAGGAAATCACAGGTGAGTAATGATTTCCCAATTTCCATTAGGTCAGGCATATCATTGATTCATTTTGTATTAGATTATGAGAAGTTTAATGTTGTGGAACTGTTTTATGTAGAAATATAAATGTTGCTCTTGTAATCTGTTGTGGTAACAGTGGTCAACGGGATACCTTAATTTGTTTTCTTGGTTTGTTTAGTTCCAATTGTGTTGGTGCTGAGTGAAGCTGTTTATATTTACTGACTAGAAACAAGAGAGCAAGCTCTGCGTTTTTGTACATGCTACATTTTCCTAAAATGGATAGCTTTAATTACTTGCTGCTGTTCTTATTTTGGTGTGTGTGGCTCACATAAATTTTATCAATTATACTCTTAATTTTGTCTTTGTTCTTCTTAATTTACCATTATTTTTGTCATTTACTTAAAAATACCCTTTTTTTAGTACGTACCACACACTTTACATTTCACCAAGGTTTTGGTGAAATGTACTATGTAGTAAGCAATTTGTTATAGAGGGAGTACCCTGAAAGTTTGTCATGAGTTTTGTTCGTGCAGCAATTTGGGGCCTGTGAGAAGAGAACTCTTGAGTCTTGAACACATGAAAAAATATCGATTGATTATATAGTTTCAAATATCTTGGTCCATATGACTTTATAACTGCATTTACCTACTTTAAATATTCATTATGTGCACCATCTTTGAAGAACATTATATTGTTAGGTATTTTGGGTCTACTTGAGTGCTATAGTGCATAATCCAGCCATCTGAATATTTAGAAACTTTACGAGTGTCAGCGTTGAAGCAGAGATATAGTGCAGATTTTGGCTGTTGGTCTGTGAATTAGAATTGCATCATACAAGGCTGAAAGAAGACTTGCAGTCAAAACTAATTGCATGGTGGAGATTTAATTATTAGTTTCAAGGATTATCCATTCCCAAGTATGAAATGACAATTAGGGTTGCAGATAATTTATAGTTGCAATCCAAATAGGTTAAATGCTGCCCTTTGTGATCTGCCCGCCAGGTGGTGATATTTGTTAAGTTGAGGCTTCAGCCAGGCTTGAAGATTGTTCAAATCCCTAGTAAATTTTTGTGAAAATGCAGTATTGGTTCATTGTGCAAGTTTGTTACCCACTTTAATTTGCAGTGTTTATGTTTATATATATATTTTGCTTTTGCAGCCAACTACCCCGATTATGCCAAGAAAGACTTCAGATGACGATGACAATTGGTCCATGGCATCTTCGTATCCTTTCTTACACTAGATTAGTGAGATTTTATTCTTTTGAGCTGAAATGAATTAGACTGAACTGACTAACTAAAATAACTAAAATTGAACTGAACTAGACTGAAATGAACTTAAGGTAAGTCCCAAAAGAATGTGGCCTTCACCTCTATGTAATTTCTTGCAGTTTCATGATATTTCTCTATTTCACATGGTATGGGAATTATTAGTGAATCTTGTTTTGAGTTTGTTTCTACTTCAAATGGTTCCCATCTATATTGCTTATTGGTGAACTGTTGAGCTAATTACTATGGAGGACATTAATGGCCATTTGTTTTGGTGTAGTTATCTACTAAGTTAATGAGATCTACTAAAGCATCCGTATAATTGTTCTTAAAAGACATTCGTATATTTGAACTTCTCGGAGAATGTAAAAATGCAAAATTAAAGGATATGCAGTTTCTTTTCCAAGTATCTTCTGTTTTGCTTTGGGGTTGATCTGTTGAGACTCAGTATTCTTTCTCCTTATTGTAATACATTTACTGTGTGGGTAATCCTTAACCTTGTATAGAGCTCGGACTACTAGATCCAGAGCTACTGTTGCTGTAGCTCCTACATTTACCTGTACCGAACGCTTGGAGAAACGGAAGGAGGTATTTTTGAGTTCTGAATTCAATCATCTGACGTTGAATTTTGTGGTTTAGAATTCCTTGCAATGCTAATTCTTTAGCCTTTTAACCTCTCCATTCTAGTATTATGCAAAATTGGAGGAGAAACGCAAAGCTTTAGAGGCAGAAAAACAGCAGTCTGAGGCAAGGACTAAGGTATAACATTCTGCATGTTTTTGTATGTAGAGCTGATGGTTTATGTGTTAACTCGAAAAGCAATTTCTTTACTCTGTGTACTTCTTGTCTACTATCTATATATAGGAAGATGAAGCAGCAGCTATCAAGCAGCTTAGGAAGAACATGATGTTCAGGGCTAATCCAGTACCCACTTTTTACTATGAGAAGCCTCCACCCAAGAAAGAGCTCAAGAAGGTATGTAGTGCATGTTTGATATGTCTTTCTGTTGTGCTTAATCATGATTCAAGTAGTTGATTTGTTTTGTTTGTGCCCATCTATAGCTCCTTAAATATTTCCTTCACCTGAACAGTTGACATCTTATAAGTTGCTAGTCTTTGTTGTTATTTATATGTTTGACTGTTGGTATCAATAATTCTCGACTGAAATATGTCACCTCTTGAGAAACCTTAGCTTATAAGCACTGCCTTGGACATTCATCTATCTTCAATTTTTTCCTGGTCTCTTTTTGCACCCAAAAGAAGGAAGAATCGTCAATCTTGTTAGAGCTATATGTATACATATATTTTGGAAGGTCCTCAATTTTCGAGTACACATGTTCGGTTTAACCAATCATTCTATTGTATAGTTGTATATTTATTTATCCTATACTTCTCTTTCTCTCCCTCCTTTTATGCTCTTTTAGTCTTGTGATTTCTTCATTGACATGTGATGAACTATTGATTTTCAGTGTTCATAAATGCATCATCTGATAGTAAATAGGATTTGCTTGTTTATCAATGTAAATTATGTCGGAATTCTACATCTACTCTCTTTTTTCTCCGATAATATAAACCTACATAAACAGCACAGAGATTCTCAGTATGTACATTGGTTTTTTTGGGAGTCACTTTCTGACTTTGATCTTCCAATTGGCTTCTTAGCTTCCTACAACTCGTGCTGTATCGCCCAAATTTGGACGTAGAAAGAGCTGCAGTGATGCAATTTGCCCCCCTCCTGAGGATAAGACACCTGTGCGGGGATCGAGGCGCAGCCTAGGCAGTCTGAGAGAAGCTTCAGCGTCAACTCCGACTAGCAACCCGAAGAAGAAGGATCCATTAGTTAAAGGTCGGTTGAAGCAAGTGAAAGAGACAACCAAAAACACTCCTCCTAAGATGACAGAGCAGACCAACCCAGACATTGCTGTTCAATCTTGATTGTGATCTATCTGATCAGTAGTCAGTAGGCTCTTACTTCGTGATATTATTTGGGACGAGGTTTCAGGATTTCTTGGCTTTCTTAGCTTCGTTTTTTTTTTTTTTTTTTTTTGGAAGAAAGGCCCCGGGATGGGAAAAGACTTCAACATGAACCCAAAAAAAAAAAACCTTACAATTGAAACAAAATGGCCTTTCTTCCTCGTCCGTTCTTTTCTTTCACCCATGATTTTATTTTTACGACTGACTCTTCTATCTAGTGTTTCTATTTTCTTCTTTTTGGTTGGGGGGTGGGTATGTTTTTGTATATGTTCTTAACTTATTAGTACATAATGTATACCATTAAAGAGTCGCCAAGTCCTTGTATTTTCGCTATGTTTGATTATCGGAGTGAAGGGATGTCATCTAACTTTCTGTTAACAAGAATCAGATTATATTGGTTGATATGATATATGCTCTTCTGTTCTTGCTGTGGATTTTTATGATTATCCTACCCTTAGTTGACCTTAATTTATGCCATTTTTTGGTAACCATTCCTCTTTTTAACGTATTGTAGTAACAAGAATGTATGAGTTTAATTTTTGTGCAATTTGGCCATCTTTTTGGCTCAGAATAAGAAGGCTTCTACCACAATGAGGGGAGGTGCTTAAACTGCAATTTCGTTTTCGCTAATTACATGGGCACTTGGCTACTGCTACATTACTAATTTCATCAAAGTCCAGCTACATCGCAGTATTTTCATCCTGTTCATTAACAACGACAAATTCGAAATATATCTGAAAATCTAGTTTTTTATGAAGTACTGAATTGTCTGTTAATCTATTTGATTTTATGATCAAAGACTAACATGATACTTTGAAGAGCATATGCATTGCCATTTCGTTTTCCTGAACCTTTTGTGAGCTCATATTGGTTAATAAAAGTACATAACTATACAGTGCGTAGATGGGAAGATCTCGTGGTGACTTTGTTTTTGATGGTTATTAACTTATTCATTCATATTGTGTTGAATGGAAGTGTGGTGTACTTGGATGGTCTATAATTCCATGTAATTAAAGGATGTACCAGTGTATCTAAACAAAATAGGAGTCAAAAACTAGACAAATGGATATTGGGATGTAAGAATTAATGAAAATTCTTGATGACAAAGGTAAGTTCATATGGAATCAATTTTAATGCTCGAGGATTTGATTGTAAACAGGTGCAGAAAGGTTTTAGGGGATGGTGGTCGACAATACTCCTAATGTTCAGAATCAGGTCTCCAGTCGACCGAAAACAAACAAGTAAATGAATGGTTGTTATGGGACGTTGGGGCACGATTGAATACAGGAATTGTTGGTGCTAGGTGCCCTTATTGGTATTGGAAGAAATTTTGCAAAATTCTTATTCCACTCTATGATGATAGGGAAAATGGATGTGGCGTTTTCTCAAAAAATGGACTATATACGTTAAAAGCATTCAGCATGCTATTGGACAGCAGGTCAGCGGTAAGGTCTCTGCTTCAGACACCAGATCCTGAGTATGTGAACATATGGCTTGCCGCAACTCCTGGGCTTTTGAGAAGAGGAAGAAACTGGTGATGAGGTGTTCATAAGGCAGGGGCGGGTATCAATATAGAGAATTTGAGTTTGCCTTATGACGGCTAAGACTCAAGGGATGAAACTGAATTCTAGGGTCAGTGAAGGCACCTGTGGTGGGACATTGAAAGTATAATACAGATCTGCTGCGATGTTCTCTAATGGTGTTTGGCTTGGGTGGAGATAACCGAAGATTGAGTTGGTGGAGTGGTTGTAGCTCATTATGTTTGTGGAAGGTAGTTTTTTCTGTTGATATAACTAGAAGATAGGCGCATTGAAATACGCTAGAATCAACATTGAATTAAGCTGGTTTCGCAAACTTTGTGCTGGAAATGGTCCAAGTAAGCTCTTACTCAACCTGCAAGGGTTCTAAGGACCAACATCTTTTCGAAAGTGTAGTGTGATGAAAAGCCATCTCATTAGACATGTGACATGTATCCCTTCTCTTATATTAAACAGAGAAGTGACGATGTTCGACATAGTTAATAGAATTAAGTCTATAATTATAAGTATGATATTATCTGGTTGGAAAGATGTACATAGTGACATTATATCAGAGGGTTGTAATAGCAGACCTTGCTACTCTTCTGCGATATAAAAATTTGACAATCGTGCCCAAATATAAGCCTCGAAAAAAACAAAAAAAAAACATTTAAGACGTTCTAGAGATGAACCCATTCTCATGCAAACATTTTAGGTTCCTGATCTTTTTGGCTTGAGAAACTCCATCATACAAAAGATTATTAAGTTGGTCTAGGTTGGTAGCAAGATAGTTTGTTGGGTGACCAAGAATAACAATACAAAAAAAAAAGAAAAGAAAAAAAAGAAACAAAACAAATATATGACGCACGTTACGCACCATGAACTATACGAATTAGATAATCTAGTCTCAACTTACCTAGAAAAAGTGAATAATGCGCACATGTATTAGAAAACAGATATACCGCGTGCGTGTACAGTTAAACAAAAGCAAAAAGGGAACCGCAGAACACAGGGCTGGGACCACACAGGCGGTAAAAGGAATCAATTGGTTATGCATAGTATCAATGTCGTCACAGCTTGACGAGGCGACTCCCTAAGTACAATTCCATTGATGGTCGCCGCATTACTAGTGATAGGTGTGACATAAGGAGAAGACGGGAATTACCTCCGTGTACTCGAAAAGTTACCACTTGAGTCGGTCTCGATGCGGACGATTGTTGGGAGCCTAGAAGAGTACCAGAAGTGGACAATGGTGGACACACACTGTGGGCAGAGGGGGTAGAAGATCAGTGGGAGAGGGTAAAGAACAGCGAGAAGTGCGAGGGGGCGGAGGCGCCACACTGTCATTGGAAGCGAGGGATGGGACAATAACACCGAACATGTGCATATGGGACGAAATGTCACTGAGACGCATGTGTACATACATGGGGAGGGGGCAACAGCACCGAGGGAGAGGGGGGGGCGACATGAGAGAAGGTCTGTCGGCTGCGGTGGGGTGGCAAATATGTAAGACGGCCTCAAGCAAAGGGGCGGGCATCGCATACAGGGGGGCGTAGAAAAAAAAAAAAAACTCCCAATATAGATAAAGGGCGAGGTCCTCTACCGCCCTACGTAAGAGTCAAGTAAGTAGTACCCCCGAGAGCGGCTTGGATCGGCAATAGGGGAGGCGCGGCGGACCTGGATAGTGGAGTTAAACAGGGTTGGTGGGATATGACGAGCAGAAGCGTGGTCGCAGATCCGCGAGGGTACGAAGTTTTAAGTTAGTAGATATAGGTGTTAGGAGAGAGCATATTAAAGAGAGATATGGGAAAGCATACTCAGCCTGCAAGGCCTACAGATGGTGATAAGAAGCAACCGGTCCCGGACGCACAAGGGGCGATCAAGTTTAGTGAAGGTTGAGGCTGGTCCTCTATAGGGCTATCAGAGCCATGAGGAGGCGGAAGGCACGGGAGCACCAAGGTGATTGGGTTCGAATCTCAGCCACGCGCCCCACCGGTCGTAGGGAATGTTAGATGCCAAGGGCTGAGTCCTAACCGGGGGCTAGTGCTATGGGCAGAGAAAGATCCACAATCAAGGAACCCATGGGGCCTCGGGACGAGCGGGGAGGTGACATAGACGCTTATAAAACCAAAGATATACCCGAACCGCAAATGCAACCACAATGCTGGTAAGACTTATCTTGGCATGCGGTGATAGACCTGCTAAGAATGGCGTGGACATGCATTGAAAATAATTGAATATAGTTTTCAAAATGTAGATAGAATTATGGGTCCTTTTAGAGAATTACAATCCACTCATTAAAATTTCCAAAACCTTGCTAATCTTTAGTTTGGACATTCAAGACAAGCAAACACATTTTTTTTCTTTTCTTTTTAAAGACAAGTTTTAACAAAAAATTAACACAACTTGCATGTATTTTCCTAACAATTTTTGTTTACATTATTTTATTCCCTTACCGCCACATTCTGTATTTTAATTCCCTTTTGGGGGGTTAACTTCCTCATCAAAAGAATTTGATTACGTTGTCTACTTTCCTTAAAAAAACCACTCATATAACATGTTTTTTTTTTATTACATCATTGACTTAAGTGTATATTACTCTCTAATGTCAATATTTGGTGCAATTGTGATATACAGAGTATAGAAAATGGGTAATTGTATAATCTAAAGGTTCTCTTCTCACCAAAAAATGAATATTGAAACAATGTAGTCAAAGAAGAAGAAGAAAAAACTTTAGCTATTGATACATTTCAATTTTCCTTCTCCCTTCCCATATTGGCCACAAGGTAACTCTTTTATATCTTAGAGAATTTTATCCTTTCCATGGTTAAAGAAAAGAATTATTTTGCTTTGCATGTGATGGAATTGAAATATACATTGATTGTTACATTGCATTGATGAGTGAACCAACTAGGAACTTTTTTTTTTATTTTTGGATAAAGTTTTGTGTGTAAAGAAGTATTCTATTTTATTTGAAATTGTAAGGTTGTCTTCATTTTGGTGGAGGGCTTAAAAGTTGTGTTATACAATAATACTAGTACTCACTAGTATTTTTTATTTTTATTTTTTTTACAAAAAATTGGATATAAGAAACTATAGGCTACAAGAGTGTATGAATGTATGATTGAGCTTCTCAGAATGTCCATAACTCTATTATGATAATTTTGTTGTTATATAATTGATTTTGGAGATTGCTATATATATATTTTGGCCTATTACTACCGACATTTATACACTATTTGGAGCTGACGGACAATATAATTTTAATATAAATATAAAAATATATAAAAAACTATAAGAAGTCCCTAATAAAACAAAACTATATTGATAGATCATCATATATTAAAAAAAAAAAGTTGAACCAAACAATAATGTATAAAAAAACAGTAATTTTACAATGAAATTCGATTAAAATTGGTTGGAGATCTCATATTATCTTACTTTATTTGAAATTGTCGAAGCTATTTTAACTTATTATATACTTAGTGAGAGTACTAAGTACTACCGCCGCGGCGGATCCAGAAAAGATATTTAGTGGAGTTAATAGTACTGATAAATTTAATAAGGTTAAAATGTCAAATGAGTAATTTTAAAGAAAAAAATAAATTTAAATTTTTAAAAGAAATTACACATTTCTGTATCGAGTGGATCAATGGACCATGTGGCTCCGTCACAACAATAGTTAGGTGACTTGAAAGGGTCACCTTGGTCCATCTATCCTTGGTTAGCATTTCAATCAAGCACATCTAGTTTATCCATCACGACCTCGCTAGTGTGTGTTAGTCGAGCATGATAACTACTCATTGCCATTCTACATCCATCTTGATTGGCCCGATTTTTAAAACCTAAAAAGAAAGAAAAATGACAAAATTTAATTTCGAGGGAAGACAGTCCATTTTGGTTGTAATGCAACCCCTTATATTTGTCATTATATAAGGGAAGAACCAACTTATCTTTACTTATCGCAAAATAAGTTCAGTTCACAAAAATAAGTTCGATAAGTAAAAATAAGTCCAGTTCAAGCAAAATAAGTAACTCATAAGCAAAAATAGTTGACAAGACAATGACCTTACATACGCAAGGTGGGTTCAGCATGTCCGCTAAAAAAAAAAAGAGCTAAGTCTAAATCGATTTGAATGAATATCATTCTCAATTCGATGGATTCAATTTATTACATGTTGTCCATTATCTAGCCCTGCTTAATTAATCAGTGCTTAATCAAGACAAAACTCAATTCTGGTAGCCTCTTTTTTCTTCAGCTCTAGGGGTAGGGCTCTCCTCACCCAAGTGTGCTCTTTTGCAAAATAATAGCTCTAGAAAATAAAGGAAGGGGCAAAATGGAACAAAAAAGGGAAAATTAGTTATATAGCTTTCATAGAGATAGAAAATCCAGGAATACCAAAACAAACAAGCTAGAAACCTTCTTGTTTTCATTCTCATTTTTTTTTTTTTTTTTTCACATCATCATTCACAATTCCTTTTTTTTTCCTACTTGTTAAATAAAAAGAGACACAAGATCAAAACCTCATTGATGAATGAGAGTTTCTAGCCATAGCTAGGTAATAACTAAGTCTCCTTGAGGAAAGAGGGCTAATTTTGTCCCCTCATATATATATATTATAATGAGAATTACATATTATTGTAGCCCTAAACTTCCCAAATAATTTTTTTTTTGTTTTTTATAAAAATGATGGATATTGTAAAATCTCATTTTCATATAATGCTGCTTATATCAATGATAGCATAATTATAAGCCTTTGCATATGTTACAAAGTATTCAAATTTTCCTAATAAAAACGTAAACATGATGATGAACATCTTCCTAAGCTTCATGTTGTTTCGAGGAATTCGAATTTGTTGTGTGTCGCATATTCCTAAGCTCCATGTTGTTTCAAGGAGATCCTTTCGCATTGATCATCTTTCAACTTTCCTCTTCCTTTACCCCTTGGCCTCCGTAACATTCTTCACCTTTTCTTTTGATGTATATATTTATTTTTGGAAAGAAATTATAAAAAAAAGTCTAGTAAAAAAGAGACACAATTTATGAGGGTATTAAGTTTTATATCTAGGCTTATAATATCCATTTGCTTTGTGTTTGCATTTGCTGGTTGATTTATGCAATTTTTTTTTCAATTTGGTAATTATAGGAGTTTTTTAATCTTTGACTGATTTTTCTTGGGTATTTTCAATTATGGGTGCTTTTTCATATATTTTAATACTTATATTAGTTTTTATTATATGCACATAGGATAGAACAATGATTTCGAAAATAAAGAAGAGGTAACTTTGAGGACAATGTACTCTATTTATTTCTCTAACAAGGTAAAAACTAAAATACACATGAAATGAAGTTATATTGATTTATGAAAATGTTTAAAGCTAGGGTGTCACGGTAAATAATTAGGTAGTATGATTTCTCTCACATAAAGCTAAAGTCTTGGTTACTTCATCTAACCTTTTTTTTTTTTTTTTTTGGATTTGGTTATGTTTTAGCAATTACTGAGTTATATAGTAATTGTGATTGGTAGATTACTGAGTGTAAACATCACACAAAAATGACAAAGAATTAGAGAAAGTTAATTAAGTTAGATGAGCTCTAGCTCTAATGCTCTATGCATTAGTTTATTCGGAACTGGCTATTTAAGTTCGGTGATTGAACTAGTCTAATAGCCGGCAAGCAAAATAATACGTAGAATATTTTACATAATTTATTTGTTGAGTTGGATTCCTAAACATCAAAATCTATTACTACTTAATTTTTGTGGATATTTACTGGGTGATTAAATAATTTTTCTTTCCCGTGTTTTTGCACAACTACACAAAAGATAAAATAAAAATGTAATGCCTGTAAAATACACAAAACACTCACACAATTAATGCATCCATGAAATAACACAATGTAAGGCTTATCCCGGAGCTATGACTTCGATGGATTTTTGGACTGTTACCATCTCTCTCCATGTTTATATTGTATGTATTGAATCAAATAAATTTTGATGGAATATCTAGATAACACGACTTGACTTCTAACACATGCTATACAGAGATTAAAAAAAAATATACTGAGGAAGTGAAAGATAGCGTAGTTGGTTAGAACTTCCATCTCAATTTTAGGAGATCGGATAATTGACTCCACACTTGCCTTTATAGCCCCTAACATCCAAAAAAAAAAAATTTCGACAACATAATTGAACATAAACACCTATGTTTTAATCTTCAATTTTAAGAATTTGTTCATAATGTGACACTTCTTTGTAACACACTCATTTCCTTTTTCCCCAATGAATAGGTGAAGGATTTGCAACAGGATCAATTGTTTTGGGGGTCTAGTAGTTGCCGATCACAAATTTCGCAAAGTATGGGCAACTTATGAAGTGGGCAAGACATCAGGGCAACTTTCTTTGAGCCATTGATCTTCCTGAAGGGTTTTTTTCTGGGGCTATAGGCCCATCTAACAATAGGCTCTTTTTGGGCGCGTTCTTGTTGGAAAGACACTAGTAACCCTGCAAATCCTGCCTTAAGGTCACCTGTTGACTATGCCCTTGTTTGGAGTAAAGTCTCTTAAGGTTAATGAGGACTCCCCTGGCTACATTGGGCCCCAATTCCTAAAGATGGTACCAAGCTGTTGGCTTGTCATCACCAACAGCCCCACGAAGCGACCTCGAAAAAGTCCGATGTGTTCGAAGTGATTTTACTACCTTGTGTGAGCCCGATGTGGGATTTGGGGCCGGGAGGGAGATTGTTGATTCTGTGAGTCAACATTTTCGAGTCAAGGCCAGTTAGGAAAGGAAACAGGTACTCTCACTGTCTCGTTTTATTTACTTTATTATTTTCACGATATTCAAAGCAGAGTTGATTTGACTAATATCTTTATCGGATACAAAAGCTAATTTATTTCTATTTAGAAAAACATGCACAAAACAAATCAAACAATATCGCATTCATTTTGTTTAACTAGAATTGTAATCAGGATGTATCATACATAAATAGTAGATTTGAGATATGTATACAAGATGAACGGAAAAGGTTTAATTAACCATTACAAGTTACAACTTAGGGTCTAAAATATATAAATGTAATGAAGTTGCGTTGCATTGTGTATAATTCTACAATTTATTCCATCTTGTAACTCTCAGTCAGCATCAGCAGTGAGCGCAGGTACATTCTTGGCCAAAAGTGGAGGAGGAACAAAAGGTGGAGACCACTCCCTTTTAGTTTGCTTGAAGTATGTTAAGAAAAACTCAACCTACATGCCTAACTAAGCAATTAGAGGCACTCATCAGCACATATTCTCAAGGTTTTCCACCCAAAAGAGAAATACTACTCTTCATCAGTTGAATGGTTCTTTCCGTAATGGGGCCCTCTTGTACAAACACGGAGAAGAATCAAACCCTATCCCAATCGATCCATCAGGGTCAAATCTCCCCCAGGGCGGATCTAATGATGGTGTTTGGATCGACCTTCCTAAAGAAAAAGATGAAAGGGAACGAGTTCAAAAAGGAGACATAGAATCAGCTTGCGCGTACTACCACATAAAACCTATGTTAGCCGGAACATACACACTACCCATATGGCTATTCTACCCTTTCAAGGACCATCAAGCGCGAAGAGATTTTTAAGCATCCCATTAGGGGTGATAGGGAGCATGTCGGCGATTGGGAGCACATAACACTAAGGATAAGCAATTTTAATGGTGTGTTTAGAGAAGTTTACTTCTCACAACATGCTGAAGGGCAATGGTTACATGCACCTGACCTACATTGAAGATGGTAATAGAGTTGTAGGGTTGCTTCTTTGCATGGACATGCATTTTACCCTAAACCAGGAGAAGTTTTTCAAGGGAGTAATTACATTGGAATAAGGAATGACACTGATAAAAGTGATAAAATTTTTGATACTGGAAAAGGGTTTAATCTAATCAAGGATTATTTAGGAGTTAGTGAACCACCTTGGTTAATTATGCAAGAAAATGGGGTCCAGATTGCTATAATATAATGATGAAATTTTAAGTTTGCTAAATTGCTTCCTAAATCTTAGGATAAGTTCCTTAATTTTACTAAGAGTTTGCCTGCTGAATTGTTGGGTGAGCAAGGCCCGAACGGGCCGAAAATGAAGAGAGTTGGATGGTGAAGAGGCCAAACATGATTATTGGTTTCATTACGGCTTAATCCGTGATTTTTTTTAATAGTAGAGTGTGTTTGATTAATTATCTCTATTTGATTTGAAGTTCATGCATAAACACCCCTCAAAAAAAAAAAAATGGTTTATGCATAAACACACTCAAATTAATAATGTTTTCTATGTTTTTTATTAATATTGTTATGGGTGTATGTACAAAAGATTGTTAGTCATTAAAATTTGTATTCTCATAAATTTGTTTGAAACTTATTTAAGGTCTATGGATGTTCTTGTTTATTCTCATGACAACATTAACATGACTCTATCTTTTTGCTCCTATATAACAACCAACAATTACACTAATATACGAAATGTGGTGGCTCTACCTAACTGGCTAGCTTGATCTAAATCCCAACAAGAAAGCCTAAAATAGTGAAAAATATCGTAGTAACAGGGAGATCAATGGCGTTTTTTCTTTTGGAAACAAAATATAATCTTTTATATTATTGTAAAAAGATATAAATCTTAGTTAAATTACATCCCACCCAAATCCTACACTCTTTTATAAACTTACGCCAAATAACGAATGACTCTTCTCCACCCCTCAATAAATGATTTGACACTCTCCGCCATCCATTGTAATCAAACATAAGCACACAAACAAGAAAATTACTACTCTACTCCGTTTTAATTTATTTCTTTACATTTGATTCTGGACACTATTCACAAATCATGCTTTGTCCGTTATTTGAGTTTTATAATTTACCTACTAGAATATAAAGTTTTATAATTTTTACAATACAAAATTAAAATATAAGAGCTATAAATTTACTTTGACAAAAATGTATAAAGAGACAAGAGAAAATAGGAACGGATAAATTAATTTTTAGAGTATTGAAATCATTTAGGTCATCTTTTGCCTTCCCAACAAGCTCTAATCCCTGATCCACTTAACTACTCAAGCATAACAAACGGTCAAAACTGTATAAATTGGGCGCTCACTCACAGTTGACAGTTAACACCCCCTTTGAAGATAAGACAGAACACAAGCTTTCTTTCTTTCTAAAAGAGTAAAAACCTGAACACCAACTCAATTTCTCTCTCCATCATTTCACAACCGCAAAACCCCGAAAACCCTAACCCTAATTTCAATCCCGTGAATTATCCCCAATCTCAAACCCCCAAATTAATCCCAAATTAATTCAATCCCAGACACAAACCCCCCTCGCCGAAACCCTAGAAAACGGTCTTTTTGGAAGGAGATCAGTTCTTAAGAAATTTCACCCAAACAATTTGTTTTCACAGCTCCTATTTCCGATATCCGTTGTTGTTATCGCGGCGGAATGGCGGGTTTGATTTGGGCTTTGGAGTTGGAGAAGAGAGGGGTTCGGTCTACGTTTTTCGACACGGTTGGTTAGTTTCGCTTTCTTTTTCTATTTTGTTTGTGAATTTTAATTGTAGATTTAAATTTGTTTATATGTTTGGTTTGAGTATGATTGTAGGATTTTCTATTTGGATGATTGGAGCCATTTTATTTATTTTTTTTTCCCTTAATTGGCGGCTCCGTTCTCTTTAAAGCTAAATTACGGAAAGGAACTCAACGTAACTGAAGGAAATGTTAGTAAATGTACTTAAGTGAATGATTTTGAATTGCAGTGAACTTAACTGATGAATATAATATGGTGACTCACAATCATTTAAATCGAATGAACTGAAATAAGCGTGCTGGAACGGGTCAAACCCTAACATTAAGCTAAAAAAAAATCATAACTGTGGTGACCAAAATTGTGTCTTTTAAAGTACGCATTTGTTTGTTGGGTAAAAAGTCATGATTTTTTTGTTAAAAGTTTATTCGTCAGCTTGTGAGACGGACTGACCGAGACTAATCATTGATGTAATTATTTCTCCAGAGCAATGATTCTCATGGAGTATGGATTCACTTACGAATTTTGTAATAGGGAATGCTGCCTGGGCGGAAGGTGGGGAACAGATTTGTTGAGCCTCAGGGTTTTATTTTTGACCACGCCGCTCAGTTCTTTACTGTCGGCGATTTGCGGTTTGCTGAGCTGGTCATGAGTGGATTGAGAAGGGGCTATTGAAGCAATGCAAGGTATGGTTGGGGAATTGAACGGAGGGTCGTTTTTCTCCGCTACCTACTTCCCACCACGATACATAGCAGTCAATGGAATGCGGTCACTTGCTGATTCAATGTTGTCAGAGTGATGTTTTGTGTTTCTTCTATAGTTATTTCTTCCCTTGCTAGTTTGTATGAACATCGCATATGAGTAGCTAAATGTCACTTTTCAGTCTGTTGTATTGTTGTGCGTATGATACTGTGGTCAGCCCTACTGAAACATCCATTCTGCTGAAACCCTTATTTGTATTGCCAATGTTGAACGAATGTTCATAGTTATGCCATTACTAAACTAAACTCTACTCCCCATGTTCAACCAGTCTACTAATTTGGTGATGCATTGTGCAGCAAACATGGTTGAGGTCATGAGGCCTTGTGGATAAGTACACTAGAGCCATCAATGGGATTTGGCATTTGAGTGAGAATGGAAGCCACGTGGAACAATTGATGCTATTGTATTCTCCAAGGGTAATGCTGCCTGTTGTTTCTCAATTTCTTATATTATGGCAAGAATCTGGCTGGAAGTAAAAATTTCATAGAGAGATATTTGTTAATCTTGGTTATGTTTTGGTGGAAGAGTTGCTCATTAAACAAGATATGGTTTTGCTTAGCAATAATAATTTTCTTTTCAATATAGGGGCAGGAAACTAATCCTTGGAGTAGAGTTCATTTTCTTTCTTTACTTTTGCTATCCAAAAACAATATATATGGCCTTGACTTGACATCCTTTTTTACATGTTGTCTCTATGTCTCACTAGTTTCTTGTTTGTTATTATTGTATAATAAATCATGTTAATCTTATAACTATGTCACAGGAAAATGTGCAATCGATTGCTCGCTTCTTCAGGCTTGCCACTTATAGCCAGTCAAATGAAGGTGTTGTGAATTACCTTATTTTGTGTGGAAGCTTACTTTTTTCATCAGCCGATTCTCACTTTTAGTTGTTCCTTGAATTTTAGTCATTCTGGATTTGAGCCCCCACCAATTTCATGTACCGAGGTTTTAGAAGATTCATCTCATATTCTCTTCTTTTTGCAGAGACTAGAATTGAGTTCTATATGGGCCTTGCTTGCAGCATTTGAAGAACCTCTTTCCTTTGACATCTCCCTTTGAAGGAGCATTTGTAAAGGCGTTGATGCTTATCATGGATGGCAAACAACTCTGCAAACTTTCACTACTCAAGTTGGTCCTCATGCTGGACCTTTTTCAGTACGGCAACTTTCGGGAGCGAACAAGGTTCCACAGCCTGTAAAGCGTTGATCTACAGACATATGAACATGTTTTGATGCACTGTGAAAGGTAGAAATCTTCTTAATTCAACTGTTAAATTTCTAAATTTGTCTCACGGCCGTTCTCGATAGATTAACAAACCTGCTAGTAACACCTCAACTAAAACCTCAACGGCTAGGACTTACAATAGATAGACTTGCACTTATCTGTCATATCTATATCATTGTCTTTTAGTGGTTACCATCATTGGGTTTGCGTATAATCTTAAATCTTATTGCTGTGAACTTAATTTGTTATACGGCTTACTTTTTTGTACTCTGTCACAATTATTGTGTATTTGTTGGGAAACCTGTCTTTTGGGCTTATTTTCAGTTTAGTTCAGTTCAGTGAAAGTGGTTTATGACTTATGGGCTAGCATACTATAAGCTCATTCAGTTCAGACACTGACTATCTCTTGGTAAACGGTGGAAAGCCAACCTCATCAATCGTTATGAACTAGTAGTTAGGTTTCTTGTAAAACATTTCTTGAAATTTGTAGGGTGTTCCACTGTTCCTTCTTGTTGGTTTGGAGAATATGTGTGGTCTGGAACTGTGGACATGAACTAGATTACTTAGCTGTTGGATCAATCTTCTTGACATGTACCTCTGTCTCGTTTGAAACAATCCAAATTTTGAACATTCTAGTGGACCTGATGAAAGAGGCTTAACAGAATTCAAAGAGTTCAGGTGTAAATGGAAGTTTAGCACTGATAGATAGGAATTGGAAGAGAATTTGAGTGGATGGCGCCACGAATGATGTTGTAGTTCATGCAATCTACCTCATCCACTAGGATTACAGGCTTTTCTTGATTGTTGTAGAATTGTTCAGAAGTCTACTGTTATGAGTCCAGCATTCCCTAATTCGCCATTTGATTACCCTTTTTAATGCAGAATTCTCCTAAAACAAAAACAAACCAAAACCAACTACAATTCGCAATTCTCAGGTAGTTTTAGAGGATTTAGGGTAACACTTTATGAACCTCTAAATCAGTTTTTTAGGAGAAACATTTTCTGAGTGACCTTAAACAGAAATGTCTTAAGAGGACTTGTCAAAGCAATCACTTATTTAGTTAATGAGGAGCGATGCTGGAAATGGATAGTTTTTTGCGTCTCTTCCAGGTCTTACTAGTGGCTTCATATCTTATAATTGCAGGATTGAGCCCACCTTTTGACTATAATAAACCAAACCCTGTTAACAGCAGACGTAGGAAATTAGGATGAGCTGCACCTCATATTGATCATTTGAGCCAGTGCAATGTTTGTGTGGCTTGCTACTCAAGAAGAGTAAGACAATTGCACTTATACTTTATACAGCACTAAATGACTATGGGGCGATATGGTTCCCATGGCATATGCATAAGGCAAGGCAAAGGAGCCATGCTTAGATGCATTAGGCATCGGATCATATAATTATATTGATATTTTTGGCATTTTTTTCTCATGATAATGCTTCATACACATATATAACTCACAAAGAAAGAGCTGTAGGATTTAAGAGTTCGTTTGTGGGAAGCTCAACCATCAAATTCTTTGACAAAGCAACCAGATATAAAGCTACAGGTGGCCTACAGCACCGCAGGGTGCTTCAACTGTGTTTCTTTGAGATTGCCTTGTGAGCAGAGTAGAAATGAAATGATTATCATTTGAATACTGCATCTCAGCTTCGCCACACATGTGTTTGACATGTTGATTTTATTTTGTTGGATAATATCTATCCTACTATTAGGAAAACATTCCAAGAGTCACAGCAGAGAAATTGACAACGTTAATGCTGGAGGCTGTTGAAACGGCATAGGGCTGTCAAAAGGATCTTTGAGAAACCTATCTATAGAGGGTGCAATTATGGTAAGGAACTTATTTTCTTTGACTTACTAAATCACTAATTATGATAGGCAGGAAACTGTGTGGATAATGATTGATGTGGACCTTGTTACTATTAAGGGGCTATATGACCAACTTTTGGGTTGCAACTATCTCATACGAAGCTATGTCCGACTGAAAAAAATCTTCCTCATAAGAGTATGAGTTCTTTTTGTAAGATATAATTTTTCTTACCATGTCTCAGTATAAATTATGGCAAGAGACTTTCTATGGTAAAAAATTTGTAACCTGGTCCTTTTCCCTTCAGCTCAAGATTTTACTATAATTGTGACTTTTGAATGGTATAGAACTTTAAAAGGGAAAAGAACAAAATCTGGCGTTTTGAACTGCTATCTAATTCTTGAAAATCTTATTTTGTACTTAGTTGAAGTAGGAATTTCCTGTGTATGATTAAGAACCGAAAGGTACCTTTTATTAATGCTAAAATAGACTATTGGTAGTTTTGGGGTTAATATTGATATCGATGACGTGCCTCGCCTTTTTTACCTTCTTGCCACAAATCGCTTTCTATATCTTTTTTAAAGTTTGTTTGTATGATTACATAGAGGGTCACAACTGAAATGTGTGGTAATAGACACAATCTGAGTGAAGCAAATCTTCTTGTGAACTGGAACCTAGATATCCATTCGGAGATTATTTTGGTTCTTTTCTTTGTGAGGGGGTCTAAAAAGAACTGAAATTTAACAATATCTTGATTTGTGAGATTGTTATTTCGACCAATGCAATGATCATTCAATTCTGAGCTGATAAAGATGTTGCATTTATATTTTAATCAGTTCGAAATTATGCTGTTGCTACCTTGCTGCCTTAAAGGTCATGTTTCAATTGAACTGTAGGATTGTTTTCTCTCTCTCTCTTCCTCTTCATCCTCTTCTCTCTCTCCTCTCTCTCTCTCTCTCCCTCTGCCCCCACACACACACACACACTCATGTTCTAGATTATAATTGAACTGCAGTTTCAATCTAATGGTATGTGCAGGGGTGCAGCTCTTCCAAATATATCCAGGCACACCATGCATCTTTGATCCGCAGGGAAGAGCTGGTATATGTGGTGATTGGCTGCTTGGAAGTCTTGAGAATGCTGCTATCAGTGGAATGTCTATGGCTATCATGTAAGTATATGCTCACAAACCGACATAGCGGAATGGTTTAATAAAGATGAATAAGTAGAAAACGATGATAATATTATAATAAACTGAGATGTGCAGAAAATTTTAACAAGAACTTTCCTCTTTCGAGAGGTAAATGCTCTACCCCCTTATTAGGCTTGTTTAGAAAAGCAGACAAGTTCTTCTCTAAACAGATACCAGATTCTTCCTCAAGCTACTACTAAAAACTTCACAATCATCCTCACTTGATATAGCTTCTCTTGTTTCATGACACTTGGAGTTATCTCTTGTTTAAGGGCACCAAACATTGAGTTTGGTGCACTGGTTCAATATATGTATCACTGAAAGCCTCTATAAGCAGGGGACACTTGTATCAATTATGAAATCTTTACTTGTAGCAATAATAATGTAACACAGTGAACTGGGAATTTAAATTGCAGATCGCAGATTATTTTCAAAGTAGGGGAACAGATACGGTCATTATGCTCTTGGCTTACAGAATGATTTTCAACAGATACAAGGATATGACTTGGGCAGTTCCTGGTTTAGAACCTGCAGAATTGGTGAATGAATCTCATGTGTTCACAACTTCTATTTGATTGTTTCGCTTGTCAATTTTTCTGCAGTATTTGCCTTGTTATTGACTGACATTGGCTCTGCTTCTTTGTGTTGGTTACGAGAGTAGGTGCAGAACTTGTACAAAAGTAGGGTTGGTAAAGTTGTTTGGGAGGGTTCAACCTGATTATTACTGAATTCTCGTTTATGGAAGCAAACATTAACACTTGATCATCTGAAGCTCAACTCCAACGAGGTACGCCATCACACAATGTGTCAGAGTAATTTGCTCTATGTTGGTTTTTCTTGATGTAGGAATTTAATTTATGTAGACCATCGATTGTCATAGGCCTTC
>PYUH01000009.1:1844219-1872250 GCA_016808085.1 Suaeda aralocaspica
TGATCAGTAGTCAGTAGGCTCTTACTTCGTGATATTATTTGGGACGAGGTTTCAGGATTTCTTGGCTTTCTTAGCTTCGTTTTTTTTTTTTTTTTTTTTTTGACTCTTTTTTTGGAAGAAAGGCACCGGGATGGGAAAAGACTTCAACATGAACCCAAAAAAAAAAAACCTTACAAGTGAAACGAAAATGGCCTTTCTCCTGTCCGTTTCTTTCACCCATGATTTTATTTTTACGACTGACTCTTCTTATCTAGTGTTTCTATTTTCTCTTTTTTGGTTGGGGGGTGGGTATGTGTTGTATATTTCTGTAACTTATATTAGTACATAATGTATACCATTAAAGAGTCGCCAAGTCCTTGTATTTTTCGCTATGTTTGATTATCGGATGAATGGGGATGTCATCTAACTTTCTGTTAACACAGAATTATTGGTTTGATATATGCTCTTCTGTTCTGCTGTGGATTTTTATGATTATCCTGCCTTAGTTGACCCCGTAAATTTATGCCATTTTTTGGTAACCATTCTTCTTTTTTACGTATGTAGTACAAGAATTGTAATTTTGTGTTGTGAATTTGTGCCTCTTTTTGGCTCAGAATAAGAAGGCTTCTAACAAGGGAGGTGCTTAAACTGCAATTTCGTTTTCGCTAATTACATGGGCACTTTGGCTACTGACTACATTACTAATTTCATCAAAGATGTCGAGCTACATCGACATATTTTCATCCTGTTCTATTTAAAACGAAAATTGAAAATATCTTTGAAAATCATGTTTTTTATGAAAGTATTCTTTTGTATATTTGTAATTTTGATTTTTGATCAATAACTAACATGATACTTTGAAGAGCATGTACATTGTCATTGGTTCTGCAGTTTGTAGATCTCATGTTTTGTAATAACAGTATTACGTACTATTGTAATAATTTGTGCAATTTGTTTTGATGGGTTAACTTTATTCATTCATTATTGTGTTGGAAATTGAAGTTGGTGTACTTGGATGGTCTTAGAATTCCATGTAATATAATGATGTACCATGTATCTAAACAAAATAAGAGTCAAATAACTAGAGCAAAATTGATATTGGATGTAAGAAATTAATGAAAATTCTTTGATGACGAAAGTAAGTTTCATATGGAAATCAATTTTAAATGCTCGAGATGTGATTGTAAAAGGTGCAAGAAAGGTTTTAGGGGATGGTTTGTCGACAAATATATCCTAATTTCAGAATCGGGTTATCTCAGTCCGAAAACAAACAGAATATGAATGTTGTTAGGGAGCTTTGGGAGGAGCACGAGTGGAATAAGGAGATGTTGGATGCTAGGTGCCCTGTATGGGTAGTTGGAAGAAATTTGCAAAATTCTTATCCCACTCTATGATGATAGGGATAAATGGATGTGGCTTTTCTCAAAAAATGGACTATATACTGTTAAAAGTGCATACAGCATGCTTATTCAGGAGCAGGTCAGAGCTAAGGTCTCTGCTTCAGACAACCAGGATCCTGGAGTATGTGTTGAAACATATGGCTTTGGCGCAACTCCTGGCTTTTTGAGAAGAGGAAGAAACTGGTGGATGAGGTGGTTCATAAGGCAGCGGGTATCATATAGGAGAATTTGAGTTTGCCTTAATGACGGCTAAGACTCAAGGTGACATGAAACTGAATTCGGTCAGGAAGGCACCTGTGGTTGGGACTTGAAAGATTAATACAGATGCTGCGATGTTCTCTAATGGTGTTGGCTTGGGTGGAGTAACAAGAGATTGAGTTGGTGATGTGGTTGTAGCTACATGTATGTTTGTGAAGGGTAGTTTTTCTGTTGATATAACTGAAGATATGGCTCTGAGAAATACTCTAGAGATCAACATTGAATTAAGCTGGTTTCGCAAACTTTGTGCTGGAAATGGACAATATGAAGCTCTTTACTCAACCTGCTAAGGGTTCTAAGGAACCAACTCTTTTCGAAAGTGTAGTTGCTGATATAAGCCATCTCATTAGACAATGTGAGCATGTATCCTTCTCTTTAATTAAAAGAGAGGGAAATCGTGTTGCACATAGTTTAGCAAAATTAAGCTATAATTATGATGAGTATATAGTCTGGTTGGAAGATGTACATAGTGACATTATATTCAAGAGGTTGTAATAGCAGACCTTGCTACTTCTTCTGATTAATAAAAAATTTGACAATCTTGCCTCGAAAAAAAAAAAAAAAAAAAAAAAAACTTTAAGAGCTTTGTCTAGAGATCAATTTCTCATGCAAACATTTTAGTTCCTATGCATTTTTGGCTTGAGGAAAGCCTTCATCATACGAAAAAGATTAATTAAGTTGGTCTATTGTTAGAGATTAGTTTTTGGTTACCAAGAGTATATATAGAGCAAGTTAACAACATGAATATTACAATATAATAACATTTCAACTACTATAAAGTGAATATTGCATTTAATTAATAAAATATATACCGAAGTATTACATTTAACAAATGCAAAGTGAACATTTCATAAATTTCTTTTAGCAACACAGCTTTAAAGGAATAATTTTTATGCTATTAGTCAATGTAATAATTGAAGAAGCGACAATAATTACATTATTTGGCGCGCAATTGACATGATGTTACATAAGTAGTCTTTACTTCGTTTTCTATTTTTATATACTTAATTATAAATACATGTTACCAATGTAGGTGGGTTAGAATATCAGTGGAGATGTTAAATAACCAATTTATAAATTGCGAGTTTGATTCTCCACACTTTCAATTTGAAGCTATTTTGTACATGAAACTAAAATTAATAGTTAGAGAGATGTCACGTACTCATGTTAGCATGACATGTTGCAACATCACCTATGGAGATGGGGTGACATGATAACAATTCTTCTCTCTGTGTTGCAATATATACTCCAATAAATTTCGTCATCTGTGCGTTAAAAAAAAAAAAAAAACTCCAATATAGATAGATAGATCTACTCCTATCTACATATTATCAATTATTATTACCCTAATCCTTGGATCCAATTTTTGGATTTGCGGACATTATTTGGTTACAACATTTTTTTGTAAAGACATCATAATCGTTGGTCCCAGATCCCGATTGTACTAATTTTAGTTAATTAGATATAGGTTAGGAGGACATTTAATATGTAGGGAAATCATCTCAACCTTTTCATCAATCATGTGTGATAAAGTATATAAAATATTCCCGGACCTCAACCATAAGCTTAAGTTTTTGGTTGAGATGGTCCTCTAATATGGTATCAGAGCCAACGTGACACAAAGGTTATGGGTTCGAATCTCATCCACCCCTCCCTTCTAAGTGGAATTATTAAGCGCAGGGTATGAGGGGGGCTATGCTGCATCCACACTTCAAGCCCAATGGGCCCTCGTGTGAGGGGGCGTGATAGAGTATATAAAATATTCCCGAACCTCAACCATAAGCTTAAGCTTTTGATCGAGATGATCCTCTAATAATGTGTAGCATGCATTGAAAATAATTGAATAGTATGTTTTTCAAAATGTAGATAGAATTATGGGTCCTTTTAGAGAATTACAATCCACTCATTAAAATTTCCAAAACCTTTGCTTTATCTTTATAGTTTGGACATTCATACAAGACAAGCAAACACATTTTTTTTTCTTTTCTTTTTAAAGACAAGTTTTAACAAAAAATTAACACAACTTGCATGTATTTTCCTAACAATTTTTGTTGTACATTATTTTATTTCCCTTGCACGCCACATTCTTGTATTTTAATTTCCCTTTTTGGGTGTTAACTTCCTCATCAAAAGAATTTGATTACGTTGTCTACTTTCCTTAAAAAAACCACTCATATAACATGTTTTTTTTTTTATTACATCATTGACTTAAGTGTGTATATTACTCTCTAATGTCTATATATTTGGTGCAATTGTGATATACAAGAGTATAGAAAAATGGGTAATTGTATATCATCTAAAGGTTCTCCTTCTTCACCAAAAAATGATATTGAAAACAATGTAGTCAAAGAAGAAGAAGAAAAAACTTTAGCTATTGATACAACTTTCAATTTTCCTTCTCCCTTACCATATTGGCCACAAGGTAACTCTTTTATATCTTAGAGAATTTTATCCTTTTCCATGTGTTAAAGAAAAGAATTATTTTGCTTTGCATGTGATTGGAATTTGGAAATATACATTGATTGTTACATTGCATTGATGAGTGAACCAACTAGGAACTTTTTTTTTTATTTTTGGATAAAAAGTTTTGTTGTAAAGAAGTATTCTATTTTATTTGAAATTGTAAGGTTGTCTTCAATTGTTGGTGGAGGGCTTTAAAAAGTTGTGTTATACAATAATACTAGTACATCACTAGTATTTTTATATTTTTATTTTTTTTACAAAAAATTGGATATAAGAAACTATAGGCTACAAGAGTGTATGAATGTATGATTGAGCTTCTCAGTATGTCCATAACTCTATTATTGATAATTTTGTTGTTATATATATTGAATTTTGGAGATTGCTAATATATAATATTTTGGCCTATTACTACCGACAATTTATACATATTTTGAGCTGACGGACAATATAATTTTAATATAAATATAAAAATATTATTAAAAAACTATAAGAAGTCCCTAATAAAACAAAACTATATATATGATAGATCGATCATATATTAAAAAAAAAAAAGTTGAACCAAACAAATAATGTAGTAAAAAAACAGTAATTTTACAAATTGAAATTCGATTAAAAAATTGGTTGGAGATCTCATATTATCTTACTTTTATTTGAAATTGTCGAAGCTAATTTAACATTATTATTACTTAGTGAGAGTACTAAGTACATACCGCCGCGGCGGATCCAGAAAAGAATATTTAGTGGAGTTAATATGTACTGAGTAAATTTTAATAAGGTTAAAATGTCAAATGAGTAAATTTTAAAGAAAAAAAATAAATTTAAATTTTTAAAAGAAAATTACACATTTCTGTATTCGAGTGGAATCAATGGACCATGTGGCTCCGTCACAACATATAGTTAGGTGACTTGAAAGGGTCAACTTGGTCCATCTATCCTTGGTTAGCATTTCAATCAAGCACATCTAGTTTATCCATCACGACCTCGCTAGTGTGTGTTAGTCGAGCATGGATAACTACTCATTGGCCATTCTACATCCATCTTGATTGGCCCGATTTTTAAAACCTAAAAATGAAAGAAAAATGACAAAATTTAATTTCGAGGGAGACAGTCCATTTTGGTTGTAATGCAAGCCCCTTATATTTGTCAATTATATAAGGGAAGAACCAACTTATCTTTACTTATTTTCAGCAAAAATAAGTTCAGTTCAGCAAAAATAAGTTCAGATAAGTAAAAATAAGTCCAGTTCAGCAAAAAAATAAGTAAATCAGATAAGCAAAAATAAGTTGACAAGAACATGACCTTACATACGCATATGGTGGGTATCAGCATGTCCGCTAAAAAAAAAAAGAGCTAAGTCTAAATCGATTTGAATGAATATCATTCTCAATTTCGATGGATTCAATTTATTACATGTTGTCCAGTATCTAGCCCTGCTTAATTAATCAGTGCTTAATCAAGACAAAACTCAATTCTGGTAGCCTCTTTTTTCTTCAGCTCTAGGGGTTAGGGCTCTCCTCACCCAAGGTTGCTCTTTTGCAAAAATAATAGCTTCTAGGAAAATAAAGGGAAGGGGGCAAAAATGGAACAAAAAAGGGAAAATTAGTTATATAGCTTTCATAGAAGATGAGAAAATCCAGGAATACCAAAACAAACAAGCTAGAAACCTTCTTGTTTTCATTCTCATTTTTTTTTTTTTTTTTCACATCATCATTTCACAATTCCTTTTTTTTTTTCCTACTTGTTAAATAAAAAGAGACACAAGATCAAAACCTCATTTGATGAATGAGAGTTTCTAGCCATAGCTAGGTAATAACTAAGTCTCCTTGAGGAAAGAGGGCTTAATTTTGTCCCCTCATATATATATATATATATAATGAGAATTTACATATTATTGTAGCCCTAAAACTTCCCAAATAATTTTTTTTTGTTTTTTATAAAAATGATGGATATTGTAAAATCTCATTTTCATATAATGCTGCTATTATCAATGATAATAGCAGTAATTATAAGCCATTGCATATGTTACAAAGATTCAAATTTTCCTAATAAAAACGATAACAATGATGATGAACATCTTCCTAAGCTTCATGTTGTTTCGAGGAATTCGAAATTTGTTGATGATGATCGTCATATTCCTAAGCTCCATGTTGTTTCAAGGAGATCCTTTCGCATTGAATCATCTTTCAACTTTCCTTCTCCTTTACCCCCTTGGCCTCCTGGTAACATTCTTCACCTTTTCTTTTGATGTATATATTTATTTTTGGAAAGAAATTATAAAAAAAAAGTCTAGGTAAAAAAGAGACACAATTTATGAGGGATATATAAGTTTTATATCTAGGCTTATATATATCCATATTGTCTTTGTGTTTGCATTTGCATGGTTGATTTTATGCAATTTTTTTTTTCAATTTATGGTAATTATATGGAGTTTTTTAATCTTTGACTGATTTTTCTTGGGATAGTTTTCAATTATGGGTGCTTTTTCATATATTTTAATACTTATATTAGTTTTTATTATATGCACATAGGAGTAGAACAATGACTTCGAAAAATAAAGAAGAGGTAAACTTTGAGGGACAATGTACTCTATTATTTCTCTAACAAGGTAAAAAACTAAAAATACACATGAAATGAAGTTATATTGATTTATGAAAATGTTTATAAGCTAAGGTTGTCACGGTAAATAATTAGGTTAGTATGAGTTGCTCTCACATAAAGCATAAAGTCTTGGTTACTTCATTTAACCTTTTTTTTTTTTTTTTTTGGATTTGGTTATGTTTTAGCAATAATACTGAGTATATAGTATAGTAATTGTGATTTGGTAGATTACTGATGTAATACATCACACAAAAATGAACAAAGAATTAGAGAAAGTTAATTAAGTTAGATGAGCTCTTAGCTCTAATGCTCTATGCATTAGTTTATTCGGAACATGGCTATTTAAGTTCGGTGATTGATACTAGTCTAATAGCCGGGCAAGCAAAATAATACGTAGAATATTTTACATAATTTATTTTTGTTGAGTTGGATTCCACTAAACATCAAAATCTATTACTACTTAATTTTTGTGGATAATTTACTGGGTGATTAAATTAATTTTTCTTTCCCGTGTTTTTGCACAACTACAACAAAAGATAAAATAAAAATGTAATGCCTGTAAAATACACAAAACACTCACACAATTAATGCATCCATGAAATAACACAAGTAAAGCTTATCCCGGAGCTATGACTTCGATGGATATTTTGGACTGTTACCATCTCCTCTCCATTGTATATTTGTATGTATTGAATCAAATAAATTTTGATGGAATATCTTAGATAACACGACTATGACTTCTAACTACATGCTATACAGAGATTTAAAAAAAAAATATGACTTATGAGAGTGAAAGATAGCGTAGTTGGTTAGAACTTCCATCTCAATTTTAGGAGATCGGATAATTGACTCTCATCACTTGCCTTTATAGCTCCCTAACATCCAAAAAAAAAAAAATTTCGGACACAATTAATTGAACATAAACACCTATGTTTTAATCTTCAATTTTAAGAATTTGTTCATAATGTGAACACTTCTTTTGTTAACACACTCATTTCCTTTTTCCCCAATGAATAGGTGAAGGATTTGCAACAGGATCAATTGATTTTGGGGGTCTAGTAGTTGCCGAAGTCACAAATTTCAGCAAAGTATGGGCAACTTATGAAGGTGGGCCAGACAATGCAGGGGCAACTTTCTTTGAGCCCATTGATCTTCCTGAAGGGTTTTTTCTTTTGGGCTATTATGCCCAATCTAACAATAGGCCTCTTTTTGGGCGCGTTCTTGTTGGAAAAGACACTAGTAACCCTGCAAATCCTGCCTTAAGGTCACCTGTTGACTATGCCCTTGTTTGGAGTAGCAAGTCTCTTAAGGTTAATGAGGACTCCCCTGGCTACATTTGGGCCCCAATTCCTAAAGATGGGTACCAAGCTGTTGGTCTTGTCATCACCAACAGCCCCACGAAGCCGGACCTCGAAAAAGTCCGATGTGTTCGAAGTGATTTTACTACCTTGTGTGAGCCCGATGAGTGGATTTGGGGCCGGGAGGGAGATGTTGATTCTGATGAGTTCAACATTTTCGAGTCAAGGCCAGTTAGGAAAGGAAAACAGGTACTCTCACTGTCTCGTTTTATTTACTTTAATTACTTTTCACGATATTCAAAGCAAGATTTTGATTGTGACTAATATCTTTATCGGAATACAAAAGCTAATTTATTTCTATTTTAGAAAAACATGCACAAAAACAAATCAAACAATATCGCATTTCATTGTTTAACTAGAATTGTAAATCAGGATGTATCATACATAAATAGTAGATTTGAGATATGTATACACGAAGATGAATCGGAAAAGTGTTTAATTAACCATTACAAGTTACAACTTAGGGTCTAAAATATATAAATGTAATGAAGTTGCGTTGCATTGTGTATAATTCTACTAATTTGATTCCATCTTGTAACTTCAGGCATCAGCAGTGAGCGCAGGTACATTCTTGGCCAAAAGTGGAGGAGGAACAAAAGGTGGAGACACTCCTCTTTTAGTTTGCTTGAAGTATGTTAAGAAAAACTCAACCTACATGCCTAATCTAAAGCAATTAGAGGCACTCATCAGCACATATTCTCCTAAGGTATATATCCACCCAAAAGAGAAATATCTACCTTCATCAGTTGAATGGTTCTTTCGTAATGGGGCCCTCTTGTACAAACACGGAGAAGAATCAAACCCTATCCCAATCGATCCATCAGGGTCAAATCTCCCCCAGGGCGGATCTAATGATGGTGAATATTGGATCGACCTTCCTAAAGAAAAAGATGAAAGGGAACGAGTTCAAAAAGGAGACATAGAATCAGCTTGCGCGTACTACCACATAAAACCTATGTTAGCCGGAACATACACAGATCTAGCCATATGGCTATTCTACCCTTTCAATGGACCATCAAGCGCGAAGGTAGGATTTTTAAGCATCCCATTAGGGGTGATAGGGGAGCATGTCGGCGATTGGGAGCACATAACACTAAGGATAAGCAATTTTAATGGTGTGTTAAGAGAAGTTTACTTCTCACAACATGCTGAAGGGCAATGGTTACATGCACCTGACCTACAATTTGAAGATGGTAATAGAGTTGTAGGGTATGCTTCTTTGCATGGACATGCATGTTACCCTAAACCAGGAGAAGTTTTTCAAGGGAGTAATTACATTGGAATAAGGAATGACACTGATAAAAGTGATAAAATTTTTGATACTGGAAAAGGGTTTAACATAATTTCAGCTGATTATTTAGGAGTTAGTGAACCACCTTGGTTAAATTATGCAAGAAAATGGGGTCCTATGATTGCTTATAATATTAATGATGAAATTTTAAAGGTTGCTAAATTGCTTCCTAAGGATCTTAAGGATAAGTTCCTTAATTTTACTAAGAGTTTGCCTGCTGAATTGTTGGGTGAGCAAGGCCCGAACGGGCCGAAAATGAAGAGGAGTTGGGATGGTGAAGAGGCCAAACAATGATTATTGGTTTCATTTACGGCTTAATCCGTGATTTTTTTTAATAGTAGAGTGTGTTTGATTAATTAATCTTCTATTTGATTTGAAGTTCATGCATAAACACCCCTCAAAAAAAAAAAAAAATGGTTTATGCATAAACACATCAAATTAAATAATGTTTTCTAGTGTTTTTATTAATATTGTTTAGTGGGTGTATGTACAAAAGATTGTTAGTCATTAAAATTTGTATTTCTCATAAATTTGTTTGAAACTTATTTAAGGTCTAATGGATTTTGTTCTTGTTTATTCTCATGATCAACATTAACATTGACTCTATCATTTTGCTCCTATATAACAACCAACAAATTACACTAATATACGAAATGTGGTTGCTCTACCTAACTGGCTAGCTTGATCTACATCCCAACAAGAAAGCCTAAAATAGTGAAAAGATATAGTAGTAACAAGGGGAGATCAATGCGTTTTTTCTTTTGGAAACAAAATATAATCTTTTATATTATTGTAAAAAGATATAAATCTTAGTTAAATTACAATCACCACAAATCCTACACGTTCTTTTATAAACTTACGCCAACAATAACGAAATGAATCTCTTCTCCACCCTCAATAAATGATTTTGACACTTCCGCCCATCCATTGTAATCAAAACATAAGCACACGAAAATTATACTCTATCCGTTTTAATTTATTCTTTACATTTTGATTCTGGACACTATTCACAAATCATGCTTTGTCCGTTATTTGAGTTTTATATGTAATTTATCCTACTAGAATATTAAAGTTTTTATAATTTTTACTAATACAAAATTAAAAATATAAGAGCTATAAAATTTACTTTGACAAAAATGTATAAATGAGACATAGAGAATAAATGGAACGGATAAATTAATTTTTAGAGTATTGAAATCAATTTAGGTCATCTTTTGCCTTCCCAACAAGCTCTAATCCCTGATCCACTTAACTACTCAAGCATAACAAAACGGTCAAAAACTGTATAAATTTGGCGCTCACTCACAGTTGACAGTTAACACCCACTTTTTGAAGATAAGACAGAACAACAAAGCTTTCTTTCTTTCAAAAGAGTAAAAAACCATGAATACAACAACTCAATTTCTCTCTCCATTCATTTCACAACCGCTTAAAACCCCGAAAACCCTAACCCTAATTTTCAATCCCGTGAATTATCCCCAATCTCAAAACCCCCAAATTAATCCCAAATTAATTCAATCCCAGAACAAACCCCCTCGCCGAAACCCTAGAAAACGGTCTTTTGGAAGGAGATCAGTTCTTAAGAAATCATTCACCCAAGAACAAGTTGTTTTCACAGCTCCTATTTCCGATGATCCTGTTGTTGGGATTATCGGCGGCGGAATGGCGGGTTTGATTTGTGCTTTGGAGTTGGAGAAGAGAGGGGTTCGGTCTACCGTTTTCGACACGGTTGGTTAGTTTCGCTTTCTTGTTCTATTTTGTTGTTGAATTTTAATTGTAGATTTAAATTTGTTATAATGTTGGTTTGAGTATGATTGATAGGATTTTCTATTTGGATGATTTGGAGACATTTTTATTTATTTTTTTCCCTTAATTTGGCTCCGTTCTTTATAGCTGAAATTTACGGAAATGAACTCAACGTAACTGAATTGAAATGTAGTAAAATGTACTTAAGTGAAATGATTTGAATTGCAGTGAACTTAACTGAAATGAATATAATATGGTGACTCAGCAATCATTTAAATCGAATGAACTGAAAATAAGCTGAAAAGAACGGGTCAAACCCTAACATTAAGCTTAAAAAATCATAACTGGTGACCAAAAATTGTGTCTTTTAAAGTACGCATTTGTTTGTTGGGTAAAAAGTCATGATTTTTTTGTTAAAAGTTATTCGTCAGACTTTGTGAGACGGACTGACCAGAGACTAATCATTGATGTAATTATTTCTCCAAGCCCAATGATTTCTCATGGGAGTATTGAGTTCACTTACGAATTTTGTAATAGGGAATGCATGGCTTGGGCGGAAGGTTGGGAACAAGATTTGTTGAGCCTCAGGGTTTTATTTTTGACCACGCCGCTCAGTTCTTTACTGTCGGCGATTTGCGGTTTGCTGAGCTGGTCAATGAGTGGATTGAGAAGGGGCTAGTGAAGCAATGGCAAGGTATGGTTGGGGAAATTGAACCGGAGGGTCGGTTTTCTCCGCTACCTACTTCTCCACCACGATACATAGCAGTCAATGGAATGCGGTCACTTGCTGATTCAATGTTGTCAGAGGTGATGTTTTGTGTTTCTTCTATAGTTATTATCTTCCCTTGCTAGTTAGTTATGAACATCGCATATGAGTAGCTAAATGTCACTTTTCAGTCTGTTGTATTGTTGTGCGTATGATACTGTGGTCAGCCCTACTGAAACATCCATTCTGCTGAAACCTTCTTATTTGTATTGCCAATGTTGAACGAATGTTCATAGTTAATGCCATTACTAAACTAGTAAACACATACTCCCATGTTCAACCAGTCTACTAATTTAGGTGATGCATTGTGCAGACAAACATGGTTGAGGTCATGAGGCCTTGTTGGATAAGTACACTAGAGCCATTCAATGGGATTTGGCATTTGAGTGAGAATGGAAAGCCACGTGGAAAATTTGATGCTATTGTTATTGCTCACAATGGTAATTTGCTGCCTTTGTTTCTCAATTTCTTATAATTATGGCAAGAATTCTTGCTTGGAAGTAAAAATTCAATGTAGAGATATTTGTTAATCTTGGTTATGTTTTAGGTGGAAGAGTTGCTCATTAAACAAGATATGGTTTTGCTTAGCAATTAATAATTTTCTTTTCAAATATAGGGGCAGGAAACTAATCCTTGGAGTAGAGTTCATTTTCTTTCTTTACTTTTTGCTATCCAAAAACTAATATATGGCCTTGACTTGTACATCCTTTTTTACATGTTGTCTCTTATGTCTCACTAGTTCTTGGTTTATTATTTGTATAATAGAATCATGTTAATCTTATAACTATGTCATCAGGAAAATGTGCAAATCGATTGCTCGCTTCTTCAGGCTTGCCACTTATAGCCAGTCAAATGAAGGTGTGTGGTGAATTACCTTTATTTTGTGTGGAAGCTTACTTTTTCAGCCGATTCTCACTTTTAGTTGTTTCCTTGATATTTTAGTCATTCTGGATTTGAGCCCCACCAATTTCATGTACCGATCTGTTTTAGAAGATTCATCTCATATTCTCTTCTTTTTTGCAGAGACTAGAATTGAGTTCTATATGGGCCTTGCTTGCAGCATTTGAAGAACCTCTTCCTTTGACATCTCCCTTTGAAGGAGCATTTGTAAAAGGCGTTGATGCTTTATCATGGATGGCAAACAACTCTGCAAAACTTTCATCTACTCAAGGTGGTCCTCATTGCTGGACCTTTTTCAGTACGGCAACTTTCGGGAAGCGGAACAAGGTTCCACAGGTCTGTAAAGCGTTGATCTACAGAACATATGAACATGTTTTGATGCACTGTGAAATGTAGAAATCTTCTTAATTCAACTGTTAAGATTTCTAAATTTGTCTCACGCGCCGTTTCAGATAGATTAACAAACCTGCTAGTAAAACACCTCACTAAAACCTCAACGGCTAGGACTTACAATAGAGTAGACTTGCAACTTATCTGTCATATCTATATCAATTGTCTTTTTAGTGGTTACATCATTTGGTTTGCGTAATAATCTTAAATCTTATTGCTGTGAACTTAATATTTGTTATACGGCTTACTTTTTGTACTCTGTCACAATTATTGTTGTTATTGTTGGGGAAACCTGTCTTTTGGGCTTATTTTCAGTTTAGTTCAGTTCAGTGAAGTGGTTTATGACTTATGGGCTAGCATACTATAAGCAATTCAATTCAGTTCAGACACTGACTAATCTCTTGGTAAACGGTGGAGTAAGCCAACCTCATCAATCGTTATGAACTAGTAGTTAGGTTTCTTGTAAAACATTTCTTGAAATTTGTATGGTGTTCCACTGTTCCTTCTTGTTGGTTTGGAGAATATGTGGTGGTCTGGAACTGTGGACATGAAACTAGATTACTTAAGCTGTTGGATCAATCTTCTTGACATGTATCCCTCTGTCTCGTTTGAAACATATCCAAATTTTGAACATTCTAGGTGACCTTGATGAAAGAGGCTTAACAGAATTCAAAGAGTTCAGGTGTAAATGGAAGTTTAGCACTGGATAGAGAGAATTGGAGAAAGAGAATTTGAGTGGATGGCGCCACAAGATGTTTAGTAGTTCATGCAATCTACCTCATCCACTAGGATTACAGGCTTTTCTTGATTGTTGTAGAATTGTTCAGAAGTCTACTGTTATGAGTCCAGCATTCCCTAATTCGCCATTTGATTACCCTTTTTAATGCAGAATTCTCCTAAAGACAAAAACAAACCAAAACCAACTACAATTCGCAATTCTCAGGTAGTTTAGCGATTTAGGTAACACTTTATGAACCTCTAAATCAGTGTTTTAGGAGAAATGACATTTTTCTGAGTGACCTTAAACAGAAATGTCTTAAGAGGACTTGTCAAAGCAATCACTTATTTAGTTAATGAGGAGCGATGCTGGAAATGGGATAGTTTTTTGCGTCTCTTACAGTCTTACTAGTGGCTTCATATCTTATAATTGCAGGAATTGAGCCACCTTTTGACTAAATAATAAACCAAACCCTGTTAACAGCAGACGTAGGAAATTAGGATGAGCTGCCAGTCTCCATATTGATCATTTTGAGCCAGTGCAATGTTGTGTGGCTTGCTTACTCAAGAAGAGTAAGACAATTGCAACTTATACTTTATACAGCACTAAATGACTTATGGCGATATGGTTCCCATGGCATATGCATAAGGCAAGAGCAAAGGAGCATGCTTAGATGCTTAGGCATCGGATCATATAAGTTATTGAATTTTTGGCATTTTTTCGTCATGATAATGCTTCATACCACTATATAACTCACAAAAGAAAGAGCTGTAGGATTTAAGAGTTCGTTTTGTGGGAAGCTCAACCATACAATTATTTGACAAAGCAACCAGATATAAAGCTACAGGTGGCCTACAGCACCGCAGGGTGCTTCAACTGTGTTTCTTTGAGATTGCCTTGTGAGCAGAGTAGAAATGAAATGATTATCATGTTGAATACTGCATCTCAGCTTCGCACACACATTGTTTGACATGTTGATTTATTTTGTTGGATAATATCTATCCTACTATTAGGAAAACATTCCAAGAGTCACAGCAGAGAAAGTGACAACGTTAATGCTGGAGGCTGTTGAAACTGCAATAGGGCTGTCAAAAGGATCTTTGAAGAAACCTATCTATACGAGGGTGCAATTATGGTAAGGAACTTATTTTCTTTGACTTACTAAATCACTAATTATGAGAGGCAAGGAAACTGTGTGGATAATGATTGATGTGGACCTTGTTACATTAAGGGGCTATATGACCAACTTTTGGTTGCAACTATCTCATACGAAGCTATTGTCCGACTGAAAAAATCTTCCTCATAAAGAGTATGAGTTCTTTTGTAAGATATAATTTTTCTTACCATGTCTCAGTATAAATTATGGCAAGAGACTTTCTATGGTATAAAAATTTGTAACCTGGTCCTTTTCCCTTCAGCTCAAGATTTTACTATATTGTGACTTTTGAATGGTAATAGAACTTTAAAAGGGGAAAAAGAACAAAAATCTGGCGTTTTGAACTGCATCTAATTCTGAAAATCTTATTTTGTACTTAGTTGAAGTAGGAAATGTTCCTTGTGTATGATTAAGAACCGGAAAAGGTACCTTTTATTAATGCTAAAATAAGACTATTGGTGATGTTTTTGGGTTAATATTGATATCGATGACGTGCCTCGACCTTTTTTACCTTCTTGCCACAAATCTCTTTCTATATCTTGTTTAAAGTTTAGTTTGTATGATTACATGAGTGGTCACAACTGAGAATTGTGGTAATAGAACACAATCTGAGTGAAGCAAATCTTCTTGTGATCTTTGGAACCTAGATATCCATTCGGAGATTATATTTGGTTCTTTTCTTTTGTGAGGGGGTCTAAAAAGAACTGAAAATTTAACAATATCTTTGATTTGTGAGATTGTTATTTCGACCAATGCAATGATCAGTTCAATTCTGAGCTGATAAAGATGTTGCATTTATATTTTAATCAGTTCGAAATTATGCGTTGCTACCTTGCTGCCTTATAGGTCATGTTTCAATTGAACTGTAGGATTGTTTTCTCTCTCTCTCTCTCTCTCTCTCTCTCTCTCTCTCTCTCTCGCACACACACACACACACACACACACTCATAGGACTTCTAGATTATAATTGAACTGCAGTTTCAATTCCTAATGGTATGTGCAGGGGTGCAGCTCTTCCAAATAATACTCCAGGCACACCATGCATCTTTGATCCGCAGGGAAGAGCTGGTATATGTGGTGATTGGCTGCTTGGATCAAGTCTTGAGAATGCTGCTATCAGTGGAATGTCTATGGCTAGTCATGTAAGTATATGCTACAAACCGACATAGCAGGAATGGTTTAATAAAGATGAATAAGTAGAAAACGATGATTAAATATTATAATAAACTGAGATTGCAGAAAATTTTAACAAGATACTTCCTCTTTCGAGAGGTAAATGCTCTACCCCCTTATTAGGCTGTGTTTAGAGAAAGTCAGAAAGTTCTTCTCTAACAGACTTACCAGATTCTTCCTCAAGCTACTAATAAAAACTTCACAATCATCCTCACTTGATATATCTTCTCTTGTTTCATGACACTTGGAGTTATCTCTTGTTTAAGGGCACCAAACAATGAGTTTGGTGCACTGGTTCAATATATGTATCACTGAAAGCCTCTATAAGCATGGGACACTTGTATCAATTATGAAATCTTTACTTGTAGCAATAATAATGTTAACAAGTGAACTGGGAATTTAAATTGCAGATCGCAGATTATTTTCAAAGTAAGGGAACAGATACGGTCAATTATGCTCTTGGCTTACAGAATGATTTTCAACAGATACAAGGATATGACATTGGGCAGTTTCCTGGTTTAGAACCTGCAGAATTGGTGAATGAATCTCATGTGTATCAACTTCTATTTGATTGTTTCGCATTGTCAATTTTTCTGCAGTATTTGCCTTGTTATTGACACTGACATTGGCTCTGCTTCTTTTGTTGGGTTATCGAGAGTAGGTGACAGAACTTGTACAAAAGTAGGGTTGGTAAAGTTGGTTTGGGAGGGTTCAACCTGAAGTATTACTGAATTCTCGTTTATGGAAGCAAACATTAACACTTGATCATCTGAAGCTCAACTCCAACGAGGTACGCCATCACACAATGTGTCAGAGTAATTTGCTATGTTTGGTTTTCTTGATGTAGGAATTTAATTTATGTAGACCTCAGTGTACATAGGCTTCGTTTGAAACATGATATTTCCTGTAGTAGCAGTACATTCAGAGACAGAAAAAACAATTTGAGAAGTTAGAATGTTGAATCGACTTTTTGGCCTTTAAGGGGTGTTAAACTGCAAAATTCATCTTATTGAGTTTAAAAGCTTTGTGGTTTTGGTTTTCTCTTCTTTCATCAGTGTCTAAACTTTGTTATAAAGCTTGTAATTCATCTACAAGCACGTGATGCCCTTTCTGACAAAGGAAGGTATAGCACTACAGAAAATCAATTAACCAGCCACTGTTACTAGTTTTCTATGGAAATCTTTGGCATCATACAAAATGTTACTGATCTACTCCAAACTGATATGAAAGTCTACATCGATTAAGTAGTGATGACAATGTTGGTAACTCCTCCCAATTTGGGTTTATTTTGGACAAATGTTTTGTGAGGATTCCACAGATGTAGTTATCTATAAAACAGTGGAGAATGGTGTTGTGAGTACAACCATCTAGAATTGAGCTTTGTAAACCAGCACTTTGTGGTAGGTATCCGATGACATTAAGTTACTGCATCATCAATAAGTCCAATAATAGTAAGTCGCTAATTGCCCAAATTTAAATTTAGAGATGGCACTCAAATTGGGACCCACATGGTTCCACCCTTAAGTTGCATATCTTCACCTTGTGGCCTACTTCATATCATGGTTTTTAAAATGCTGATTTTCGTGAAAATATAGATCTTTTCAGGTCCTTGCAACCATAACCAGTTTAAACCAGCTAATATATGAGATATGCGCATTAGTTCTTAGTTTTATACCACAGCCATTGCTCTTGAGCTGCGCTTTTGCTTTTTACCTAAGCTATGCCGTTGGGTTTGTTGATTTTCCTAATAATATCCATGAAGGCTTCTTCTTTCTTTCTTTTTTTTTTTTTTTTGAAACAAACTTCAGAATATGCAAGTTCGGGTTTTCATTTGTTTGCTGTTCAATTTTGAATCTTCTTTACAGAGCCTTGCAGGACACTTTTCAGTTCGTGGATGACCTAGGAGGATGTTTGTTGATTAAATATCAAGTATCAACTCTGCTGTGAACATGTGTGTATTCGAACATCTTTTTTCAGGTAGACTTTCCTCCAAATCTAGTGCAGCAGTAAAATATGAGCAATTTTAGTGAAGTTTATCTAGATCCTTGTATACGCTGTATGTTACAGATTGAAAGGGAATGTACTCCCTACATCCTTATACTATGAAACAATAGCAACAGTTTTTTTGTGTAGGATCAATGACATAGATTATATGCAATTGAAAGTTTTTATTGTACTGTCCAAAATTTCCTCGAATTCAGCTCTTTATCTGGAATACTTCCTGAGTTCTGTCAGCAACTTCAACATATGAGCAGTTATTCATAACCAACAAGAACTATTAGATAAAACACAACAAATGTTCATCCTGGCAACGACTCACCTTCAAGTCTGAAACAGATGACATGCCAATCTTGATTCCTAATTTCAGTACTACTGCTACTGTAATATGACTACCAAGATTCAGAATAATCGATAAGCGGTTGATTGGGATTGCATTGTGTTTGATAACTAAAGTCAAGTGATTATACTGGACTCAAATCAGCTAGGACAATAAACTTTCAAGAGTAATGTCAATGCTCTCTCTCAAGTTTCTGTACCCTACTCCTATTCTCTTGTATGCTCTCTTCTTTACAAAAATTTTCCCCTAACTAGTCTTCTTTTCTCATTAGTGTTCACTAAAGGTGCCGTGGCGCCTAAAATTGCACCTAGGCTACAGTGCTACACGCCTTCTGATCTGCAACTAAGTTACCATCAACTTGACATTTACTTAGGCTGAATTTAACTATTTAAGGATTTATCCTGGTTCAATACTGAGTAAGAATCATGCAACATACAGAAATAAGAAAGAATTGATAACCTGAAAACAATATAGGCAACAAAACCATATACATATCAGATGTGGTGCAACAGATTCGTCCGAAGTAAACTAAACAACATTGCACTAAACAACATACACTAGTCAAAATTACTAGGAAGAGGGTACAATGAATACAAGTGATGATACACAGAAAGGACATGATCAAGGTTAGTAAACACTAATTTGCATTTAATATGTCTAACAGATCTAAGCAACAAATTTAGGGTCATTAATATTAATTTTTCTTGGGAATTTGGAGTATTTACGAAAATTAAATCCAAAGATATCGGAAAAATGAAGAATACCAGAAAGCGAATGAAATTGGAAACAAAAGGGAGAACACCGATTGTAAGTTTAATAATTCTTGCGCTCCCTTTTGTTTGATACTGAACTTATATATTTTTTTGTTGTATATACTTCATCCACTCCATATTACTCGCAACATATTATTTAGTCACGTGTTTTGAGATAAAGAATTGAAGGCCTAAAGGAATAAATTAATAAAAATACTTTTATCATATGAAAGAGGTAGACTAGAAAATATCGTTGCTAAATTTATTGCAACTAATTTGCTCATTTGAGCTTTCAAAATTCTTCCTCAAAGTGAGTGTCAAAATGTTACGTGAGTAACTGCAGAGGAAGTATGTAACAATTATAATATTCCCCCTGTATTTTTTTTTTACTTACTGAGGGAAATCTTTAATTACTTGCTATATTTTCTCTTTTGGATTGTGGTCGTGTGTAGACATTTACAAATTTATCCTCACTTTCGTCTTCTTACTAATTTTATTCTTAATATATCCTTATTTTTGTCATCTTCTTTTTTAATATCTCACTTTTTCTCTCAATCATTCTATAAAGTTATAGTCTCCCTATAATTATTGCCTTGCATAAATATGCGAGCCGACAACCAATATAGCAAGTAACAAAAACCGAAGGAGTAACTAAATGGGACGAATCAAACAAGACCCCACATGACTATATTATGTTTTATATATTGAAAATAATTTAAATGATTCTTTCATCTCATGAATAATGTCAAGGTTTCAAATGTATCAACTAAAAAGGAACAAAAGGAGTACTAATCATTTTCAAACTAAAATGTAAAACTCAACTTTACTACTAAAGTACTCCGAGGTAATAATTTGGCTACACTGTGTTGTTTTGCACTTATTTCAGTTGAAATAATCTGAAGTTAAGTTTGATGATCTGAAATATATTGAAAATGAATATGTTTTTTTTTCTTTTTTTTTTTAACAAAAAAGGGGACAACTAATTGTACCTTGCTAGGTACAACTAAGGAAGAAAATTTTCTTCATCGGATTTGATATAAGCTAAGTATTTCAAAATTAAATAAACAAGAATTAAGTATTTGGTACTACTGGATGTATCATATAACATCTATATGTATTGAGATTTATTAGAATTAATTAAAACTTATTAGGGCTGGTTTATTGTTATTATTATTATTATTATTATTATTATTATTATTATTATTTGGTTAGATGATAAGGGTTGATTTTTGCTAACAATATATATAAATGAAACACTTCCAAAAGAATTTTTTATGTCAAAATTTTGGTCGGGTAAATAGAAAATTTTGGCCAATATATACATGATTTAAGGGTAAAAGGTAAATAATATATGCGCTAGGTGGTTTTCCTTAAGCAGATATTTGTTTTGAAAAAGTCATTCGATAAGTTTTCACAAACTTTTAAAATACTTAGGGTTTTTTTTTTGTTAAGTTTTTACATGGTTAAATTCAAAATTATAACTAGTTTTGATGAATTTTGACAAATTTTCCAAGAATTTAAAAAGTTTAGAATTTTAATTGTAATTTATAAACTTATCGATAATTTTATGAATGAAGAGAACACACCTTTAATGATCAAGAAAAACTAACACATTTTGTATAATTGGTGAAAAAAAAAAAAAAAACGTCCTCGTGATTTCATGAATTCAATGTCATAACTTCAGCTTTCACAAACTTACCAAGGTAAAAAAGACTTGTTCATCAAAACCTTATTTTCAATCTATTTTACTCCTCATTTAAATCAATTTAATTCAAATTCGCAAATACTAATTTAATCCAATCCACTTCACTTCCTTTCTTCCGATCGTAAAAAAAATATCAATACCATTGGACATTGATACCCCCCCGAACTATGGACCTCCCTTATATGTGAGTCTCCTACAGCTCACTAGCTCACCCATCTCATTCCTGGATCCCCATTAGTCAAGCAAAACGCGGCAAAGCCCAAACTCAAGCCCAACCCAACTTCCCATCCTTCCACTCTCCTATTTCTCTCACTTATTACCACTTCTGTCTCTCTCTCTCTCAAATCTCAATTGCCACCATTTTCACTTCCTTCCTTCCTTCTTCTTCACCTTCAATCTCATCCTCATTTTCCCCCCTTTTAAAAAAAAACCCAAATCAAATCTCAAAAAACCCACAAAAATCCCCCAAAAAACCCATTCAAAAAATGAGAATCAGAAGATCTACAACACCCTCTGTTTCACTCTCTCCTTCACACAATCTTCAACAACAACAACAACATCATCTTCATCAATCTCCATCATCTTGTTCATCATCGTCATCATCCTCATGTTTTTCTTCATCACAACACTCTACAATCTCATCTCACTCCTTAACTTCTTCATCAAACTCAACCTCCTCTTCTTCTTCCCTCTCCCCCTCTCGCCGCTGTGAGGGTCTTGATCTCTTAGTCAAAGCTGTTTACTTTGTTTCTGGCTCAATCGTCGGCGTCCCTTACATTCAGAAACGTGTCATTCGCCGCCGTAAGCCTGCTCTACGGTTTAACAACTTTGTTATTGGTTCCTTATGTAAAGATGATCAAAATTATTGCATTGGAAATGATGATGAAGATGCAGTTGTTGACTGCTGTAGTAATTTAATTCAGCAGAATCAACAGACTACAGCGAAAACTAAGAGGATTGTTAATAATAAGAAGAAAGCGATGATTAGTTGTAATAACAATCACAGTAGTGTGATCTTCAAAAGAAGATCAAAAGCTGTTCCTGTTAAATACCAGGATTCTGTTCTCCAATCCTGGAAATCCAACTCCCTTCGTCGAAGAAGATCAACTAAAGCTTGATTGAATTGCAAGGTGATGGCGATGGCGATGGCGGCGACTACGCCGATTATGGATGGTTGGTAAATTTGATGAATAAGATCTGGTCAGTGATCTGGGGTTTTGATTTTTTCATCTGGGGTGATGTTGAATTTGGGTCAAAATTGGGGTAATTTTTGTTGTATTTTGTTAGATATATAATTTAGTAAAGTATATTACTCATATATTGTATTACTACTACTAATGTTGATGATGATGATGGTTTTAGTTGTGATAGTATGAAGGAGGAGTTCTTGTTGTTGTTGTTATGATTTTTATTTTGTTGAAAAAAATTCATGGAAATCATATTAATTTTGTAGGGGTTCAATCAATAGGAGGAAGCTAGAATTAGGGGTTGAAAAAAAAAAAAAAGGTATAATCTTGATTTTAAGATTTTGATAGAACTCCATATCATTTGATGTTCAATAGTTAATTTTAATGAATTTATGAAATTTCATATTCTTTATAAAAAAATTTCTTGATTTTTTTTTTTTTTTTGTTATGTTATTTTTTTTGGGGGGTTTTAGATGTAATTCAGGTATCAAGATGCTATCTTTGTTACTATAATGTTTTGATGTTTGAAATTGAATTGTTGAATTTTTAATGTTTGGAACTTTGGATCTTTTGTCATTCTTTTTTCTGTCTTCAATTTGTAACTGTAAAATGAAATCTTATAAATCTCTTTTTTGCATGCGCTTGTGAATCTCAATTCTCTGAAGTTAAAATGAACAGATTTCTTTTGTAAATGACTTTATTTTTTCAAAATCATATATTGTTAATGTCGAACTAGCGAAATTTTGAAAGTTTGAAGCTTTTAATAATTTTAGTAGTTTTTGTATCTTCCAATTTGGTTTGTTCTTGCACTTTAAGTGTTTGTGACAAAAATAATGGATTTGTTAATTGTAGCAGTTTGAAGATTCTATGTTCATTTGGTAACCCTTTTATCCTCCTTTCGATGGTATCTTACCATCTATGTTTGGTGTTGATCTTTTTTCTGGAGAGTGATCATTTGATGTCAGAACTAACTGAGGTGCTTTATGTAGTGTTTTGGTTGTGGATTCGGTGTGATGCTGCATTGTGCAACAATCCAATACTAATGTGCCGTGTGGTTTGCGCTGTATTATCAATTGGCGCATCATCGGCAAAAGTTTGTAATTGAATCACAGTGATTTGTTTTCTAGTTGATGTTAAAACGATCTGAATTGCTTTTTATAGTGTTTTGTGTTCTGGTTTTGTTGCTTGGTGTGATAGCTGCAATGGTGAATTGTGCAACAGCTCAATCCCTTGGCCGATGTTGGCTTGGCATTGCAGTGGGAGCACTGTTCCGATCAATGTTGTACATACAATTCCCAACATCATGAAGGTAATTTGACAACAACTACTAATATCATATGGTTAACTAGAATTTTGTACCAATTGACCAAATGAGAATGACGGAATGGCAGAGTCTTGTATTATGTTAATCCTATAATACTATAATGAGCTTTGCCGCGTAGTTTTGCCTCATGAGAATTGCAACTAGTTTATCATCTGATTGATAATTGTGTAATTGTGTCTGTACTTCGTCAACTTTATCACTCCATCCGCCTGCTATTTTGAGCCATTCGTGGAACTATTGCATGCCATATCTTGTTACTTTTGAGCTTTTATTTCTTAGCCATCTACACACATTAATGGCTGGTATGATTGCAGCATTAAATAGATCGGCAGATAATATTATTTGGCCTATAAAAGGTCAATAACAGACACAGTAGGTGCTTACTGGGGTGTGGTGTTGAGTTTATATATAAGCATATGAAACACCATTCAATGTAAAAGTCTTTTAGGAAGTAGCTCTTGAGGAAGATTGGACCGTGGTGGCTTCTTCCAATGGTAAGCGGCTCAGAGGCTTGAATTGTAGCGCTATAGTGTTTTGTTCTCGGGGGAGAGGGTTTGAATTGTAGCGCTTGCGTGTTTTGGCCTCGGAGAGGTTTACATTGTTGCGCTAGCGCGTATTGGGGTTGAAATGGGCTTGGCCTTTGTAGCATTAGTTGGGCTATGGCTGGTGAGGGGTCCCAATCTGGTTGGTGCTTTATTACAGGCTAAACAATTGAATATTGATTAAAACTTTGGTAACCAACTAAAATATTGATTGAACAGTGAATATGATTAGCTATTTTAAATTTCGTTGATAAGAATTTTTTAATGTAATTTGCTTAAAAGAAGAGGATGGCTAATCATTAAAGAGTTATATCGAGTGTTTAAATATATTTTCACCGAATAAAACTATAATTATCCAGTGGGTTAGTGATCAACTACTAAAATGCTTAATGAATTTTTTATCTTTTTGGTGTTTGGAGAGCTACAAGCGTAAAATCTCTCGGAATTAGAAGGGAAGCTCAAATTAATCTATCCCTCACTCTCACTTAATATTATTTATTAAAATTTAGTAATTTCCAACACGATTGTAATAAGTATTTTGAATCCTCTAATCAATTGTGTTTAGCGGCTTAATTCATTTGGTGGCTCTGAATCCACTCCTTTGGGCTTGGATGCATTGAGCATACCAGCAGAAATTAACAGACCAGTAAATGGAGAAAAATAGCGTTTTGGATTGTATTTGAGGGAAGTCAATGAGGTGGCACTGGCACCAACAGAGTAACCATGCATCTTTTGGATTGTTTGGGAGTTTGAGGGAATTCATTCAATTTGTATTCCTTGGAGAATATGGCACAAATCAAGAATATCTCAAGCAAGGAAATTACACTAATTAATTAGGCTGCATGGTGTTCTCTTTAGCCTTCTAGCATTTAAAACTTTGGCAGCCCAATAGTATAATTAAGATTTCAGATATGCTTAATTTACTTTATTAGTGGATTGGTATGATTTCTTAGTCTTTTCATTTCAGCTTATTTTCATTTTAGTTCATTGTAGCTCCAATATGTTCAATCCAACTCCAATTGGATTAGTTTAGTTCTATTTTCCTTCTCTCATAAACAATTTATTTCGATTGTTTTTCAGTTCGACTCCAACCAGTTTAGTTCAATTGTTTTCAATAAATATAAACAGGCCCTTAATTTAACTAAATTTTGATCGTATTTGTACACTAATTTTAAGGATGAAAAATGTGTCAAATGAGATGTCATTTGTTTCTTATATTATGTACTTTTTTTTGGTGAAAATTCAGCATGATCATATATTTATATATTCACTACGTTTTTTTTTCTTTACTTGCTACATTTCCCTTGAATGAAAGTACTAAATTATGTATTACTCCGTACATTACTACTTTGAGTATGTAGCTCTAACATGACAATTGTTATTTTATCTCTATTTTGTACTTTTATATACTTTTAATTCTATTTATACCCCTAAAAACTCCATCTATTTTTATACGGGGTATTATTTATGCATGTGGTCCTACAATGAAACCTAAAACTTTAGATTAACTTGTTATGTAGCAAGTAAAAAACAGAGAAAGTATTATGTATTTTCTACGTACAAAATATTGTGTAATTTTTTTCATTACAAAATAAAACTTTGATTAAAAAATCAAGTACCTAACATAAGGTGGGCTAAATATAGCATTATGCAAACATTTTTGAATTTGTTATTGTCTACCAATGTGAAAATCTTGATGGCTGGTCTATGTTGCACAAGCATGAAACAAAATGCAGACATGTCCACAATTGGACACTGAAAACAAAAGGTATGCAAACAATCACACGCCTAGTTTATTTGGCCAAAGAACAAGCTTTTGAACCAAATGAATAACACAACAAACATGTAAACTGCATGAATTGCAAAAGCTTCTCATAAACAAAAAATTACCATCTCGAGTTCTAGCTTTTCCATAAAATCAAAAAATTTGGATCAAAGTTTCCCATAAACTCGATATTATCATCTCACATTCTAACTTAAAGAGTAATAGTGTATGACTAAAAGGCGGTCAATAAAAATGCAGCACAAGTGCACCGACTGCAGGAATACTTGCAAATGTAGCAATTTTCCGGACAGGATAATATCATACTAATACCAGAACAACAGAATCAAACTGCAAGAGCAACCTATACTAGAGAACTCGAGTGAAATACTACATCAATTCGATTCAACTCATCACAGCAGCAAAAATTATATGATTTATGATCACTCTTTTTTAGTATAATAGGAGATACACAGGGGTGATGGGGGATGGACATTTATACAACAAAGATAGATTTAAACATTTGCAAATTATCGAGATTCATAGTATCAAAATTGCACAATTTTAGGTTTTTTTTAATAGATTTTGAATAAAAGAAAGAAAGGGAAAACGGTAATCACGGGAAGGATAAACAAATTAACAAGAAACAGATATCCAGGATCACCAATTTTAACCCTCTTATTGCAAGGGCAGTCCTGTGTAGCTCTGTGGTCTGTTGGCTCAAACCTTACAAACCAGCAACTAAAAAGCTCAACACTATATAGCCTAGTAATTGAAACAGCTCAAGGTTATGGAGCTCTCAAGTTTTCAACAACGATACTACTAATATATATACAACAGTGAAGCGAAAGCACGAACCACAAATTTGCATGGCTGTACTGTATCTACACTGGGATTTACCATAGTTGATATTTCACAAGTTCGACTGACTTTTCAAGTTTGTGAAGAATGAGAAGCTATAAACTTGGAATGGTTATGCTCACCCTCGTAGGTAACAATTAGCATTGTAGGGTCTTCTAAGCACCTTTCTACATGTTTTCTTGCTGGGCAGCCTCGCATACTACTGCACTTGTAGTATCCCCTGCAATCATTAAAACCAAATTTCATTGGTATCCAATAGCTGTTCAATATGATTTTGGTATCAAAGGGATTGTCAGATGATGATGCAAGTTAAAGCATTACAACAATGCATCATATAGGTAATATTATAAACTCAAGAGTAGTCCTATATTCTAACTTTGGCAATGTTTTTTCGGAACCAAATGAATCCGAACAGAATTCAACGGAAATAAAGTGAAGTGAAAACATGAACTAATTGAATGAATTCCATAAAATATGTCCAAAAGAGCAGGGAGCGAGTCTTTGGTTAGATGGCCTCATCGTCAAACTAAGCAGAACTAAAACAAAAAATGGATAAAGCTTGACTGATTTTTTGTTCAACTTTTCCCTTTTTTAAGCTAGCTATTTCATAACCAAAACCATTTTGTTCGGACTTTAAGTTGAACAATCTGATTGCCCGTAGATTTTGTCTAGAAAAATTGCAATTTCAAGTTGCAACATAAAACATGCTCCGTAAAACCAGAACTCCAGAAACCATTTTTTCTGTGTTTCAACAACTTTAAGAAACTCAAAACTAAACAATAGCAAATACTAATTACAAGAACATGTCAATTTGTAAGCTTACAAAGTTACAATACATTAACCAAATGTTCTAGCTTTAACAAATTCAAAAAAACTCAAACTTCACATTGGTGTTAGTGACTACTCTACTACCAGGCTTTTTCAAAAGTATGAAGGTAGTTGAACACAAGAGGAATCAAAATTCAAATACTACGAAACTACCACCGGCAAAAGCAATGTCAGAATATCTAAGCCAAACAACTGAGAAACAATTCAAATAAATTAGGCAATCAACTATTGTTTAATCTGGTAACAATCTAGTTTCGAGTCACGACTAACACAAGTTGCAAGATATAACTAGGATACAGCTCAACCAAGTTGCTTATAAATTATGCAAATTCCATTGCAACTAGACAAATTCTAATTGTGCATTTGACTAATTTAGCAATTACTTCAACTTTACTTGCATTAGACTATTACTTCTTCAAGCTATTCAAGGGTTTTTAAGGATGACAACATAAAACAAGAAGTAAGATCCAAATTAGCCAACTAACTAAACTTTTTGTCATTATAATAAAAAAGTTAAATTCCACAATTCCACACAC
>PYUH01000009.1:1872267-1893316 GCA_016808085.1 Suaeda aralocaspica
AAAAAAAAAAAAAAAAAAAAAAAAAAAAGTAAAGATTACTGCTAGTAATTGAACAAATTGAAAGAAACATGATAACACATGGAAAGCACTAAGACAAAAGTCATACCTCGGATGTGGTGAACCCTTAATTGGTTTTTGCCCATACTTTCTCCATGAGTATTCATCAGGAGGGATGTCTGCATTTTTGTTACTTATTGCAGGTACTTTAATGGACCTCTTCACCCTCAATTTCCTGCATAACCAAACATCAATACCCTTAGTCGCTAACAGATGGGGTCGACTGCATGAACCAATAATCTATCGAACATTTATCCAAAAAAAAAAAAAAAAAAAAAGGACACAAACATAAACAACCATTTACAATATTAGGGTGAACAAGAATGAAAATAAACAAACCTCTTTTTGGAGCAATGGCATTTGGCACTACTCCCACACTTGACACTCCCACCTTCACCCTTAAGAAGACACCTTCTTCTAAGATGTTGCGAATTCGGATCAGACGATTGAGGCAACCCGATCAGCTGGAACGAATTCCGGCTAATACTAGGGACACTACCATTATCCATACTCAAAGAGGACACAAAAGACCTAGTATTAGATGACATAGTATGAGTACAAGTACTTGAACCATCAAATTTCAAATTCACCCCACTTCCACTTTTACAAGAATAGCTATTGTTATTATTATTCATCATATCATTTTGGTACTTCATTTGCTGCTGAAGTTGCATCATTTGCTGCTGAAATTGTTGCTGTTGTTGAAAAATTTGGAGATTGTTTTGAGCTGATTTTTGGAAATTACCATTTTGACCTGGTGGTTTAACTGATAGACTAATATCAACAGAAGGGTTTTCAGCAAACAGCTTTTGTGAATTTTGAGCTTTTTGGTCAAATTCTGAAACTGGGGTTTTGAGATAATTAGCTGATTGTATTAAATTTACGGGGTTTTTAGCTGATGATTCAGAAAGTAAATGTGAGGTTTCTAAGAATATATTTTGAGGTAAATTTGAAGGTAATTTCTTCAATCTTCTCATTTTAGCATGCCCAAAACCTCTCTTTCCCAAAAGAGAAACCACTCTTTTGAACTTGCTAACTGCATCAACAGTTTGTGTACCTAAATTTCTTGCTTCAAATTCATTGTTTTGGCAAAGAAGTGAAACCGCTCTTTGCCCACTTTCTACAGCAACTTTATTAGCTAATTCAATCTCCATTTTTTTTGTTTCCTTTCTCCAAAACTCAAATCAGCTAATTTTTTTTTTCTTCTTCTTCTGAAATTAGCTGTTTTCAGAATTAACAGCACTAAAACTGAATGCTGAAAAAAGAGTAATTCATTCAAAAAATGGGGAAATTATTACAACCCATTTCAGAAAATGAAATACCCAAACGAAATTAAGCTGAAAGTTGTAAACTTTCTCCACATTTCATTACAAAAAAGAGCACATTTTGAGCATCAAAGTTGAATCTACCTAAAGAAAAAAAAAAAAAAACTTTGAATACAACAAAAAGAAAAGGAAAAAAAATGAGTGAAAGAATCAACCCATTTATGAGTTGAAGGTGAATTTCAAAGATGTGAAACTGAAGACTCTTTTTTTTTTTTTTTTTTTTTTACTTTTTTTTTGCTTAACAAAGCAGTTTCTCTCTCAAAAAAAGAGTAGAGAGAATAGAAGTAAGTGTTGAGGGCAATTGTGCAAAAGCAAACAAAGTGTATCTTTTGATTAAAATAATAAAATTAGTCAAAATTGTGTTTAGAGAAAAGACAAAGAAGTTGAAGTTAGTAAGATTAACTAGTGAGAGAAAAAGAAAGAGATTAGTGTGTAATACAGTAGACTACTTATTATTTAGGGAGGAGGGAAGGAAAAAAAAAAAAAAAGGAGTGTGACGTCTCTGTCAAAGTTTAAAGTCCCATGTGTGGGTCCACGTTCAGTATGACCCCCTCCTCGTTATTCCATTTTTCTTGCTCCTCGATATTCTCTACATTTGTTTTTGTTTTTCTTTTTTTACATAACAACTCTTTTTTGATTAAACTGTTTCATCGGTAAAATCTATTTAAAAAAATTAATTAAATAAATTATAAAACACAATAGTTAAATAATACGTTGAAATCTTAAACGTAAGATGGTCTTGTTAATCAAACAAGATTTGGTGACTATATTTTTTTCGTAAAGATATAAAGTTAAAGAGACAAATAAATATAAATAGTGAACAAAGCCCTAAAGTAGCAAATAATTTAAGATATGTGGAGTAATTTGTGATTCAACCTAACCTATCTTAAAGGCCTGTTTACTTCAGCTTAAAATCCATTCAGTTTAGTTCAATTCAACTCGGCTCCGTTCAGTTCAATTCAACTCTTCTCTTATTTTGCTATTCATTCCGCTCCAATCAGTTCGGTTCAGCTGTTTTCAGTTGAAGTAAACAGGCCCTAAATCCCTAACCCAACAAAAAAAAAACTCCCCCAATTCATTTTGCTAACCCAATCCATTAACCAGCTCAACCCATGATCCGGACCATTTAGTTCGCCTAAATCAGTTTATTATTTACGTTACTCTTACTTATTTTTAAAATTATATTATCATTTAATCTAATTATTAAAGTTGCTAATATAATATTTTGGTCAGTTTTTTTTAAGATCATTACTTACAAACTTTTTGTACATGGTATACGGTTTTGTTAGTAAAGGAAAAAAAGGATTTTCTACACGATACCCTTCTATTTTCTACGTCTTGCTACTTCAAATTTGAAATATCAAGAGGTACCTTTAAGGTTTATATAGGTTTCACCTTATACCCTTTTTATCATCTATAGTCATATAGTACCCTTATTATTATCTAAACACTTAAAACTTTGTTACTTTTCATGTAAAACTACTTAAATCACCAAAACAATCACTCATAGAACTCAAATCTACCACAACCATGCTCCCCAAACCACAAAGTATTATTATCATCTACTCAAACTACCACAACAACCATCCTAAATGACAACAAGTGCTTTAAAAACCCACCTAAATTACCACAAACATCTCCAAAACAATCAGGCTTTCTTACAAGGTTGTGTTTTCATGGTGTTTAGGGCTTTTTCAGGATTTTAAAATGGTGTGTTTGACTATTTGAGTTTTCAAGGGGGAATTACTAGCGTCTCACTGTGATATGTTAGTAACTCATCTCACAGGGGTAATTTCGACATTTCTCCATTCAATACATACACAACAGGAACTGTTCACAATCAAAATACAACCCCACAATTTTCAGTTATTTGCAAGAAGGCCACTGTGAGATGTGAAACTGTCATCTCACAGTGAGATATGGAGAATGCCCCGTTTTTAAGGTTGTGAATTATTTTTGGGGATACTATGTACTATGTAGTTACTAATAAAACATCAAGGGTAGCATGTAAAAAGTTTTTTTTAGTGCAAGGGTGCCACTAAAGTAGCTAATGAAATTCAATTATAAAATTTTTTTAAAATCGAAAGAAAAGCTATAACTAGCCAATATATTCCTTTAGAATACAAAGTGCCGAGTACATGTTATGACACATTCTAAATATTTTTTTTAGTTCCGCTCCTGCCTAACCTATGAAACCCAGGCAATTTAGTGTAACCCGTCAACTCATGAAATGACCCAAAACCAATCAACCCAACCCAACCCAACCCGTGTCAATACAAAAAAAAGCAGTTCGGACGGGTGTATTCCTGCGGGTGAATCCCAAAGCAGCTAGCCATAGCAAAAGCAAACGGGCAAGATTGACCCACGCGTCATGAGGTGGTGATAGTGGACACTTGTCCCAATAAATAAATGTTGACTGTAGGAAACAAAGTGCCTTGTTTGGTAGTAGTAAAACAAAAAGTAGGGACCACCATCACCATGGTAGAGGGCTCATAAGTCACGACACAGTTGACTTGACAGAGATTCTCTATGCCCAAACGCACATCTATTATACTCCCCAGTCGTCAGCTTTAGGAGAAAAAATAAGGCTCTTTACTAAATTAACTTATTTGAAGTAGAGAGTAATACATCATTACATCCTAAATCCTAAGTAGCTTATTAATAAAACAGTTTCCCTGGTGACTAAAATATTAAATCTTAAGTCTCATTTGCACATTAAAAATTTACTACCATAACTCTCCGGGGTGATACGGATGAATTTGGATTAGAAAGTGTAATACTTCATCTGTAGCTTTTTATTTACTATATTTGATACTATTTACGATGTAATTTTGACTTATTTTAATATTTTATACGTATTGAAATATACAATTATATGTGATCTTATTTGATTTGTCTTGATATATACTTTTGTTTTCTTCTATACAACTTATAATGTTAATTTTCTAAGTTGTTTATTAAGAGATATGAAAAAATGAATATAGCAAATAAACTAGTGGAAGAAATATTAAGTGGTAACATCATTAGTTGTTTGATTTAGCTAAGAAAATAGAATGAAAACAAAATACGAAGTAGAAGAAAATGAATTGTTACCAAGGGTTGGGTTGGGAATTGTGTTGCTAAGGTCTCATACGTCATACGAGTATTATATATTAGATGATGAAAGAGGTTTGTTAATTTCGTTTCTTAAACTAAAAAATAAAATTGCATAAACATAATGTTGAACTTCATTAGTGAATTATCCCACATCAAAAAACAGGAATAATATGTTCGATCTCGAGTTCTCTCCATTTCTTAGAAGAAATGTATCTCTTTAATTTGAAGGCTTAAAAGAAAAGACAATAGGTGGGATGGTTACATATGAATATAGTAGTAGAAAAAGATAGGACAATGGAAGAAAACAAAGGGGGACTCGTTCAGACAAATTTTGGAACTTGAAACTTTAGTTTTTTATATGAAAAAAAATCTTACATTTGAAAATTATTGAAATACATTCTTGAATATAAAACCAATCTAGAACTTCAAACACATCAACTTTAATTTCGGACTAAGTTTTATGTTCAGTTTGTCTGATATTTTTTTGATCTTAAATTTTTTGATTTGAACTTTTCTAATTTATTTTGTTTAATCTAATTTACACAGATGTACTTGTTACAGTTATTTTTTGTTCTTAATATTTTCAATTATGATTTGATTTTTTTAAATAAGTACCAGAGTGCTTAAATATATAGATTGAAGTGAACATAGTATTAACTTTTTTATAGACAATGATGCCATACACCCATACTCCTTAATGCTCTCGATTTCTAATCAAATTTAATGGGTAGCAGAGCTTAACTCTTAAGGTTGTCAAGATTGTTAGGCCATGTTGTGCATTAAACTATTAATTGAATTGACCCAACTTAAGTAAGTCCTTACATATAAGGGGATAATTTAAATACAAGACTACCAAATTAAGATATTATACATCAATTTACAACAATAGAATATCTAATTCTCTTTATTATATTAAAGTGTATATCTAATTCAACATGCTTGGTGCATTAGGCAAATTAGATTTCTAGATCGGTAAAATCATTGATATTATCGACAAAATTACCGTAGAGAACAATGTAGCTCAATTATAGATTACAAAGCCTCAATGACAACATTCGCAACACCCGGATATTTAGCCTCCGCAGTAGAGTTGGATGATGTATGCTGAAGTTTCAACAAATAATAAATAAGATTATCAACTAGCTAGTAACAATAGCCCAAAGTCAAATGACGAGTAACTGGACAACTCGCTCAATACATGTCACTATATATAACCAATCGGTTTAGTGTAGTTGGATATACATGTAAGCTAAGTATGTAACCCAAGATTAATTGTACCCTCTGAATATAATGCAATATGAACTGCAAAGCACGATAATATGGCTCTCGAAGGTTGTGCATAACCAAACATATTTGCTGAACCACATAAGCAATATGAAGGCAAGGTAAATTAAAGNCGGGGTGATACGGATGAATTTGGATTAGAAAGTGTAATACTTCATCTGTAGCTTTTTATTTACTATATTTGATACTATTTACGATGTAATTTTGACTTATTTTAATATTTTATACGTATTGAAATATACAATTATATGTGATCTTATTTGATTTGTCTTGATATATACTTTTGTTTTCTTCTATACAACTTATAATGTTAATTTTCTAAGTTGTTTATTAAGAGATATGAAAAAATGAATATAGCAAATAAACTAGTGGAAGAAATATTAAGTGGTAACATCATTAGTTGTTTGATTTAGCTAAGAAAATAGAATGAAAACAAAATACGAAGTAGAAGAAAATGAATTGTTACCAAGGGTTGGGTTGGGAATTGTGTTGCTAAGGTCTCATACGTCATACGAGTATTATATATTAGATGATGAAAGAGGTTTGTTAATTTCGTTTCTTAAACTAAAAAATAAAATTGCATAAACATAATGTTGAACTTCATTAGTGAATTATCCCACATCAAAAAACAGGAATAATATGTTCGATCTCGAGTTCTCTCCATTTCTTAGAAGAAATGTATCTCTTTAATTTGAAGGCTTAAAAGAAAAGACAATAGGTGGGATGGTTACATATGAATATAGTAGTAGAAAAAGATAGGACAATGGAAGAAAACAAAGGGGGACTCGTTCAGACAAATTTTGGAACTTGAAACTTTAGTTTTTTATATGAAAAAAAATCTTACATTTGAAAATTATTGAAATACATTCTTGAATATAAAACCAATCTAGAACTTCAAACACATCAACTTTAATTTCGGACTAAGTTTTATGTTCAGTTTGTCTGATATTTTTTTGATCTTAAATTTTTTGATTTGAACTTTTCTAATTTATTTTGTTTAATCTAATTTACACAGATGTACTTGTTACAGTTATTTTTTGTTCTTAATATTTTCAATTATGATTTGATTTTTTTAAATAAGTACCAGAGTGCTTAAATATATAGATTGAAGTGAACATAGTATTAACTTTTTTATAGACAATGATGCCATACACCCATACTCCTTAATGCTCTCGATTTCTAATCAAATTTAATGGGTAGCAGAGCTTAACTCTTAAGGTTGTCAAGATTGTTAGGCCATGTTGTGCATTAAACTATTAATTGAATTGACCCAACTTAAGTAAGTCCTTACATATAAGGGGATAATTTAAATACAAGACTACCAAATTAAGATATTATACATCAATTTACAACAATAGAATATCTAATTCTCTTTATTATATTAAAGTGTATATCTAATTCAACATGCTTGGTGCATTAGGCAAATTAGATTTCTAGATCGGTAAAATCATTGATATTATCGACAAAATTACCGTAGAGAACAATGTAGCTCAATTATAGATTACAAAGCCTCAATGACAACATTCGCAACACCCGGATATTTAGCCTCCGCAGTAGAGTTGGATGATGTATGCTGAAGTTTCAACAAATAATAAATAAGATTATCAACTAGCTAGTAACAATAGCCCAAAGTCAAATGACGAGTAACTGGACAACTCGCTCAATACATGTCACTATATATAACCAATCGGTTTAGTGTAGTTGGATATACATGTAAGCTAAGTATGTAACCCAAGATTAATTGTACCCTCTGAATATAATGCAATATGAACTGCAAAGCACGATAATATGGCTCTCGAAGGTTGTGCATAACCAAACATATTTGCTGAACCACATAAGCAATATGAAGGCAAGGTAAATTAAAGGGGGAATTACTAGCGTCTCACTGTGAGATGCTAGTAACTCATCTCACAGGGGTAATTTCGACATTTTCCCATTCAATACATATACAGCAGGGGCTGTTCACAATCAAAATATAACCCCACAATTTTCAGTTATTTGCAAGAATGCCACTGTGAAATGTGAGACTGCCATCTCACAGTGAGATATGGGAAATGCCCCAAATTAAAGTACTTTCAAGACTATGATAGTGAGTAGGATCTAAAGCCTGCGGATATGAATCAAGACTAAACTTGGATCAACTTGGTCGAATACGTATGGCATATCAAAGGTTAATTTGAAAAGTTGATCACATTCTTTACTTAAAAATAATAAGATTGAGTGGTTAACATGTAGCAGCATTTACAAATCATTATTCATTCTTTACAAATCATTATTCATTCTTTAAGAGATTGTGTAGAGATCAGATGTGCTTATTGAAGACAAAGTTTTCAGAGTAAAAGTAGATATTAAACTTCATTTGAAGCAATATACCTATTGACTAGTGAGCTCAAACTATGTACCCACTACTTGTTTATGTACTAGTAGCGGGATCTTGTTTTGGTGGACATTTAAAAATATGTCCACCAAAGCCAAATATGACCAAACTAATAAAAATGCACCACCTATTAATATAAAATATTTAGTTTTCCTTTTTTTTAATACAATAAATATAGGTAAAATTAAATACAATAATAAAATTATACACTGTGATGCAATATACGGGATATTATATTGATGCTATTATACAATACTTTAAAATTACATAAAACAAATTATATTTAAGTTAACATGTAAATACATATTGAAAATAGATAATTTAAATTACATAAAACAAATTATACTACTTAAAATACAACATACAACTTAATACGTGTCATGTTCCCATTGGTTTGACCATGTTTAACTATGATGGACAAATTATTAATTGTCCGCCATAGAATTTTCACTGGTAGTGACTAGTGAATAATGATGAGATAAGAAGATATATAAAATATATAGTATGATTGTATGAACCATGAGTTAGATATAAGATCTTCATATATATATAATGCTTACTTACATCATCACATGTTTGAGGAAAGTTCGCATACTTGAAATTCAAGTTTGGTGCAAAGTATTATATAATTTAAGCGTGACAACGTTATGAAAAAAAAAATGTTCTCCAGGTGCTATCATCACAAAGTATAAGAATTTCTATGATATAATTTAATGTTTTTGCGGCATGAGACATGATAAGCACAAACAACACTTACCAGAATATCTTGATAGAAACCAATTATGGTCTGTTTATTTCAATTGAAAACAGTTGAACTGAACAAAATTGATTGGAGCTAAATTGAAGTGAATTGAACTGATTGGAGCTAAACTGAAGTGAACTGAACTGAAAGTTTTTTATTATGGATTAACGATTAGCAAAATAAAAGAAGTGTTAAACTGAGCGGATTTTAAGCTGAAGTAAACGTGCCCTTAGTCTATTGTAAATTCGTAACTTGATAGAGTATAAATTTATTCATGCACCTCAACCATTAGCTTTTGGTTGAATTGGTCCTGTAATATGATATCAGTGTTAGTGTGACACAAAAGGTCACAAGTACGAATCTCATCCACCTCTCTTTTCTAAGTAGAATTATTAAACACTGGGTATGGGGGGTTTATGCTGCATCAATTATTGAGTCCCAATGGACTCTCATGTGAGGGAGGCGTCATAAAGTATAGTACTTATTCATGGGCCTCAACCAAAAGCTTTGTATTGGAGTTTTACGTGACTTAATTCTCAAATGACTATTATCACGATTGTTCTCATTAGTTGAGTCTAAAATAGGTCAAGTAAAAAGTAACTTTGAACGATGTTATGGTCTTTTTCGGTCATAGTCAGTTTATTTCGGATTTTTGTGGGGACTTTAACTTTGTCTTTTTGAATGAAAGTTAAAAATTATGTGATAAATACCCTTACGATGATCTTTTAAGATATATTTAAGGTCGAATACTATCTCTTGGTACTTCATATTAATCATGTTTCCGATCGATTTTGGTGTAGTTGACACATAATTAATATATTTGAAAGCTTCCACGTTTAACTTTACATTGATTCTAATATACAATATAATGTGTCACGTTCATTAATTTTAAAAGGAAATTATTAGGTTACAAATTATTTTACGCTAAAATAAAATTTTATTTTTACATAATATTGAGTTTTTGGTCATATCAGTTCAGTTCTGGTTGGGTTAGGTCAAAAGATCAAACAAGTTATTTAATATTCAGTTCAAGTCAGTTTGGTTCGTCTTTTTTTCGGGTTTTGTACAATTTCGTTTCAAATAGGGTCATTTTCAGTTCAGGTTCAATTCAGTTCAATCCATTAATTTATAGGTTAATAATAGTTTCGATCACTTTCCGTTCAAGTTATTTTCAGGTTACAAATCGCTTTCGATTCGAGATGTTTCGGTTCCGTTCAAAGACAATTCAGTTAACCCAAGATTTGACGCTTCTATCTCAGTGTACATGATGAATATTATAATAAATTATACAAAGTGTTTCGTACTCCGTATATGTTATACTAGTACTTCGTATTTCATTTTTCTTATTATTACTTATTAGGCCAATATAGGCTTGAAAATAAAGCAGAGTTTAAGATCATCTATATCACCTTAGCCCTTAGGGTCTGTTTACTTCAACTGAAAATAGCTGAACTGAACTAAACTGAGCTGAATTGAAAGTTTTTTATGAAGAATTAATGAATAGCAAAATAAGAAAAAAGTTGAATTGAACTGATTTTAAGCCGAAGTAAACAAACCCTTAGTAGGAATTCATCAGAAATGCGTTTTCAATCATTTTATTAGTCGACCTTATTGTATAATCAAGACTTCTGAATAACAAAATGCAAGACAACTTAATTTCTTGAAAATTCGAAACTGCGACACCTAGCTAATTTGATGCATACATTCCTGCACTACAGGAGCATAACACTTTAGAACCGTATTCAATTCGATTATTATTCCTTCGGGCTTCGTTCCTTGGTTTAATACTCCGTATGTAAAAAAAAAAAAGAACTATTTATATTTAATGCAAATGTAAAAAGAACTAGGAAGATGGGCAATATGGATTGTGTAAAATTGTTAATGATAGAGAATATAAAATTCTCTGGTCCTCTAATAAGATATCAACGCCAACGTGACACAAAGATTACAAGTTTGAATCTCATTCACTCCTCCTTTTTAAGTGAAATATTAAAACGCTGGGTATGGAGACCTATGTTGTACCCACACTTCAAACCCAAATGGTTCTCGTGTGAGGGGGCATGGCAGAGAATATAAACTATTCTTGAGCCCAAATCGTAAGCTTAAGCTTTTGATTGAGTTGGTACCCTAATATTTAATAACATCTTTTGTTTGACAACTCAAATTTGTAAAATTCCTAAATCGAATTACAACTTTTATAAAATATGTATTGTAGCATAAATTTATATATTAAAAGAAAATTCCTCAGTTTCTATTTGATTGCAACACTCCATTTTTTTTATACTCCGTACTATTTAATTTTGGATAATCTATTAATATGGTATATGTCAAGTCCAATACAATACAATAATCTGTCCTCAAAATTAAATACTACATTCATCACGAATTTGTTGCAACAAAAATAACAGTTTGTAGGGTATAAAATAATGATTCATTGCAACTAATTTAAGGTAAAAGTAATATAAGGCTATGTTTGTAGTTTTTTTTTTTTAAAACAAAAAAAACTTTGTGGTTTAATAATAATGTTCATAGTTTATACGTACGGAGTACAATTTAAAATTCTGAAGCACTTTGGTGGATGAAATATTTTTGATAGACAAACATAAGGAAGGACGATTCACCACTCACTATAATCAATGAGAGACATATACTAGTGGATGATGACCCCATGAATTCCAACAATTTACTTTAACCTAATTTTTTTGTCAAAGAGGTCATTGGATAGATATAACTTATATCATCTTCCAATCATATGCTAGATTTTTGATAGTCTATACAACCTCATAATAATATCCTACATTCCCACTATTAAAAAAATAAAAATTGGTTTTGATTTTGCCAACTAAATTGATGACCCCATCTTAGCTTTGATTATTTTATGAGATTATGTACTAAGTATATATTAAGTAGGCATCTCTTCTATCTAAAAAGAAGTCCTTTTCTAAGATCAAATATTTGACTTCTTACTCTAATGAAGTGCTTTTTTAATTTTGTTGCGTAATTATAACTTAATTGGAAGTGCGGCTAATGCATGTCACATGCCATCTTTTGAATCGTTTTTGTGTTGTTCCTTTGGATGTTTATGGCCTTTTTTAGTGATTATATTAAGGTGTCATATTAGGAAGATTATTCTGTTGTTTAGATTACAAAGTGGTGATTCAAAGTGGTGTTATCACACTAGTTACGTAGACTTGTGAAGTAACATTGATTGCTTAACACAAAAGATAAACTTAATTATATACCATATCACAATTCACAAGATATGGAGTACGGATCGGAGTAGTAAAATAAAAGGTTGTAAAATTATACTATTAAAAATTTTTCATGATTATTTAAAGTAGATTATAATTTGCCAATGGATATTATTAGATCCATCAATGTATGATTATATGTAATACTTCATTGTTTCAATTTTGGTATAATTTTACTGGTGATGAGAGTGTCATAAGGATAATTAAGTGATAAAATATGACCTCAATATTCTTAAATCGATAGAGAAACTCTACTCCGATTCTTTTTATTTCTTTAACCATTTTTCACCCGCTATAAAATTTTACATGTAATCAATTGAATGTAAAGTTAAAAATACATAAAAACTTACATGAAGTACAACTGTAGAAACTAACACAAAGCTAAAAAATATATGTGTACAAAGTACATAAATCTACCATTGACCATACCATAGGCCTATTTAAGAAGAATGTTTTTCGATAAATTAGCAACTCTTGCCAATAAAAGATAGAAGCATGATGAAGAATTTGACATTGTTTGGTAAACAATTGTTGGATGTTTAGATTGACCCGTTTGATTAACTGCTTGGATAGCTTTTAAGTTGAGAGTTTGACTATTAAATCATTTTCAAAAGTATTTAGTAAGCAGCTATTGGTTATTATTATTTTTTTTCTTTTGTTTTTTTTTTTTTTTTGGGTGCTAGCTATTGTTTATTATTGATAGTTAATCACTAAGGACACTAACAACTTTTAATTACAAGTATTAAGTATTATTAAGTACATAGTTATAGTTTAATTAATATAATTTGGATAATTAATGATCAATGTTTTTTTTAATATTAATTATTGATGATTAATAAACAAAATTAATATAATTTGGATAGTTAATGATCAATGTTTTTTTTTGAATATTAATTATTGATGATTAATAAACAAGTATATATTTATAAATATATAAATCAATATAAACTACTCCTTCAATTGGTAGTATTTTGTGAAACTAAACAAAAATTACACAAACATCAAAGTAATTAATGCTTAAATTGTACTCATAGCCTTTAGGGTTATGTTTAGCATTTTCTATTAATTATTGATTATTAGTCATTAATCACTGATATTGCTATCTAGAGTACTTCATTAACTCATAATCATCAATTAAAAATTACAAGTATTAATTATTGAAATTTTATTATTTTAATTAACATTAAGATTGATTACTCATCATATTTAATACTCCATTCGTTCCAATTTGTTTGATACGTTTTAACCTGCACATATGCTAATGCATTTGTTTGATCTTAAATATCTTTTATTGTGTGTATATGTAAAAATTATAATTTAATATTAAAAATGTATGTACTTATTGAGACTAATTAAACAAGACCCTATATGACTATATTATGTTTTATATACGGAAAATAATTCAAAAGATTCTTCTATCGTATGAATAATGTCAAGATTCTACACGTATTAAACATTTAGGAACAAGGGAGTAATAATTAATAATTATTTAGTAAACATTAACCATCTATTATTTATTACTCCCTTCGTTCTTTTCTAACTACAAGAAAAAGGGTGATCATTTGCGACGGAATTTTTGCGACGGACACCAATTCCGTCGCAAATGTGGATTATAATAAATTGCGACGGAATTTTAACAATTTGCGACGGAATATTGAAAAATATAGATAAAAATTTCATTTTTGTTGGAAAATTAATTTGCGATGGAATTTTCCCTCGCAAAATAGAAAATATTGACAAAAATCCAATTATTTAGGTATTGACAAAAATACCATTTAGACCAAACAAATAACATCCTGAACCCTAAGTATATAAGTAACTCCTTCTAATTTTTTGTTATTCCGCCTCTCTTTCCCTTTTTTTAATCTTTCATTCTCTCACTCCTTCTCATCTCACTTCCTCCTTTCCTCTTCTCATTCACGCCATCTTCTTCTTCCTCTTCTTTTTCCTCGCCTTCTTCTCATCTCTTTCTTTCTCCTCCTTTCTTCTCTACTCTTTCTTTTTCCTTTCTCCTTTCTCCTTCTCATCTATATTTTTTCATTGAAAATTTCGTCCTAATGAATAGAAACGAAAAGGTTGAAGATCGATGTTGTTTTCTAGGGTTTTCATGGTCAAATTCGACCCAAAAAATCTTAGATGATTGATTTTAAGGTATGTATTTAGTTAATTTTTTCTTTATTTTGATTTTCAATTTCGATTTTTTTTTGCCTTAATGGTTGTTGAGATTTTAGGGGCATTTGGTTCGTTTTTTTTGTTGTTGTGGTGGCGGTTCTAAGTGAATGTGGTTGGGTGGTTGTTAATTGGATTTTTTTGGGTTGTAGTGGTTTTCGAATTGGGTTTCCGTTTTGGTTTTGGTTCTGGGTAGTTTCGGGTTAAGGTTTTTGTGTTGGTTGGGTGGTGGTTGGTGGGTGGTTATAGTTTTGACTTTGGGTTTTTAGGCTTCAGTGGTAGTTGAATTGGTGGGGTGGTTTTGGGTTTTGGTTTTGTGTTCGATTTTGGGTGGTTATGGGTTTCGGTTGTGGTGGTTGGGGTGGTGGTAAGTGGGTTTCGGTCGTGGTTGGAATGGTGGTGGTTAGTGGTTTTGGGTTTTGGTTTCGATTTTGGGTGGTAGTGGTTGGTGGTTTTGGGTTGTGGTGGTGGTTGTATGAGGTGGTGGGGTGGCTGTTGCTGCCTCACCACTTTTTTTTATTTTTTTTGTTTAATTTTCCGACGGAATTCCGGCCGTCGCAAATTCCGTTAGTAATTAAATAAGTCATGTCGTCGGAAAAAAGATGAAATTCCTTCGGAAAAGTGTTCCGACGGAAATTCTGTCGCAAATTCCCGTATTTGCGACAAGCAAAATTTCGACGACCATTTTGCGACGGAATTCCGTCGCAAATGCCATTTCCGACGGAATTTCAGCTTTTTGAGACGGATTTTTTCCGTCACAAATGGGCTATTTTTTGTAGTGTCTGTCTGATACATTTGGAATCTTGACATACTTATTATATGGAAGAATATTTTAAATTACTTACAATATATATAACATAGTATAGTCATGTGAGGTTCTTCATCTCAATTAGTACGTTATTAATATTCAACAATTATTATTTTTACATACGAACTATATATATAAAACAAAAGATATTTAAGATTAAGCAAGTGTATTGACATATGTGCAAGTTAAAACGTATCAAATAAAAAGGAAACAGAATTATCCCATACTAATAGTATGCGAAGTAATAAATAAAATTAAACAATAATCATTAGTTATTAGTTTATTACAATAGAATATCTAGTTTTTTTGGGTTTTTTTTTCCTTTTTTTTTTAGGGAACAATAGAATATCTAGTTATCCCAAAGTGATACTTTGAACCGCAATAATCGTTGTTACGTGTAGTAACTTAACAATGCAAGCTCCGCTCCTTCAAGATTTGATCGAGTTTGCTAGCTGTAAGAAAATGCCTTCAATTGAATGTGGTTTAGCCCCAATCACTCCACAATCTAACCTAGTATATATAATTATGTAGTCTGAAATTTCTCATGCATCTAATAATTAAATATACTTCCTTTTTTGCCGATGAACGTAGCCAATACATTGTTGAAGAACAACGTATGTCAATAAGTAAGTGCGTTATTGTTATTCTTTAAGTAAACTTTCTTGTGTTTGTTAACAATGTACATTGGCTGATTACCACCAATAAGTCCTCGTGCATGGGGAGCATCTGCTCTCCTCAGCTCGCCATCAATGTCTATGCTTTTATACATTTTTATTTATTGAAAGAAATTAAAGTGGGAAGATGCAAGTGATTAAAAAGTTGATGAATACGTTGACAAAGAGGGCAGGCTTTGCTAAAACGTAGAGTAATTACCCGACCACCGTTGAACCTCGAAGAGTAAAGTGGTTGGGACTTGGGAGTAGGCGAGAGCTTCTCTCTCTAGCTTGTTGGGTCAAACACATAGTCTACTCTTTAATATAAACCAAGAGAAAAAGAGTCAAACCATGGTTGTGCACGATCTAAAAATGAGGCAGCTAATATGGGCCGTTACATATACAATTTGCAATAACTTTAACATATGTTGATCTATTCTTTTGGACTTAAATTATTTTTATTTGAGTTGAGTTCATTTTAGAGTCATTCAACTCAATTTAGCTAGTTCTAATCTATTATTTCATCAGTTCTATCCACTTTATTTCCTATCAGTCTGCTAGCTCTTAATAACTTAGTGATGACATCATTATTTCTCATTAAGATTGTTAATTTTATATACTCCGTACCAAATTTAATCAGTTGTAATGCTAGTACTATTAGTAGAAAAAAATCCTGTCATATAATGCTATTATAACTTAATTATAATTTGACAAGTTTGTTGAAAAAAAAATTGTGAATTCTTATTTATTGAGATTGATATATAATTTTATCACATTATTTATTTTTTGATTGCATTAGAAAAATATCTTTAGATCATATGGTATAATGTTTTTATTATTAGTAGATTAATTCATTAATTAATTAGTGGGCTATAGCGAGATCAATCAATAAAGGGAAAATCATATTATAACTAAAGAGCAAAATATCACATAATTAAGGAGGAATCAAGGAACAAAAGAACACATAAAGCAAATTAATATAAAAGAATAACAAATGATGATTGTAATTTGTAATTTGTAATTTATCGATCTTTATTGAATGGGGGGATCACTTATTCACTTGATTATATCTATAAGCACTAAATAACAAGATTAGTTATTATATATGGTAATAGAACTTCAAAATATTAATTTAATTAGAAAGCGTATATAAAGGGAAAAGTAATCCGCGAATGTCATAATAACTCCATAAGTCAGGATATATAGGTGGTATGTATTTGTAATAAGTATGTGATAGTTCTAATACTAAGATCCTAATCTCCTGGAGTACTGGGTACGAAAGTAGTAGTTCAAATGTTCAATATATAAGAGACTAATATCTTATAGGGATGTCAATGAAACGGGACAAGTGCGAATACTTCAACTAGCTTCTACAGTTCTACATATAATCACCTTAACCTAAAATTTTCGTATCCACCACCTACCTATTCCACCACCCATAGTGTAAGATATCCACATCCAATTGGAGCAGATGTGGTCTAAGATCCACTAATTCATACCCACCTGCAAATCTGCCATCTCTACTCAATATTACCCTATCAAAAGAAAAGGAACTATGTACATTAAGAAACTATGTACATTTGCAGCAGCAAATGCTATGAAAAATGGTTTTTTCACCGACTATCCATGAGGTTTAATTACCGGCCAAGTTGTATGAGGTACTCATATAGTTTAAAAATTGCAAGATGAACCCTTATAATGTTTTGATTATGCACCAGATGTCTTTATGTTAGATTTCTGGCAGTAAAACGTTAGTCTGAATTTACAATTTTACCCCATAATTATATAAAATTTTCATCATTTCCTCAATAATTATTGTGAAATTACTATAATGCACTTTGTTTAAATAAATTTTTTAATACTTCCTCAATAATTATTGTAAATTTTTTAATAAGATTTGATTGAAGGGATTAACTACCGCTATCACAATCAGTACACTTCACCATTGCACTATTACAACAATCACCACTGCCACGAAATCTAACAGAAATATAAAATTTAATTGACAGAAAACTAACAAAAAAACATTTGGTGCATAATCAAAACCTATATAAGGGTACCCCGTGAAAAAGATGTATAAAAAAAGTTTGCATGACAATCTAACTTATTAAATATTACAATGGAGGAAATGAAAATAACGAAGATAATACGGATCGGAGTAAAAGAGGTAATTTTATATAAATTCTAATTAAAGTTTTATGTACATTTAAAGGTATATTGTATAACGGGTTTGAAATTATAATTTTAGCATTATAAAAAGTGCAGGTACCTACTTTGGTATCGCTAAAAAAAACTCAATTTCAGTGTATTAATGTTCAAACAAAAACTAGTTTTAGTACCAAACAAATTTAATGATTGAACTTTTTAGTCCCCTCTGTAAGTGGAGATATACGCCTACATAGATTTTAGCCTAAAAATAAGATACCACCAACAAGTAACAACCCCTCTAAATATATCTTCTCTTACAAATAGTATCTAAAAATGTCACAAAAATTAATGGTAGTTTGTTTTTCTAACAATTGTACTTTTCAATGGATGAACGCAACTACCGCTTGTTATTCGTACCATTAATCCCCTTTCGCTCTACCAATTCTCCATCTCCTAAATTTTTGGTTGGCATGATTTTTGTGCCACCATACTCTCTTTTAATCATATCATATCATATAGTAGTAACACAAAAATATCCCCGGAACCTTACAAATACTTCTAGGCGGGGATAACTTCTCTAGCCACCTTTTCGTCTAGTCCTTCTCTCTTTCTAAGGCCGCGGCGGCTATCAGCTGCCGGGGCCCACCTCCAACCTTTCTTTGTCGCCCGTCCTATGTGACATCGATATCCGATCCTAACAAATTCATATTGTTATATTATAATTCAAATTCCTCCATGCATTTCAGGGGTAATATGAACTTCCATTATACAGAATCATCTAAAGTCCGATCTCCGCCTCCACCACCACCTCCACCACCACCTCCCGCCAAGCGTTCTCGATTAGCAACCACTAATTCAAATGGCAGCAGCACCTCCTCATCACTTGAATCATCAGAGTCTGAGGAGCTACAACGGCTCATCCACGCACCACCGTTTTGGAAGAGCAAAAAAAATCTGTCTAAACAACTTTCCATGTGTGAGACACATAGGGACGTTGCATGGGAGAGACGACGTAGGCAAATATTAAGGCAAGAGAAAAGGAAAAGTATGAATCTTGATTCATCATCAGAAGAATTAACAACAGAAGTAGATTTAACAGATGAGGATTTGCATGAATTAAAAGGATCAATTGAGCTTGGATTTGGGTTTAATGAAGAAGCTGGACAAAAGCTTTGTCATACATTGCCAGCTTTAGACCTTTATTTTGCTGTAAATAGGCAGTTATCACCTAGTCCGGTTTCGACGCCGCATAGCAATGGATCAAGTAGCTCCATGGGTGCTAGATCATCTTCGTTTGATAGTCCTAAGAGTGAAGATTCTTGGAAAATTTGTAGTCCAGGTATCAACATTTTTTTTCTTCTTCTTATAATGTGCATACTTTACCAAAAACGTGCAAGTTTTTCACACATTAGGTGTGATGGTGTGCCATGGTGGTTTATTTATTTATTTATTTATTTAATTTTTTATGACAAATGATAAGAAAAATGTAGCAATCTTCTAGGATACAGGGAGAATATAATTCATTTGGATTTTAATAAATGAGAAATAGATCATATCACTTTTTTTGGTTATTTTTTTGGTTGACAGGCTCATGAGAAATAAATTCCCATAAGCATTTGTTATTCAATGGAAATAAATTCCACATCAAATTTCCTAGGAAATGGCTGAACTTATTTGGTTGTTAGGAAGGTATTTGCAAATCATGATAGAGAATTTTGAGTTACCAATAGGGTGATTTTTAAATTAGTATTTGTGTTTGATAAGGATTGACAATTCCTATAAATTTGAACTTCCTATATATCTATTTTTTGGGCAATTTAACAAACCATCAAATTTCAAATGCATTCATTCACTCATTTCTTTCGTGTAACGGAACAATACCTACGATATGATGGAGCTTATATATTCGAAGTTAAGCGTAATACATGTAAGAAAATTAAAAGTACGGAAACTTTAAGGGCACGAGGAAAAAAGTGAGAGTAATGTGTACCAAAGAACTGTTAGTCAAGGTTAAGTGTGCCACTCATATATCGTACCCATAGAAGTAATCGTTGTCTCTCTTAACTTCTTTCAAAGTATTAATACGTACTCCAGTATGTATTTCATCAAACAATTCGTAATAAAAATTTCATCATGTATCATTTTATTCCTAAAACACGCATAAGTTTAACTATTTATTTAATTTGCTTGTATTAATTTTGGTCCTATTTATGACAAATATAATTAATTATTTTTCTAATGAAAAAACAATGTATAATATATTGTAGGGGATAATCCTCAACAAGTGAAGATGAAGTTGCGACATTGGGCACAAGCTGTTGCTTGTTCTGTCATGCAATCCTTTTAAGTTGGAGTTTAATATACATTTACCAATTAGAAGCAAGAGTTATTTGAAGTCATTTAAAAAAAAAAAGTCAACCAAAAAAACAGGCAGTTAAGAAAGGATATAGGAGGAAGAGAGAAAAATAAAGAATGATATGCATGGCATAATGGATTTTTACTTATATAGCAAGAAATTGTTATTTCTAAGCTATATATAATAAGGTGCATGATCATGCTTATGATCGATCATGCATGGACCGACGTACTTACGTAAAGATCATGCATGCATGCACTACATTCTCATGCTATTGCAAAATAGAAGAAATCGGGGTTATATTATAGTTGTTCTACTATATTGATCACACTATTAGGGCAAAAAATGTGCCTTAAATTAATTGTTTGGTGATCAAAGAATAAAGATATTATTAATATTTTTGTTTTTGGGACCAATTTTTTTATTTATTTATAAATATTTGAAATTTTTGTGAGGAGTCGATGTATTTGTCTTTCCGAATTATACAATAACTATTAACTTACAATGTAAAAGATTATTTGTGACATCATTATTTGATGATTGTCATGCATGTTATATTTTACTAGGAAATTTTTGTAGTAGACTTAGACTACTTGATTTCCAGTGTCCTGTACACAAGTCATGCAACAAATTGTATATTGTTAATAATGGATTGATAAATACATTTTCCCGCATTTACTTTAATAATCCCATTTTCAATTGGCTTTAATTTATGTGCTTCTTTTTAAATTAACTAACTTTTAAATCATGGAAGAATTCAAAAAAAAAAAAAAAAAAAAAAAA